>CM049435.1:23625199-24024811 GCA_026929855.1 Poa annua | reverse complement strand
TGATGATTGATTTCCAATCCTGGTATCCAAATTTGTCTATTTGTACAGATTATATTTCTATATGTGAAATATATCCCCTCATATCTTTTGTTCATAAATGAGGTGTGATGATCACTAGCAGCTTGTTGTAACTCCACTAATGAACTTCTATGTTAGTATTTCTCTGTAACTTAATTAGCAACAAGTGGTGCAAATGTATGGACGCCCGCCATATTGTCCTTCCTTCTTGCTGTTTTGATACCGCAGAGATATGTTGATCACACTCATTTGTACAGTATGAAACTTTTTGTCAGAATAATTTCTTCTGAAATATATGCATTCTTCCGATACTTACGTCAAGATGAACTTAAGAAACAGGGAAACCATTCATAGATCGAGAGATAGAGAGAGAGCATCGTCATAGAGAATTTTGGTTCTGACAGAGAACTGATTCAAATTTAAAATGCATTAGTTGATTTGACGCCGTTGCACTTACACGGTTACTAATCCCCTTAAACTACAGTACTATTCCGTAGTATAGAAAGCACTCGGAAGAACAGAAACTATTTGCAATAAAAAGGTTCGATGGGAAAATTTCTTGTCCCAGCCCAGAGCTCGAGCGGCCAAAACCCAACAAAACCCACCGAGTCCACCTCGCCGCGGCGGTCGTCACCCTCCACCGCACCGCTCCCCTCCCCGCGCGGCGCCAGTATTTAAACCTCGCCGCCAGCCGCCGCTTTCTCCCCTCCACCCCCAATGCTTCCCCCCACCTCCACCATCCAAATCACCTCTCCGGTCCCCCACCCCGCCGCCCCAAACCCTAGCCTCCGCTCCGGCTTCCTCCAGGTCACCGCCTACTCCGCCGCCGCGCCGGTTCGGGCGTGCGGGACAGCCGGGCGTCCGATGAGCTCGGTGCGAGCCTCGGCCTCGGAGGGGGGCGGCTGGACGGTGCCGATGGCGGGTAAGGATGGGGTAGAGATGGAGCGGCTGGTGGAGGTGGCGCAGAGCGCAGCCGACGCCGCGGGCGAGGTGCTCAGGAAGTACTTCCGGCAACGGTTCGAGATCATCGACAAGGAGGACCACAGTGCGTGCTGTCCTTTCTACTGGATCCTAGTTTGGTGTTGATTGTTAGAGAGATGACAGTTTTGTCCTGTTAATAATACATGTCTCTTGTTTGATTATCTTCAAACTGGAAGATCAAATTCATCTATTGGGTGGTGTCTAGTGATAGCTTGGTCAAAATGGTGCATCCTTGTGCAATAATTTTTTTTAGATGTCTGAAGATTCCTAGCGGTAGTTTTTGTTCCATTGCCTATTGATAGTTTGTTGTAACACAATAGTAATTTTTACCTTGTCCTGCAGTAGGACTTCCTTAAATCATGTCAGCTAAACAGAGAACACACACTTGTAGATGAAAATTGTATGTGGTTCCTAATTCTTGAAGTTGGAGAACAGTTGGAGTAGAATTGTATTTTTATTACTCAAAACAATATGTGAGCTGCTGATCGAGGCTTCATTAATTTCTGGGTCCTGAACTGGATTTACTGAATTTTGTCCAGGTCCCGTCACGATTGCAGATAGAGAAGCAGAGGAAGCAATGATGTCAGTCATACTGAAGAGCTTCCCTACTCATGCCGTGTGAGATTATTCACATTAACTCTAGCTCACTTATGATGCAGCTACTAAAGTATGATAAATAATGCAATCTTCATTGGACTCATGCAGTTTCGGTGAGGAGAACGGTTGGAGATGTGTGGAGAAGTCTGCTGACTATGTCTGGGTCTTGGACCCCATTGATGGAACAAAGAGCTTCATAACCGGTAGTCAAATGTAACCATTGTATGTTTCAGACAACTAATTTGAGCTTAAATAACAAGGATGGATGCTGATTTGTTGTTTGTAGGCAAGCCTCTCTTTGGTACACTTATTTCGCTTCTGCATAATGGGAAGCCGGTATGCTAAATTTCTCTTGCTCTTATCTCCTTAGTTTTCTTGTATTTTTCTCCATTTTATTGACTACAGGCTACCGCTGCAATACCATACTCCCCCCTGTTCAGTTTAAAAGTCATGCGTGTATCCCTAGATCGTTAATTGGACCAACATAATACAAAGTCTATATGACAAAATAAATAAATATAGCATTAGAAAATATAACATCTGAAATTTCCAATGATATAATTTTTGTAATATATACTTTGTATTACATTGGTTAAATAGGCGATCTAATAATACGCGTAGGAATTATAAACTGAAACAGAGGGAGTATATAATTACATTTACCATCTGATTTAGCTGGATTTGTTGATAACAACAACAAACCTGCACTACATGGTATCTGATGCAACTTTTAAACCAATTGTTATGCTAATTACAGCCCATTATACATGTTGTAAATTCTCTTCTGGACATTTTGTCTAAGTGCAGCATACATATTTGATACTTCTTTGATATTACTTTGCCCTTGACTTTTATGCTTCTTCTACTTAGGTAATTGGCATTATTGATCAGCCAATCTTGAGGGAGAGATGGGTTGGGGTAGACGGGAAGAAAACAACCTTAAACGGGCAAGAAATATCGGTCCGTCCTTGCAATGAATTGGCGCAAGCTTACTTGTAGGTATATTATGTTTTAGTACATAGACATAATACATGAAAGTGCATTGTTTAATGAAGCCTTCCCTTGTAATAATCATTGTTTTGCATGCGTCAGATATACTACGAGTCCACATCTCTTTGAAGGAGATGCTGAAGATGCATTTATTCGTGTACGAGACAAGGTACATACCATTTTTTTGTAACTAGATTTGGTTTGTAAACTTGCTCAACGTCCCAACTCACATGTTTGCTGTTTTACTCGTTTGTGATGCAAGGTGAAAGTTCCACTGTACGGCTGTGATTGTTATGCTTATGCTCTCCTGGCTTCTGGTTTTTGTGGATCTTGTTGTTGAATCTGGGTTGAAGGTATGTAACCCTAGTGTTTATATGATTTTATTGCTGCCTAAAATGGACCGAACTTGAGCATGCTGACCAAGTTTTTGGCTCAAGTTGGCTTCATATTTGAGTAATTTTTTAGCATGTTTCTTTGACGAGCCCAAGATTTGTGTTCTGTCCACCATTCTTTCAAATTCATCAAACACATGCAAGTTTACAACTAACAAAATTCATTCTGTTTTGCAGCCATATGATTTTCTCTCATTGGTACCAGTGATTGAAGGAGCTGGAGGGTCAATAACCAACTGGGAAGGGGACAAGCTCCACTGGCCTGTCACTTCGGAATCTCGGCCTACAAGTATAATACTCGAGTCTTCTCATTAATTTCAACAAATTGTGCTTCCAAATTACTTCTATTTTGCATCCTCGCACTCAGAAAATTGCATCATGATGAAAAACCTCGCTCTTATATGTGCCCAGATGCAAAAAACTGGCACTGCATTTCTGTTGTGCTTTTGATTAATTGAAAACAACTGTTTCGGATACCGAAGATGTGATTCTTCCTCTTTGTTTTTCAGGTTTCAACGTGTTGGCAGCTGGAGATGCCCGTGTCCATGGGCAAGCACTAGCCGCTCTGCGGTGGCGCTAGCCTGCAGCGGCTCCATTTAGATGATATGATGACAACCTGTTCTTTAACAAGGCAAAACATTTGCCATTTTCATTGTTCATGATGTGTCCATTTAGAACTGTTATTCCTGTGTCCAGTAAACTGAGCCTGTACTCTTCCCCAGATGGTAAAGCAAGCTGTACATTGTACTCAATAATGATCAGTGACTTGTTCACTGATGTTATCATCAGCCATGATGTACTTCCAAGTCCCGAACCGATTATTACTGAGCGATTGCACGGTGTAATTCGTATGATATTTGTCAAGACTAGATCTCTCCAGTCACGATTACGCCCGTCTGATCTAGAAACCAGCTGGACTAAGTTGCAAATCTTGCAAGGTTTGATAATGTGATTTTTTTGTTGTGCTGAAGGTCTGAAATCACGTGAAGGAAACGATAAGATGGTTTTGTTTTCCAAGTGTTGCATGAGTAGGAAGCCAAACGATCAATAGCAGATACGGAGATACAGATTAGCAAAGTATGCTAACTCTACAATTCCGTTTAACCGCTGGCATCATCGATGGTTGATCCTGCTAGCAAGAGGGACGGTAAGCTCAAAAGGAAAAATTGAACATTCGTTGGTTTCTCTCTTGTGTCCAACAGTCAAAGGAAACAGAGCGCCCCCAGATACCTCAACCACGATGGTTCCAGGAGGAATCGCCCCCAAGCCGGCGGCGCCGCTGATGGCCGCACAGCCCAAGAAGCCTGGGCACATGCTGGTGCTCGGCACCGGCTTCGTCGGCCGCTACGTCTCCGAGCGCCTCCTCGCACAGGGATGGTTAGTCTAGTCCCCCTCCCCGCTCCGCTCTACCGCTTCTCTGACTTGTGACAGCCGGTGCCACAAATCGTGACCGTTCCAAGTCTCTATCTCCGGTCTCCCACCTCCGCTGACCCCTGTTCGACGTCTCTCCACTGATTCGACTCTGCCGCTCCCTCGAATTCGGTCCTGATTTGTGCCTGGATGAACGCAGGCGGGTGTCCGGGACGTGCACCAGTGCCGCCAAGAAGATGGAGCTGGAGAAGCTGGGCATGGACGTTTCCGTATTCGATGCCACGAGAAGCAAGTATGTTCCCAAAAGTCACACTGTAGCCCGGTTCAGAAATTTGTCATTTTTACACAGCCTAAATACAGAATTTTTCGCATTTATTTTTTGCACCCTGGTATAAATCATCATTAACTACGTCTAGAATTATTTTCAGAACTTTTGGAAACTTAAAACTGTAGATTTTGAATTTTCAAAATACAGGGCTACATTTAACCCGAGAGACAAATCACCGCACTTGTATGGTTTCTCTCTTTTTCTTTCAAGCATGGTTGTGTTATCTGCTGCTGAGCACTTAATTGACGGGCCATCCCGGAAGAATGTGCACGTGTGTAGCTACAGTAATTATTGGTTAGACATCTGTGACTCACAAGCGTTTCACTAATGTTGTTTCGTTGAATCACATCTAAAAAGGTGAATGAACGTTGAACGTGAAACATTGCTGTTGCAAGCCAAAACTATTTGCTTAGAACTGCAATGAAGTCAACCTTTCTGCAACTGTTATCAACCAAATAGCAGATTGGTCAGTTGTTAGGGGGAGACCAACCCCATCAAAAATTTGTACGGACTCCGGTACATTTGCTTTGAATTTCGCTGCGATGTGTGACCTTAACTCGTTCCAGGATTCTGAACCCTTGTTGTTCGGCCTGTGTTTCGCTGTGCCCTCTTGCTCCGGTGTTTGGGCGCCGGTGAATTTGCTTTGCCATCCAAGAGTATTTATGTTTCTGGACAATTCTCTTTTTTCTGATTACTCATGGCTGTAAATTTCAGCCTTGCAAATCTTCATGCTTTGCAAGATGCAACCCATTTGCTCATCTCCATTCCACCCATCCCTGGAGTTGGTGATCCTGTACGTTGTCATTTGCTGCTTTATTCAGTATGGTTCACATTCAGTTGAATGTATCCCGATTTAACGACATGGTTATTTGCATCTAACACCTTATACAGTTGCTTTCTTCACATGCTGACCTGCAAAGAACAGTGACTGATGGCAATCTTCAATGGTTATGTTACCTTTCGTCAACAAGTAAGTTCAAAAAAATTATTGCACCAATAGTACGAATTAGTAGTTGTACGTTGGTTTGGGGTGAAATTGATTACAGTACCAAATTTTTTTAGAGGATTACCAATATTTCAGTAGTTGTCATTCCACTGTATTTTCTAATATCAAGCAATCAAATTAACAATGTTTCGTGCCTACAGTTTTCTTTGAGGACCCCTATGTGACTTATCGCAGCCATGTCGATACACTAGATGACTTGAATATCCATTTTATTTCACTCATTTCTTGTACGCTTTTCCAGCTAGCTTAGACAAATGCCTTTTGTTTCTTATTATTTTCCAGGTGTGTATGGTGATTGTGGTGGTGCATGGGTTAATGAGGAGTAAGAGACTGAATGGGTTGTATGTGTTTTCTCAATACATTTTTTTCAAAAGCTGAAGAAACTTGTATATGCAGTCATGTAGTGAAGCCAAAGAGTGAGTCTTCCAAGTTAAGATATGCCGCTGAAGAAGGATGGTTGGATCTGGCAGATGAGCTGGATCTATCGGCTCTTGTACTTCGTTTGGGTGGAATATATGGGCCTGGAAGAAGGTTGAGTTATGCTAATACTTCAATACGCTTTACTACTATATATTTCTGATCAAGTATTTTAGTCCACTGTAGAAATGCAAGAGTTGGGCAATTGTCATGCTGATTTACACCATTGTATTTGCACTTATCTTGATTGTTTTGTACCTGTTGACGTATCCTGATACTTCGTTTCTGAAAGCATCAGTATGACGACTACTCTTCTTTCTGTAGTTCTAATGGCCACTATTTTATTTTATTTTATTTTATTGTTGCAGTGCTTTGGATACCATAGCTAGGAGAAAATCTTTATCAGGAAGACAGAAGTTGAGGGAGTCCAAACAGTACACGGCACGAATCCATGTGTCTGATATCTATCAGGCTATCCTTGCTAGCATGAGCATCAGATCTGCAAGGTCTCTGTTTTCTAATGCCTGCATAATTAGTTAGTTATGTGCAATTGCTTGAGCCTTGATGCATTTTTCTCGAACTTCATTTCAACCTGTCTTACATAGCATAGCTCAAATATGAGAGAGTGCACCTTACATGTGGTGACAATATATACAGAGGCTGATTCCCATGTTTAACCATTTCAATGCAGGAAGATATACAATGTGGTGGATGATGACCCTGCCCCTAGACCCGAGGTCTTTGCATTTGCTCAGAGCTTGATAGAGAAAATATATCCTGATCTGGCGACAAACTCTGCAGGATCGGACAGTCAGGATCGAATTATAGCTGCTGAAAAACGGGTCTCTAATGCTCGTTTGAAAGAGGAACTCGGCGTCAGGCTTGTTCACCCATCTTATAGATCGGGGCTGCAGAGCATTCTTGATTCTTGGCTGGCCGAGCGAGAGTCCACAATTACAAGAAGAAGCGATGATGTTTAGCATGCACACGTCAGCGAGTAGCATTGTTTGAACAAATCCTGTGCTTGGATCATAGACTGAACTGTAAGTCTGTAAATGATACCACAGACGTGATACCCGAGACTGAATGTTTGAACTATGTTCGGAACAAATGTTTCGCAGACCAATATCCGACGGTGAGTGACAAGGAACGTAGTGTTCTTACAATATAATACACCTGTAGTATATGAGTGACAATATAGGCAGGTTAGCTTGACAGTCTGAAATCAGAAGCAACTGTACTGTACGTATAGTAGGCTAGTACATTGGTGAACTGGTTTATACATACCTTAATGGATTTGTAGCCTGGCGATCTGATGATCGATTTGTAGCTCGGCGAGCCCCCTTGCGCCGCTCATGGCCTCCCGGCGCTCCCTACGCAGAGCGACCTCCCGGCGGTGGGCGGCGGCATAGGGCTCCGAGCAGTGCTGCCTCATATCCCAGTGCACCCCGGCGCCGCACTGCACGCAGGTGCCCGGCGCCCTCCTCAGCACCGGCAGAAGCAGCTGGCGCCGCCCGTGCTCGTCCACGCCCTCGCCAACGGGGTCGCCGAGGATGCTCTCGACGTGGGGGAACCACGGCTCGGAGCCCGTGCACCGGACACAGTACGCGCCGCCGTGCTCCTCGATGCGGAGCACGGCGTGCGGGCCGCATGCATGCGTCGTGGTGGTGCGGGCATGCGCCGGCGGAGAAGACCTTGCTGCAGAACATGCAGTACGAGTCTCTGGGGAGCCGCGTGGCGTAGTCCTCCGCGGCGATGGCGGCGATGACACCATTGCGCAAGGGCAGCGGCGCCATGGAGAAGACGGGCCGGCCGGTGGCGTCCACGTCGACGGGGATGGCGGCGTGGGACGGCCCGTGGCTGTGGTGAGAGCCGCAGCAGTGGGAGCAGAAGGCGCGGGCGCAGAGCTGGCAGAACCGGTCCCTCCGGCATGTCTGCGACAGATCCTCGAACTCCAGCGGCGACGACGCCATTGTATCCCTCTGCCTGGCTGCTTTGCAACGGCTTTGCTTAATTTGCTTGGCTGCGATATGTGGGAACGGTGGGAGATATATGTAGAGGAGATCGCGAGACAATCCGACTTTCTCACGGTGTCGGTGATCGAGGAGCTCTGGTTCCGAGTTCCGGACGGGCACGGCCAGAGAGAAGAGAACGACCGCAAAGGAAATAGGGTCTCTCTGACACTCGGCTGATCTGAGAATTAGCAAGGTGACGTCAGAAATCCAGTTGCAAATCAAGTTTCAACTCATAATTAGCACGACTAACGAAGCAGACTAAATGATCCGGAGCAGTTGCAAGTCTAGCTACTTGTAACTCAATGTGAGCTTAATTCTCATTTATACATTATAAGATCCCAGTTGCAAGTCTACTTGTAACTAATGCACGAATTACGAGATAAATCAATTGGTCTAAAGCAGCCACAAATCCACTTGTAAGTGAGAATTAGCAAAACCGAAAAAATGTACTTGTAGTATACATTAGCAAAACCGGAAAAATATACTTGTAAGCGAGTCGAGTGAGAATTAGCAAAATCGAAAAAATCAATTGGTCTAAAGCAGCCGCAAATCCACTTGTAGTATACATTATATGACAAAAAGCCACGTCATTGTGTCTGTTCATCACCTCACAAAGAAGTAACAAGAGATTACGTGGTCCAAATCCATACACCAGCTAGCGACGACTACAACCACTACAGCGAGACGAAGACGCGCTGCTGTCATCGCTCCTCTCTCACTGGAGCTTGGCAAATCTTGTTTTAATATAGTCGGGAACTCCCCGTGCAAAGACTGAAAGACCCCACATGACCAGCGCACAACCATCGTTGATGAATAGAATTGTAAATCGGAAAGATCCAAACTGTAGACACACAAACATACAAGCCAAAACCAGATTCAATCGCATCTGCCGAAGACAAACACCGATTGAATCCTACGAGATCCGTCAGAGTATCCATCTCCGACAATGCTTTATGCAGGCACATAACTAGGGCTAGGCAGAGAGAACCTTAGGGCATCTCCGGTCGTTGCGCCCTCCCAGGGCCCAAAACGCCGGCCTTTTGCGCCCGCCGCGGCGCGAAACGGCGCCAATCCGGAACCCGGGGGGGGGGGGGGGGGGGGGGGGGGGGCGTTTACCAGCCGTAAAACCCAGGCCGCCCCCCAACCGGCGCGAATTCGGCCATATTTCGGCGAAAACATAATTCGGCCCATTTTGGCATACAAATTCACACGTTTAACCATACAAATTCACACACAAATAAATAGTTCAACCATGCAAAAAAAAACAAATCATCCTAGGCATCAGCATTGCCATGACCCTTGCGCGCCCGCAAGTGCTGGACCAGATCATTTTGTAGAGCTTGATGTGTTGCAGTGTCTCGAATCTCCTGGCGCGTGGCGAGGAAGTCTGCCCATGATGCCGGCACCTGGTGATCAACATCTGCAAGAGGACCCTGACGGTAGTATGGTACCCTTGCCTCACTGATAGGCACCGGGTCATCCCGCTCACTCTCAATGATCATGTTGTGCAAGATCACACAACACTGCATCACCTCCTATATGTTGGACTTCGACCAAGTCAGCGCGGGGTACCGGACAACGGCAAATCGAGACTGCAGCGCACCAAATGCTCGCTCGACATCCTTCCTGCAAGCCTCCTGGCACTTGGAAAACCAAGCTTTCGCGCTTCCTGGCACGGGGTTCGAGATGCTCTTCACAAATGTTGCCCACTTGGGGTAGATACCATCTGCAAGATAGTAGCCCTTTGTGTACTGGTGTCCATTGATCTCATAGTTCACAGGGGGAGCATGGCCTTCGACAAGATCAGCAAAGACATCCGAGCACTGCAAGACATTGATGTCGTTGTGAGTTCCTGTCATACCAAAAAATGAATGCCAAATCCATAGATCATATGAAGCCACAGCCTCGAGAATCACCGATCACTCTCCTTCCTTTCCCTTGTACATCCCCTGCCAATCAAATGGACAGTTCTTCCATGTCCAATGCATGCAGTCGATGCTACCAAGCATCCCAGGAAAGCCTCTTGCTTCATTCTCTGCAAGAAGGCGAGCAGTGTCTTGCGCATTGGGTGATCGCAAGTACGTTGGGCCGAAGACTGCAACCACTGCCCGGCAGAACTTGTTCAAGCACTCAATGGCCGTGGACTCGCCCATGCGCAGATAGTCATCATGTGCATCTGCGGGGGCACCGTATGCAAGCAACCTCATGGCCATCGTGCACTTATGAATAGAAGTAAACCCTACCGTGCCGGTGCAGTCCTTCTTCAATTTGAAGTAGGTGTCAAACTCCCGAATTTCGCCCATGATCTTGAGGAAGTGGTTGCGGTTCATCCTGAAACGGCGCCGGAACACCTTCGCGTCCTGGGTGGGATCATCGGCGAAGTAGTCGGAGTAGAGGATGCAGTACCCCTCATACCGCTGCCTCAACTTGCTCTTGTGGCGACCGTGCGTCGATCCAACACGCCGCCGCGACCCAGCGTTGGCGGCGAGCAAGCCGGCGAGGGAGGCCAAGACCAGGACGTGTTCTTCGTCGTCGATGGCGGCCTGCTCTTCCTCGTCGAAGAGCTCGGCGAGTATCTCCTCGTCGTCGGAGTCCATGCCTTTCGCCGAACACCTTGCGGGCGGGGTGGACGCCCTTCCGCCCCGAGGATCTCCCCGGAGGCGGGATCGCGGCGGAGGTAGTGGGCGGAGCCGGCGGCGTGGCGGGGCTAGACGGCGGGCTTCCTAGCTACTTCTGTGCGGCGGCGCAAGGAGGGGTGGTGGCGGCGACGGCGTGGCGACGTCGAGCCGGGGCGGGGAAAAGCCGTGTCCCGCCGACAGACCTGGCCCACGCGCGCTTTTCCTTCCGCCGACCCCCCCCCCCCCCCCCCAGGCCGAACCCAGTGGGCTGGGTTTCGCCTGGGGGCGCCGGCGCTAATTTCCGCCGAAACGGCGCTAACTGGTCCTCTGGGGGGGGGGGGGGGGGGGGTGGTAGAAAAACGGCGTTTTTCTGCTTCCGCCGGCGCCAAAAAGGTCGGCGCTGGGGGGGGGGGGGGGGACTGGAGATGCCCTTACCCCCTCCTTGCCACAAAACACAAGGGAACACCTAAAAAACGGAGCCATCTCACTGACAAGGACTGGGATCCACCACACTTCCACCTATTTAGTGCTATGCATGTTTCCTTGGTAACCTCTAGTTTGATAGGGAAACTGCTGAAAATGAATCTGCTAATGAAGGTTACAAATTTGGTCAAGAGGAAGACTGATAATATTGTGGCTGCTCATTGTTATTTTGGCCGATTAATCTTCCAATATGCTAGTTTTAACAACTATCGTTCTTTACAGCCCTAAGGCCACTAGAGACGAGGCAGACCACCCGTGACACCAGTGGGAGGCAGAAACGCATGTTTTATGAGAAGAGACGTGAATGGGGTATCATTGACAAAAATACATATAGAACATGCACTTATAGCTAGCTAATATTGACATTGCATGTTATTAGGGATGAAAACTGAAGGGATGCAGATAAAATTAAATGGTGCTACCTTTATTTTCATACTTTTTTGGGACATGAAAATGAATATAGAAATCTCAAAAACATATATTGTCGGAAAAGATACATGCCGGATACGACAGGAACACATAACTAAGTAAATGCTTTATGAAACCAAGATGCCCCTTGAATCATGCAGGAAAACTCATGCAAACTGACAATTTTCTTAACTGTCCGATGTAAAATCAAATACAAGGATATATCCGGTTTCCTTGTTTCCGCGGAAAAGTAGGAATGTTCTCGTTCCGTTGTCATTCCTACATGCTACCCTATAAACCAGAGGTGCAGATTGCTGTGATGGATAGGGAATAGTGGTCTGATATGTAATGAACACGACGGGCAGTCTACAGGAAATTCGGTAGAACCACTTCGAACCGCATTTAACTAGTTCACGCTAACACAGGACCTAGCTGTTAAATCAGTCTAGAGAGCACGGTCGCCCAGAACAATTGTGACCGTTAGTGCTCATGGTGATACTATTGCAACATTTTACATATCAAATCAAAGAACTGTGGTGTAAATTCTGACCATCCAACCAGAAATGTGGAGAAAATTACATTTTATCACACCAGAATCTTACTACATGTATTTGCAATCACATAAATAATTCGAGGAAAGGGACAGAGGGTATTTTGTGTGTAAGAGAGACTTGTTTCGATGGTACAGTGAAAAATGTTTCCCGGCAGATGTATTTTGCTTGATCTCACAGATGGTGTCAATAGTCAGTGTTACAATGACTGCCTTTCTATGGTATAATCCCGGGTTGACAACAGGTTGAAGCTATGCAGTGCAAACTAACACAGAAAACGAAAAAGACACTTGATGATGACAGAGGTGCTAACATTTACATAAGCGAGCCCTCACCACAGGTATTGCGAAGTTTCCTCTATATTATTTGTTTATCCAAACCTGAGACCTCACTTCTCCATATATACCACTTGTCCACTTCACTCATGTTTTGCTTCCTCAGCATTCTCCTTGTTAGTTGCCGATGTCGTAGCACCATGCTGCACCATTTGCAATTGGATTTGCAACATCTGAAAACAAACAACTTATGAATTCTGTTGGAATTGGCCAGGGATCATTACTTGACATATAGGCAAAATATATGTCATGAGCAACATTTCAGATTATAATCTACCAGCTATGACAAAGAATATACGTCTGAAGCTGATGCACTATGACTGTTTACAGCTACTTTATGATCATAAGAAATATGATGGAATAGAGCATACTGTTTGTTAAGAATCAAGGGTATCTCAAGATAGTAAGGAAGCTGAAAAACGTGAAACAAAAAACAATGAGCACGTTATCACTCTTATAGATAACCATGTCATGAAACAATTACATCTAGTCTACTACTAGTCACCAGCTTAACTACGGGCAGTGATAACTGATATAATAAACACTGGATATATTAGCGTAAATCATATATTAGAGGCATAGAAATTACTCTTTCAAATATCATCACATCATGAAAATCCAAACAAAAAGTGAAGAAAATACTTAACTAATAATCTAATATACCTCATGTAAAATTAAAATTCAATTTCAGTAGGTATTGAAGTTTTCAGAAGGCGGAAGCATAAAAACTTTCTCCTTGTCAAACTCCTGTGGAGTACAAACTGGAAACTGAAGGCTGACACATAATGCCATACACTATCTTTTCAGAAAGTTCTGGAAATTTTCACAAGAATTTGGTGCTCAAATAAAATATGTTAAATGATTGCAAGTTTGCAACTGATATATGGTATCCACCAACATTGCCAGGGCCCAGGGACATATCCAGTGAAACGAGCTAATCTTTGTGTGGAATCGTGCAAACTCCTATAGGACATTGGATGCTAATTGAATGGTCCAGATTCATTAAGTTATCATTGGTGACAGCACTCGTTAACAATTTCCAAACATGTGCATCTTATTCAGAAATATGTCTATCTAGCAAAGATCATTTTCATATTACTTTTTAGGCCCATCACAAATACCATCATAAAGATCAAATCAGGTTGCGCTAGGAGAAAGATGATTATTACCTCTATCTGACTCCTTATAGCGTTTTCATAGGCCACTTGTAGTGATTTTTCAAGGTCGGTGTTGCTTGCTGTTGAGCTAACAGGACCATGTGAAATAAAAGGTTGAGATGGTGAGGGATCCCCAGTGTTCTGACGGTCATCCTGTGATTGATTGGAAGTACTTGCTTCTCCCGATTGCGAAGGACTTGATGCAGCACGTAGAGGTCCTGAATACCTGAAGATTGAATAAAAGGTACTTTGCGTTATAGTATTATTAGAATGTACATCACAAGATAGCACCGTTTCATAGTCTATTAGTAGAAATAATGAAAACAGTCAAACACAGGGAATAACCCAATCTCCAGCACCTAAGAGCTAACAAAAATGGCTATAACACCCACCTATGACGTGCTTAAAAAATGCAGCCTGGGTCTGAAAAAGGCAAATTAACTTTATCTTGAAATCAATAACCACAGGACATATTGAGTTCCAAGGACTAAGAGCCAGTTCTTTTCGGCTTAGGCTTGTGCAGAAACGGCTGATACTTAGCTGCCCCAAAGAAACTGTTGTGAAAATAAGCCCTAGATAAACGGTACTCCAGTTCTTTTCAGCTTATAACGTATGAGCTTGTGTACTGTACACAAAAGCACTACTGGACGGACAACCCAAATTGGTTTTGGTCTTTTTGCTACACAGCATTACAAAATAAATTGTTAAAGATCATCTAATCTACCGTGTTACAGTCCAGTCCACAACAGTACAAAACCAATCATCAGAGTCGATATGTCGATAATATCTAACTTTTTTTAAAAGTACACAGTCGTACAGAATCAATCGCATCTACACAGCATGAACAAAATCGATCGCACCCTGCTTCGTTCCGTTTCTGGGGCGTATGGGCGGACGTCGGGAACGTCGGAGTTGTGTGAGGTCGGGACATCGGAGCTGGTCGAGGCCGGGATGGCTGAACTGCGCGGTGCTGGTTCCGGCCAGATCGGAAGCGGAGACCCTGGTGCGAAATGGAGTCCGGCTGAATGCGCGAGGTGAAGTCTCTACCGGTAGCCGTAGATATCCTGGCCGGCCGGTGCCGGACCTGCTCGACCAGGAGGGGCGGCAGCGTTCACGTTTTCTTCGGGAAGAAGCCTTTTGGGTCGGGATTGGGGATAAAAGAAAACGATTCACAGTGGTGGGAGGGCAGTTTTCAAGTAATAACGATTCGCTATGGGGGTACTTTGGGGAAAGCGAATTTCTCTTAATTTGAGAAGCTCGGGAAGCTGCGGGAAGCGGCCCTTCCCTAGCTTCGTCCAACTACACAGCGAGGGAGCTTAGCTGAAAGTTTAAGCGCGGTTTACTAATCCAGTTCTTTTCAGCTCAGGCTTAATTTCTCAGCTAAGCTGGTTTTTAAGCCGAAAAGAATTGGGCCTAAATGAGCTTAAGAGGCGACTCTGGTTTTTGCCCCAGTGTTGCATTCATCTTATTTCTTTCATTCACTGCCTCGGCCAGCATGTCAATGGTGTCAGTGCAAAATGAAAATGAAAATGAAAATGAAGAAAGGGGATAAATGGAAGGCTTAGTGGCAAACTCAAATTATCCCAAGTGCATATGGTTAGTAAGAAAAATTAACATTTCCTACTATATTATCCAGCAAACTCAACCAGCATCAACATAGCACAGGAAAAGCTATAACCAAACTGGCAAAGTTCAATAATATATTCTGGGTTAACAATGAGGCAGCTTGCAAATGAGATGTATATATAAATTCCAGAGGTTACAAAACTGATGATCTGCCAAAAAAAAATAGAGTCCGCATTTTGGACATCAGAGAAGTACTCCCGCTGTTCCTTGATATAAGGTGTCTAAGGTTTTGGCACGGATATTAAGACGCCAGTATTTTGTATGCGGTGGACTCAGTTTCTCCTAAAAATCGAGAGAGAGTAATCCCTAAAATTCATAAAATGAAAACAATAAGCCAAAATCCTCTGTTCTGAATTGTGACTCGTTTTTTGACCAGTAAAATTGTCCATAAATTATAATACACCTTATATTTAAAAAATTCTCAAAAACTCCGTATATCAAGGAACGAAGGAGTACCGAAGATGGTGAAAAACATACCTATTCAAAGTGTTGGTTGGAGGGTATGCAAAAGATCTCCCATACAAGGAAGCAGCTGAAGCAGCAGCTTCAAGTTTTGCTTGGCGCATGTTCACGTTCTCACTTGGTGCTCCTTCTGAACCTGGAGTGCCATTGCCTGCAGATGTTTATCATAACACTGAATTAGGAATCACATAAGAAACAGCTTGCCTAATGTAGCACTAACTGATACATATGGTTCAGTAGAAATATGCAAAGAAAAAAAGCAGAGCAACAGAAGGAAGCTCACCGAACGGAACTCCCGGTTGAGCTCCATGTTGTCGAGCTGATGCAGCACGTCCATTGTCCGGGGGGATAATGGGAGCTCTACATGTGGGGCAAGTATGTTGGCGCTCTAGCCATGACCTCAAACAGTGCACATGGAACAAGTGACCACAAAGCAGCTTCTTTGCTGTGGTCATCTCTTCACGGCAAATTATACATGTAGCATCACTCCTAAATACACAAGGATATCTAATCACAAACGAGGTCCATCATTAAATAAACTGAATCAGTACCAGAGAAATTAAATAACTCACGCAGTGAGCTCATCAGCTGTAGCATCTGGAAAACGTTCATTCATGTTGGAAGTTATCTTTCTGTAGCGCACATAATCTGAAACACGGATTCTGAAGTTGCGGAAGGTCTCGTACAGCTCACGGATCAAGTGCAGTGGCACACCATAGTTCCTGATATCGGTATAACAGATGAGCCACTGAAGTTCAAACTAAAGTACTGTTAAGGAGAAATACCAGCTTAAGAAAACTTACAGGAAGATAGCTATGAAGAAGAGCATATATAGAGACAAGTGCACAAGGTCACTGATGAGTTCCAAATAAAACGTATACACTGCCTTTTTCTCCCATTGGCCTTCCATTAGCATGTCACTGACATAGAATACATACTTCACAAATGTCGATACCGTCGATGTTGCTAGTATCATATACCTGAAAAACATGATTTTTACAGCTATTAATTTCAGTATCACGAAATAACAATTAAAAATCACCACCCGATTTCATAAAAATAGAGTGTAACCTCAAGTATATAAAAGATTAGTCAATACGGCTGTTACCTTGCCAGAAAAGGCATGTCCTGTACTTGAAAATATACAATAAACGAGCAAAATTTACAGACAATAAAACTTACTGCAATTTAAACAATTCAGATTTATTGTTTTGAGCCACTTTCACTTTAAGGAACTAGATTTAAACAAATAATGGACTCATATCCCGAAAAATTACAACCATAGCTTAATGAATGGGGTTTTAGATTTAGGTGGTAAACATACTACAACAACTTAATGGAAGCACCAAGTGAAATGATTAACTCGCGACTCAAGTACCAAAGCATGTTAGGTCGAGCAGAAACCAAGGTATGCAAAATAAAACTCAAAGAAAACCAAAATAACTTATGATTCAGTGAAGTTCATCACAGTAAAGCTGTACAAATGCAACTTTTTTTGGAAAGGAGTCGCCAGAGAGGCCTAAGCCTATCTAAACAGATTACCATTAAGGCGTGAATTGGCCAAATGGTTTACATCATCAATTGGCATGTTCACACATGGGATAAACATGCAGCGCTTAAAATGGAACACCTAAACTGTTCGTCCGTGATTCTAGAATGGACATCGTAAAAAATGTGAGACATTTACCGAACAGCTAGCAGCCTAATATCCTACCGTGCTAGCCAATTTTGTAACAAAGAAGGATTCGAGATATATAGAGCTTACTCAAAGGAAAAGAAGATGGCAACGGAGGCCTCTCGCTTCTTTATCAGTGACATCAAGGAGTTGGAGAGGAAGATGCAGTCGACGGCAAGCAGGAACAGCATGAAGGAGACAATCCTTATGTGCGACAGCATGGGCACAGAGGGCGTGGTCTCAATGTAGTCGACCCTCTTCTGTGCGAGCCAATGCAGCGCCTTGACGAGGAGCAGGGCGGCGACCATGGCGAGGAAGGTGACGGAGAAGTCCTGGCGGAAGATGGTGACCGCAAAGAGGATCTCCACGACCTCCCGCCAGGACTGCTCGTTGAGGCGCTCGACCTCGGCCTCGCGGAGCGTGCCCAGGAAGACGCGCTTGACGATCTGCCAGGCGACGCACATGGCGACGAGGCCCGTGTTGAGGAGCAGCACGAAGCAGATCTTGGACGAGGAGAGGTAGACCATCGCCGGGTAGAACTGCTCCCTGCTGCTGAACGCGTAGTACACCGCCGACGTCGTCGCCAGCAGGCTGAAGGCCGCGTAGGTCTGCAGCCGGATCATCTTCCCCGCCGCCCGCCGGCGAATCAGCCCCAACAGGGGCGGATCTAGATGGCGCACCGAACCCAAAATTAGTGGAATTATTATTAAAAAAACTTCGGGTTTAAGCAATCATCGTTTGATTGCTCATACCTCAAAAACCAATGTCCGAAATTGTGGACGGGGCGGAGACACCAAGGACGCGGTGAGGTAGAACGGAGGCGAGCGGGGATGGCGGCGACGCGCGTGGGAGGCGGAGGGGTCGGCGGTGGCGCTAAGCTACGGCAGGACGGCAGGCCTAGGGCACAACGGTGGCAGACTCTGTCGGATTGGACATTGGGTTTGGGTAGGTCGGAGCATCAGATAGATCAGGAGGAGGAAAGGCTGTGGAGACGATGAGTTCTCACGACGGGGAGGGGGGAAATTATTATTTTTTGGAAGGGAAAACGAAAATTCATTAACAGCGACAAGTTCAGATACAAAGCCAGGGGAATCCCACGCAGTACATTCTACATCTTCCTAGGACCAAAACGAGCCGGTCCATGAGCAACTTTATTACTCCCTCAGTCCATAAATAAGTGTCTCGCTACACTGCAAGAAACTGTAAGTTTTCAGGGCACCGATGCAGAAACTTCACGAATCATGGAGGAGAACTCCTATCTCAGAAAGTTCATGGCTTCCTGAGTTGAGGGCATCTACCGGAATCTTGGAATCCGATTCGAACACAACTCTGTTCAAACCAAGTGCTACAGCTCCTTTCGTGGCTGCTACACATGCCTCAGCTTCGGCTTGAAGGGCGCTACGCAGGTGTCTCAGTTTTCCTGTCGCTGCGGCGACAACCTCGCCTTCTTCATCTCGAACGACAAAACCCCAAGCGCCGGTTCTAGTTGGTTCCCAGAACGCAGCATCAAAATTGACCTTCACCTTGTTTGGCCCAGGTCGTCGCCACCTCCTCGTGTCAAGGGGATCAGGTTCCACTCCAGGAGCGCCGCACAACTGGGTAGGGGCTGCTGGTTTTTGGAACTCGACGACGTACCTCTGAATGGTACAACAGATGCCCTCCGTTTTCCGATCCATCTCCTCTGCATTGACCTTGTTCCGTGTAGACCACCACTGCCATAGGAGCACACATGTAGTAACTTGCTTGTCCTCCGATAAAGCTAGGATTGATTCCATCATTAACACCGGATTAGCTGCATCCAATAAAGATAAACGAACATCTTCCAACAGAAGAGAATGCCACACTGCTTTGACTCTTTTGCATTTTATGAACAAGTGGCCTCCGTCTTCATCGAGCCTATAACACATCGGATACCTAGTATCCATATCAACCATCTTCCTTTTGATATTCATGCGTGTTGGCAGACTATTATGGCAAAATCTCCAGAGGAAAATACGCACTTTTCCTGGCAGTTTGAGGTTCCAAATAATTTTCCATATCGGGGATTGTTCCGAACAAGCAGCGGAAGAACTAGCATCTCGGCACAACTTGTGATCACGAAGCTTCACACCTAGTTGGTAGCATGATTTCACAGAGAAGATACCTTTTTTGTCAAAATGCCACGCTACCATATCATCCATGCCTTGACGAAGAGGAATCGACAAGATGTCCCTTGCATCCTGTTGGTCGAAGAGGTTCATAATAATTTCTTCTTCCCAATCACCCGTGTTCGGGTCAATCAGATCACTAACACGTAGGTCCTCTTACAGCTCATCCGGGCATCGTCCTTGTTTGACCCCTCGGCAACCACGGGTCCTTGTATACATCGATGTGCTCACCAGTTCCAACTCTCCAAACTATCCCCTCCTTCATTGACTCGAGACCCCGCAAAATGCTACGCCAAGTGTACGAGATGCCTGGTTTAGGTATTGCATGCAAGATCGACGTATTAGGGAAGTACAAAGCCTTGAGAACCTGACCACACATGGAATCTGGGTTATTCAAGAGCCTCCATCTTTGACGTGCCAACATAGCCATGTTGAAAATGTGAAGATCTCGAAAACACATGCCACCATCTTGTTTAACTCTTGTCATCCTGTCCCAGCCTATCCAGTGGCACCGATCCTTCTCATCCATCTGGCTCCACCAATACCGACTAATCATAGCACTAATTTCCTCACATAAGGATTTCGTCAAATCGAAACAGGACATTGCATAAGTTGGGATGGCTTGTGCTATCACTTTAATCAAAATCTCCTTTCCGGCCTTAGACAATAGTCTCTCCTTCCACCCTTGTATCCGCTACCAAATGCGTTCCTTTAAGTACTCGAACTCCTTCCTTTTGGAGGCCCCCAGATGCACCGGCAATCCGAGGTAACGCTCATTATGAGATTCACGAGGGATGCCAAGGACCCCAAGAACAGCCTGCTTTGCTTCATTCGACGTACCCTTGCTTGCCTCAGACATACCCTTCTAACGGGGAGGGGGGATTGGCAGAGAACACAAAATCAAAAACAGTGTTTAGTGATACATCTCCAACGTATCTATAATTTCTTATGTTCCATGCTTATATTATACCAATTATTACATGTTTTATATACATTTTATATGGTTTTATGCATTTTCTGGGACTAACCTATTAACAAGATACCACAGTGCCAGTTCCCTGTTTTCTGCTATTTTTGGTTTCAGAAAACCACTTAAGGAAATATTCTCGGAATTGGACAATTTTTATACCAAAGTCCCTATTTTTCACGGGAGGTTCCAGACCACCGAAGACCTGACGGAGAGGGGCCACGAGGGCCCCAGATGAGGTCCCGGCGCGGCAGCATTGCCTGTCGCGCGGGCCCCATGTGAGGGCTCCTCGGCCCTCCACCGCCTTCGCCCTTTCGCCTACTTAAAGCCCCCGAAAACCTAAGACCTACACAAAGAAAATATTTCCTCCACGGAGTCCCGAGCCGCCGCCTTCGTCAACCCGACTTCGGGAGAGATCAGAAGCTCTCCCCGGCACCCTGCCGGGAGGGGGAATCATCACCGGAGGGCTCTACATCACCATGCCCGCCTCCGGACTGATGCGTGAGTAGTTCACCCTTGGACTACGGGTCCATAGCAGTAGCTAGATGGTTGTCTTCTCCTCTTGTGCTATCATGTTTAGATCTTGTGAGCTGCCTATCATGATCAAGATTATCGTTATGTAATACTTCATGTTGTGTTTGCTGGGATCCGATGAATATTGAGTAATATGTCATTTGCTTCATAATATATTATGTGTGTGTTATTTATGATCTTGCATGCTCTCCGTTG
This sequence comes from Poa annua, assembly GCA_026929855.1. NCBI lineage: Eukaryota > Viridiplantae > Streptophyta > Magnoliopsida > Poales > Poaceae > Poa > Poa annua. Next base: position 24,003,538 of record CM049435.1, on the reverse strand, counting down.
CTAGTAGATGCTCTGGCCAAGTAGATGCTTGTGACTCCAAGAGGGGGTATTTATGCTCGATAGTAGGTTCATGTCTCTATTAAATCTGGGGTAGTGACAGAAATCTCTAAGGTTGTAGTACTTTATCTAAGGATGATGTTACTTACTTACTTTACACACTTTTCTTAATGCAATAATCTGTTACTTGCAACTTAATACTGAAAGGGGTGCGTACGCTAACCGGAAGGTGGATTATTAGTCATAGATGCGGTTGGAACGGTCTATGTATATTGTTGTAATGCCCAAATGAATCTCATACTAGACATCATGACATTAGTATATGCATCATTATGCACTTCTTTATTCTATCAATTGCCCAGCTGTAATTTGTTTACCCGCATGAATGTTATTATTATTTATGGAGAGACACCACTAGTGAACTGTGGACCCCGGTCCTTTTCTTTAATCTGATAATACAACCGACTGCAATCCTGTTACTTTCATTCTCTGCAAACAAACATCCTTTTTCCACACATACGTTTAATCCTTTGTTACAGCAAGCCCGTGAGATTGACAACCTCACTGTAAGTTGGGGCAAAGTATCTTGATTGTGTTGTGTGCAGGTTCCCCTTCATCACCAGCACTTTTCAGGCACCGTTGACACCTCGAAGGAATTCTCGTCTCCTACTGGTTCGATAACCTTGGTTTCATAACTGAGGGAAACTTCCTGCTGCACTCATCATACCTTACTCTTGGGGTTTCCCAACAACACACCACACGGAGTGATCAAGCATTTTTCTGGCGCCGTTGCCGGGGATATTGGAGTTCCTCTGTTTGGAAGATCTTGTCTCCCTCGTCAACTTAGCACCAGCATTTTTCTAGCGCCGTTGCCGGGGAGATAAGGATTCCTCCACGAGGGGAGTTTCACACTTCCAATCTTTTTATTTTGTTATTGTCTTGCTTAGTTTATTTTTATTATTGTCTTGTTTGCTTAATATCAAAAATACAAAAAATTAGTTAGTTGCATTACTTTTTTTTTTCGGTTTGTGCTTTATTTATTTCGGTTTAGCTATTTTTGTTATTTCGGTTTGTCTTTTTATTTGCTAAAATGAATACTCCTGAGAATACTAAGTTGTGTGACTTCACTAGTACCAACAATAATGATTTTATATGCACACCTATTGCTCCACCTGCATATAAAGCAGAATTCTTTGAAATTAAACCTGCTTTGTTAAACCTTGTTATGGGAGAGCAATTTTCTAGTGTTAGTACTGATGATGCTGCTGCCCATCTAAATAACTTTGTTGAACTTTGTGAAATGCAAAAATATAAGGACATAGATGGTGATATTATAAAACTGAAATTATTTCCTTTCTCTTTGAGAGGAAGAGCTAAAGAATGGTTGCTTTCATTGCCTAGGAATAGTATTGATTCATGGATTAAATGCAAAGGTGCTTTAATTGGAAAATACTATCCTCCTGCTAAGATTATTTCTCTAAGAAGTATCATCATGAATTTTAAACAACTTGATAATGAACATGTTGCTCAAGCTTGGGAAAGAATGAAATCTTTGATTAAAAATTGCCCAACCCATGGACTGACTGCTTGGATGATCATCCAAACCTTTTATGCAGGACTGAATTTTTCTTCAAGAAACTTATTGGATTCGGCTGCTGGAGATACTTTTATGTCCATCACTTTGGGGGCTGCAACAAAACTTCTAAATGATATGACGGTGAATTATTCTGAGTGGCATACTGAAAGGACACCTCAAGGTAAGAAGGTAAATTCTGTTGAAGAAACCTCCTCTTTGAGTGAAAAGATTAATATTATTATGTCTATGCTTGTGAATGGTAAATCTCATGTTGATCCAAATAATGTTCCCTTAGCTTCTTTAGTTGCACAAGAAGAGCATGTTGATGTGAACTTTATTAAAAATAACAATTTCAACAACAATGCCTATAGGAACAATTATGGTAATAACAACTATAAGCCCTATCCTTCTAATAATAGTGGTGGTTATGTTAATTCTTATGGTAATTCTTATAGCAATAATAGTAGTACCTCCTCTGAACTTGAAACCATGTTAAAAGACTTTATCACTACACAAACTTCCTTTAATAAAACTGTTGAGGAAAAGCTTGGAAAAATTGATATTCTTGCCTCTAAAGTTGATAGTCTTGCCCTTGATGTTGATCTTTTAAAATCTAAAGTCATGCCTAATGAAACTAAAGAGAGTAATCCCTTTGCTAAAATCAATGCCATCCAAATTCGAATTGATGAAAATGTTAGGATGATGGCCCAATTGCATGCTAGATGGGAAAGAGAGAAAGAACTAGCTAAGGAAGATAATATTGTTAAAGTTTTTACTATTACTACCTCTGAAAATAATGTTACTTCACATGCTAGTAAGCCTCCTACTATTAATGGTAACATACTTGGTGTTGGAAATGTCTCCTCTAATTCTTCCAGAAAGTTAAAATTGCCTAAAACTGCTGAAACTAGTATTGATAAAAGTGCTGAAATTTTTAAGAACATGGGAGAAAGTGGTTCGGTTTGCTTTGATGATAATAATTTTGATTTTGATAATTGTAATACCTTTGAAGTTATTAAGTTCTTGCAAAAGTTAGCCACAAGTCCTAATGCTAGCTCTCTAAATTTGGCTTTTACTACTCATATTACAAATGCTCTCATTAAAGCTAGGGAAGATAAATTAAAACTTGAAGCTTCTATCCCTATAAAGTTAGAAGATGGTTGGGAGCCCATCATTAAAATGAAAGTAGATAAATTTGATTGCAATGCTTTGTGTGACCTTGGTGCAAGTATTTATGTTATGCCTAAAAAGCTCTATGATATGTTTGATTTGCCACCATTGGAACATTGCTATTTGGATATTTTTCTTGCTGATAATGCTTTGAAGAAACCTTTGGGGAGAGTCAATGATGTTCTTATTATGGTTAACAATAACCTGGTCCCCGTTGATTTTATTGTCTTGGATATTGAATGCAATCCATCTTGTCCAATTGTGTTGGGAAGACCTTTTCTTAGAACTGCGGGTGCTATTATTGATATGAAAGAAGGAACTATTAGATACCAATTCCCACTCAATAAAGGAATGGAACACTTCCCTAGAAAAAGAATGAAGCTACCTTTTGATTCTATCATTCGTTCAAATTATGGTGTTAATGCTTCATCTCTTGATAATACTTGAGTTTTGCTTTCTGTGCCTAGCTGAAAGGCGTTAAAGAAAAGCGCTTATGGGAGACAACCCACTTTTTATTTCTGTTATTTTATTTTGTTTTGTCAAGGACCTTGCTTACCTCTGTAGCAATTCATTTGTATCTTTACTTTATTGCATTGTTGTGTCAAGCTAAGCCTCTAGTTGAAAGTTGATGCTAGATTTGGATTCCTGCGCAGGAACAGTTTTCTGCTGTCCACCGTTAAATTCGTAAGAATTCACAGAAAAATTACAATGACCTTGGATTTTTTGTGCGTAATCCTCAGATATATATATGCAACTTTCATTAGTTTTGAGTTTTCTGATCTGAGCAAGTTAAGTGCCTCGAAAAAATTCGTCTTTACGGACTGTTCTGTTTTTGACAGATTCTGCCATTTATTTTGCAATGCCTCTTTTGCTATTTTGATTGGATCTTTTTGTTCCATAAAGTATCAGTGGCTGTAGCTAATGTCCGGTAGCATTGGTAGCAATTGTGTTCATACAGAATATGATAATTTTTGATTATGCACTAACCATCTAATGAAGTTTACTCTAAGTTTGGTGTGGAGGAAGTTTTCAAGGATCAAGAGAGAAGGATGATATTATGTGATCAAGAAGATAGAAGAGTCAAAGCTTGGGGATGCCCCGGTGGGTCATCCCAACATATTTCAAGAAGACTCAAGCGTCAAAGCTTGGGGATGCCCAAGGCATCCCCTTCTTCATCAACAAACTATCAGGTCCTTTCTAGCGAAACTATATTTTAATTCCGCCACATCTTATGTGCTTTGCTTGAAGCGTCTGTTTCTTTTTTGTTTTTGTTTTTGTTATTTTCATTCTCTGGATAAAATGGATCGTACCATTCCTTTGTGAGAGAGAGACACGCTCCGCTTTTTCTTATGAATACTCGTATTCTTCACTTATATTTGTTGAGTATTCTTCTATGTTACTTCAATACTTTCTAGCTCTTGTTTTTCATGCATCTCCTGCTAGAGCTGTTAGTTTTCTTATGTTATACTCTCATATCTCATTGTTTAATTACTTGGAGAGCTTTACTTTTAAATAAGTTGATTGGTGTTTGGTTAAGAACAGAAAATGCTAAATGTGGTAGATGGTATAACTAAATGATACATAATCTTGTAGATCATTAAATTGTGTCACTTGAATCATTGATGTTGTTTTGAGATATTAATTTGCTTAATGGTAAACATGATGGATTAGTAAAGTGGAATGATTAATGATTGGTCTAGAAAACTTGAAGCTGTGCCACACTTAAATATCCAGTTGATAGCATAATGATATATGACCTCTAATGTTAAAAGCAACCGTAATGACTTTGTGTTATGCGCTACGGTCGGGGTCCCAACAATGACTTGTTCATTTGCCACAGTCCCTCATGTAGTGATTTTCATTATGCCTTGTAAGATCATATTTTTATTTGGAATCTTTTTACTTGTGAGTTCTAAAGCTGCGGTTTTCATGGCACTTCCACCACCATACTTGCTAGCCTCTTCGGTACTTTGCATTGCCCTTTCTCACATTGAGAGTTGGTGCATACTTCACGGGTACATCCAAAACTCGTGGGAGATCTTCATCATGTTCTCCTACACATAAGTCAAATATCTTACTCAAAACATCCACCATACCTACCTACTACAGCATTTCCATAGCTGTTCCGAGATATATTGCCATGCAACTTCCATCTTACATTACATGACTTGTTGTCATTTATATATTGCTTTGCATGATTCTATACAGCTGATGTGTGGTTTTACCCATGTTACGCTCGATCATTGCATAACCTGCTACACTGGCAGAGGCACCGTTTCATATACATTATGTCTTATTCATTACTAGTTACTTGTATCAATAATGTGTTGTCATATTATCATGTTAGGATGTTTGCCCCTAAAAGTGAAAAGAGCCATGGAGGCTAGCGAAAAGAGAAACAGAAAAAGAAAAAAAAAGAAAAAAAAAGAGAAATAGAAAAAGAAAAAAAAGAAAAAAAAGAAAAAAAAAGGTGGCAACATTAATATTCTTTATCCACACTTGTGCTCATGTTATAGCACCATATCATTCATGATTATCATTTGTGCTCATGTTTAGCACCTTTACTCCATATGAGAGAGTTTTCATGTCTTACTTGCATAACTATGTGGGGAACTTTACATTATAGAACTTGGCTTGTATATTCCAATGATGAGCCTCCTCAAAAGTGCTCTAGGTCTTCGTGAGCAAGCAAGTTAGATGCACCCCCACTAGTTCCATTGGAGAGCTTTCATACACTTATAGCTCTATGTGCATCCGTTGTGTGGCAATCACTACTCCTTGCATAGCTTCGATTATAAGACTTCCTCTTGTCTAATGATCACTTTCAGCTTTGTGAGACTTTCTTCCGTTGGCCTTCCACGTCTACACGCCCGAAGCTTGGCACGCGGAGTGATCAAGCATTTTCTGGCGCCGTTGCCAACTCGAAGGAATTCTCGTCTCCTACTGGTTCGATAACGTTGGTTTTATAACTGAGGCAAACTTGCTGCTGCACTCATCATACCTTCCTCTTGAGGTCTCCCAACAACACACGCCATTGTGTGCATCATTTAGCAACAAACCTCGGTTTTTTTGTTCTAATACGTTGGAGCTAGCCTAAACAGTTGATTTAGTGGCTTAACAAAGGCTCATGACACTGCACAGTATTTGTATACCGTATACCTAATTATAAGACAGTTTTTAAAAACACTTATACAAAAAATTTGCACTTCAATATATGCCTTTTGTATATGGGCTCGTCTATGCCACGACGATTTTCACAAAAATCTCCTTTATTTGCCTCGATAGTGCCTGGTCAACTCTATCGGATGCCGACTTTTCTAGACTTATACATTTGGCATGACATTAACCATGTTAGTTGATTAATACAACCTCGAAAGCTCTTGATTCACACAAAAAAATATCTTCAAATTGTCCATGTGCTGTGATATTCTCAATGACATGTCCTGGACAATGTCCCATGCATGTGAAATAGTACTTGCGTACATAATGTTCTCAATCACACCGTAGATGATGCAAGTTAACTAACATATCGATTGTAAAGGTGCAGATAAAACTGTTTGTTTTCTTAAGCAACAATTAGATTCATAACAACAATGCGAAAATCATACTCAAATCAACTAGCCCACTAGCCTATGCATATGATGGTGAAAAATATTTTGTACATGCGCTTTTTCAACTGTTGTATGATGTGGTATACTGTATACAAATATATTGCAGCGTCATGGCCCCACTTAAATCAACAATTTGGGCAAGCTGCAACATATTAGGCAAAAACAAATTGGGGTAGTTGAAAAACAGTTTTGATTATGTATTTTGTGCAACAGTGACACCAAAGGTTGGTGTTGTGTGCAATTTCCTCAACGGGGGAGGAGAATTTTTCTACGAACACGTTTGGTAGCTGCAGATAGGCAGGGCTGGTCCGACGTACGACATTTTGGTTGCCTGTGCGAGCTTCCGTTCCACCATCGTGGGTTATACCGACCTGAACGGACGTTCCATTTTGCCCGAATTTATCGGTTTAGGTCGCCGAATAGACAGGTCAGGATGACTTCAAACGGCCGACCCAAATGGACATACCTTTTGTCCGTTTGGAACTTTGGATCGTCAAACGGATAGCGGTTCGACCCATATCCACCCCTTTTTTACCACTGCTCTCAACAGGTCGACGCATCGACTCCGTCCGGCTGGGGTTTTGGTCATTCTGATCATTTTTTTCCTCGGCCAAGATTTTGGTCATTTAAGTGTTGCACATTTTAATCTCTAACTGATGATCAAAATCAATAAAATAATCATATGACCGCACTGAACCAAAACATACAGACATACTAAGCATAGCTGATTTTTTGGCTGGCTGACAAACACGGACGTACAACCATTAAAAAAACATGAAGGTACATGTGTCAAGTGCACATGCGAACAGCTAGCTGATTTCTGGTGTGTTTGTTGCTGAGCGAAACGTACATGGCTGCACTGTGCGACATGCAAGTCCACGTTCCCGATTCACTAGGTTTTTCTTTCTAAAAAATTCTCTCATCTCGTTGACGGTTGACCCATGTTATAGATTTTTTTTGTGAGAATTAACAGCCGCCACTTTATTGATTTTTTTTTTAACGTTTACTGGAATACAATAAAGGTCTGGAGTCCCATCCAGCCACAAACATGTCGCCCGTACTCATGCACGGTAAGCCGATGCTCTTGCTAGGCCATGAGCTTCTCGGTTCGTCTCCCTTGGTTCATGAACAAATGTTGCCGCAACGAAGACAGCTGCTCTCAGCTTTATCTCCTGCATGACAGTGCAGAACCTCCCTTTGTATGGCCCCTGCATGCAGTTAATCACCTCAAGGCAATCTGATGATGCCACCCGCACCCTCGTTAGTTGTGGATCAGCTGCCACTGCCAAGCCCTCTCGGCATGTCATGGCTTCAAGCACTGCTGGATCCGAGATGCCTTGTATAACAACAGCGGATGCGCCTAGCTAGGAACACTCCTATAACTCCCAGGTGGGCTGGGCCAGACCCTATTAGAATTGATGTGGCCCCGCGGGGGCTTCACGGGTCAGGCGGGCTCGGCTGAATCTAACGGGACTGGTATGCTCTGCGGTTGTGTCCGATCGACTACCGTTTTCGGCGGTGGAGGTAGTTCCCTTCCGCGTGGCCGCGGTTCTGTTGTTTCCGGTTCAATCCCTTCCTCACCTCCCTCCCGCCGTCCTCGTGGCGGTTGCTTGGCGCGACGACGACGATGGTGGTTCAATGTCCGTGGTGGCGCATGTTGGCGGGTGGTGAGTCGGGTGGTGGCGAGGCCTCGTTCTCGCGGGCTCCTTTGCTACGGATCGTTTGGGATTGCAGACAAGGTATTTGCAGGAGAAATCCTTGTTGGCTCGGCTGACTCCGACGGAGGTGGCACCATTCCTTCCTGAAGGGCGTCATGGCTACCCTTTGTCTGCTTCCCTGTGTGCCGGGGGAAACCCTAGGGCCAGTGCGCTGGTCCGGGCAACAGCAGACGCTACTGTCGATGCTTTCCTTCTTGAAGGTGTTGCTTGGCACTTGACGTTCTCGGCACTAGGAGTGTGGTGGTACATCTTCGGAGGGCGCAGCGATTGCGAGTCACCATAGTTTAGTTGCCCAGTCTTTGTCTCCATTTTGCTTCTTCTTTTCTTTATTTGGGTGTGTGCTGCTGCCTCAGCGTGTGGTGTGTTGCGTTTGTATGCTCGTTGTATGTTGGTCGGTGCTTTATTTATAAAACGGGGCGAAATCCTGTTTCGAGAGAGACAATACCGCTGCAACTGCTCCAGCGTTTCCTTGTTTTCTCACAGCAGCATCTACATTTATTTCAGCGTCCCACTCACCCTCACCCAGCCATTCGTGCTTAGCTGGTTTCTTGGCGGACGCCCCTTCGCCTTTCTCCCTGAAGTAATCTCCAGGTCCCGTACCGTTGATTCTACGAAAGCATGAGTTGATAGAGGACTGAAAAATGCCCTCGTGAATAGCCTTTCGTCGAGCTGCCCAACAGCCATTGTCCCGCATCTGGTTCCGCGACATGGTCGACGTGTTTCAGCAATCGACTACGGACTCCAGAGCCAGAGTGGCCCAGTGGTTGGAGAGTGGTTGAGCACTCTTGACATACTGAGTTCGATTCCCATCGGGAACGAAGTATTCTAAATTTTCTCACAAAGAAGGCTTCTCCTATAAAAGAAAGCCCTGGGTGCTAGTGCCCATATGGTTCTCATTTTTGAAAATAAAAAGATGGTTTCAGTGAGACCGTTTAGCCCAACAAGCATGCAGCATTTAGCCCCATACCGCATTTCCCGAAACCAACGACCATCGATCGGGAGAGCAATTCACGTTTTTCGAATTTAAAAATGGTTTCAATTTTGAAAATGGATCAGATTTTTAAATTAATCAAATTTGAAAATGGTTTCAATTTAAAAAATTGTCTAATTTCTAAAAAGGTCTATAATTAATCCGGAGTTTACTTACTTCTAAGAATTATCATTTTTCAGGTATTCTCTGAGAATTATCAAGAATATAGATATTTAAGAATATAAAACGTACCTGGTAATGCGCCGTGATAGTGCTGGCCAGCAACAATTTCTTCAGGCGGCAACGGCTTGGAGCGCTGCTAACGGGTGCCATATAGGTAGGGGTGTAATCGGATCGGATCGGATTTTACTCGTACCATATCCTCGGCCATATTTATTTACCGGATTCGGATCGGATCGGACAGTGACCGGTTGCGGATTCAAATGCGGATGTTGATCGGTGCGGATTCGGTAGCGGAAACGGTGCGGACTCGGATCGGAAATAATAATAGACAGATAAATACATCTATATATAATTAACTGACCGTAACCAAAACACATAATAAATTTAGTACAATGTATGCGCGCGTTCACTATTTCACTTGTATAGCAGCATGCAGTACAATAAAAGAACACATAAATACTGCAGCATGAAGTACAGAAATAGTATCAATTATGCCTGTAGATGATGGTAGAGGGCCGATGTGCCATTGTTTGCCTCGACTCTGCACATGTGGCCACATATGTTGCATCTTGCCAAACGTTCTGCCACGTCCGCACCATTTTCTTGAAATTTAGATTGGCGGCCGGAGCTGGCGAGCTGCCTAGGACAAGAGTCGTGGACTCGGGGTATCGCTAGAAGAAGGGAAGCCTTCGCGAAGGCTTGTTTCTCGCACCGCGCGCGCGTGATTAGCCGCCACGTGGCCCAGCGTACGACGCCCTCCGCACGCCGGCCGCACGCGATCGTACGCGCGCACAGCTCGTACGTAGCATGCGATCGTACACGCCCTCCGCCCGCCGGAACCTGGTTGTACAGCGATGGGTAGCAAAGCTAGCCTCGCGTACGATCGGAAGCTGGTTGTACAAAGATTCCCGTGCACATGTACAAGTCCGTATCCGGTCAAAATCCTGTACAACTATGTATAAAATAATATACATATGTAGATTTTAGGTTATACGTACAACACAGATCAGGTTGTACGTAAAACTATCCAGATCAGATTGTACGTACGACTATCCAGATTAGATTAGGTTGTACAACTACACATATCAGATTGTACATACAACTAAACAGACTCAGGTTGTACGTACAACTACATTCAGGTTGTACGTACAACTACACATAACAGGTTGTACGTACAAATACACTCAGGTTGTACGAACTATACACGTTTCAAAGTACAAAAAAAAAGTTCATGGAAACCTATTAACGTGGGGTCTAGTTTTGAAGATCTCAACGCGAGTAGCTCAAAAGTGAAAACGTTTCGTAATTCGGATAAACGGTTCTCAAATTATTTCATTATGAAAAAACGAATCTCAAAATAAATGCACATATAACTCTACGCATGGAGAAGAAGAAATCCCACCAAAACTCTCTCACGCTGCCACTTGTCACATATTTAAACACCCACGGGGACCCACGTGAAGGGAGAAGCTGACACTTATCATCATGTCACGGTCCGTTGGGTTCCCTTCGTAAAGGGAGACCTTTTTCTAATGATTTCCCGTGGACTCATGGTTGACCTCTTGGGCTGCTGGCCCTGGGATGCTAGGCGCAAGGCGCGTGAGTGTGTTCGGATAAAATCCGATTTTATTTGGTCGGATACTCCGATGGCTTATACGGATAGTCCGGATCCGGTGCAAGTTTTGGATACCACATCCTACACCATATCCGACTGTCGAAATCCGAATCCGAATCCGACGGATACCGCAAAACCGGATACGGGTGCTGTCAAAACGGGTTCGGCGCCAGGTTCGGAACGGAAATTATCCTATCCATTTACACCCCTACATATAGGCGTCCCCGATAGGGAGTATGAGTCTGATAGAAATTGTTGTCTGACATGATGACCTAAGGTGACTTAATTCTCAGTCAACTGAGCTCTAGGCGTAACCTAACATGAAACTGATGTGGTGATCCTCAGGTTATCAATCTTTCACCTTTGTGCATGTGTTATCTAAGAGGACAGAAATTTCCAAGTTCATATTCTGCATTTTCTCATTTACTTCAGATATTTGTATGCCCTGATACGAGTATACCTGCAAACGTATCTGCAAATCTATGTAAATTCCTAGCACATTAAAGCACCGAAAGAACGTTTCATATTTTCTAATTACCGTCGTTCTGACTTTTCTTCAACTAGATGATACCCCGCGCGTTGCTGCGGAGCATGTGGCAAAAATATATGAGAAGATACCAAAGTTCTGCAAAATACACAACTATATGTACAGAATACATTAGGTTCACAGATTTTTTTAGTTAACATTGGTAGTCGACGGATAAGACACACCGTGATATGACATGTGTAATCTAATATTCCCCGGTATTTCTAAATCCCTAACGGACAATTACTATGAAAAATAAAATGTCTCTGTCTTTTAGGGTCATGCGTTTCACACCTGCTAAATAAGATGGGAAATGTGTTAAATATTTATTGTCAATACCAACAACAATAAAAAAATGAGCGGGAACACAACACCGTATATAGTGGAAAATGCATAAGTTTTAAAGGTTGATCAAATATTATATATGTGAGTTATAAAAGTATGGAAATATATGTTTTCAGGAAGTGAATAGATTAGAGAAAAACATGTAAAGGACGAACAAAAAAGATCTCGACTGACAAACCTGTAAAACATATTTGTTTATTCATTCCATGACTTGGTGCTCACTTCTAATGGGCAAGGCACATATATATACACCCTAAATGATGTAGATACTCCAATTATTGAAAGAATCCCATGAGAACATAAACAGGGCCGGTCTCCGGTAAGGAAAAAAAACAGGTCCGGGCTGGAATAGAGGTGCTAGAGCAAAAAACTTTGTCACGAACCATGAAAAATATAGTTAACTGCTTGCATAGATTCTGGTGAGTTTGCAAAAAAGAAGAACGGACATGTAGGTAGTAGATGCTCACGGGGTGCATTATCTTCCTCTAGACAATGTCGGGTAGTAGATGCTCACGGGGTGCATTATCTTCCTCTAGACAATGTCGATCATCTTAAATCTTCTGGAACATCGAATGAAACTATAAACGGCATGTGCATACCCAAGACGTGTGAAAGAATCATCCAAACCTCACTTCGAGCCTCTCGAGGACACCTGATGGTTAGCTCCGCTGAAAAAAGGCAAACAACAGTAAAAATGTCAAGGGTAGGATAACCACCCTTAGTGATATCATAGTCGGCACTCAGACAGATGCATTCGTTGCAGGATCAGGAGCAGCAGAATTTTCAGGCCAATGTTGACACTGGGAAGAGGATGAAGGGTGAAGTAGGTACAATCTACAATGGAGTCGGCAATAAGGGGGGGTTATTAATAGACCAAAAGGAAGAGGAGAGGTCCTGAATACTCCTACGTGGAATAGTCAATTGCAATATCGAAAATTAATGAAAGGGGAGTGGTGTAGCGCAGATAGTTGGGGAGAGGAAGAGGAACAGACAGGGCCATACAGAGATTAATGAGGAAGGGGTATTGTGTCTGCAGATATTTCTTTTCCTTGTTTATTAATGAGGAAGGAGTATGTTTCACGTTTTAGTTAATGGAGCGGGAAATTACCAATGGGGTTGTTGGTTAGCGTCACCAAGTTTTGTTTTAATATGATGCATGCTATTGTAACGGACTGCATGTTACCGTTTTTTCCAACGTTTTCTTCACAAATAAATGGGCAAATGACTGAGACGGACTAAAAGGAAATAAAGCATGATGCCAATTAAGTGGTGATGTAGATATTTTTAATTAGGTGGCAGATTTGCTTAGATGTCCTGCTATGATTGCTTAGAGATGATTGATGAGGTGGACACCTTGCATGTTGAGAGAATTCCTTCTAGTGGGTCATTCCTATTTAGATATAGAAGATAAGAAACAGATATATGGGAGCAAAAAAAAATCAAGCATAGGGCATGGCATGGCGAATACAGAACTCATGAGGAAGACGAATATACGGGAGGCTCACGGGACTTTGGAAGGAAACCTATAATTAGACTCATGACGAGTAAGTGAACCTAGAGGAAGATCTCATCTTACATAAGCGACTTTTATTGAGAACCGTGGAGCATGAGATTGAAGTATAAATACCAAAAAATAAGTATATCATTTCTTTTATTCTTTCAAACTACATTCTTGGTAAAATTGATCTGCATTTTTTAATGAATTAGTCGATTTTAGTAAATAAGGATACAAAAGTTCTCTAAAATCAAATAATGTGTGAAATCCTATATGGAAAGTTAATAAAAAAATTATCAAGTAACATGTTAGGATCATACTAAGAATGGAGATGAAGAGAACCTGCCTGTGGTAGATGGTTAGGAGGTGGTCGTACCCCAAGCTCATCAGAGTTCAGACCCCAGGTTTGACGTTGTATTTCTCATTTAGGGGTAATATTTTTCAGTGCGAGTGCGAGGCAACATTCTCGTCGACAACGAGTTGTCCATGGTGACTTAGTCAATATCAAGACCTAATTTGTTGGCTCAGTCTTTCAAAGATGCTCATCTTGTTGTGTGTGCGCGTTCATAGGGGTGAGTGTATATACGCACATGTTTGTGAGCGTTTGCATTGTACCGTGTTTTGAAAAAAAACATGGACATGAAAATGAGGACTCGAAGACAACCAGGTTTTTCCTGAAACTCAAATTCTTGGAGGTGGCTGGGAACATGAAGTCCCGAAGGCTAAGAGCATCTCCAGTCATTGTGACCCCCAGGCCGAAAAACTGAGCTATTTTGGCGTGACAACTACTAGCGAATGACATGGATTTGTACAACTCGAATCGACACTGATATTTGCCACCCGCTTACTGTCTAGAGCCTTCCGTTAAATTTCATAGGATTTGCATTGTGTACAAAAATGTCTTTCGTTGTTTGATAGTATTCCACAATAGAAGTAATTCCCTTAGTTTTCGAACCATTTTACAGAGCTTCCAATAGTCTTAACATCTTTGAGAGAATGAAAATAGAACAATTTTTTGTGCAATCTCAATAGTCAATAATTAAGCGAGCACTGTCATTATATAGGCAGGTGTCTTTTTCCCCGTGAGTAAGTATCTTGGTTCATCCAAGATGCACAACAGGACAAATCTGACACTAGGCCACTGCTAACAGTTAAATAGGCAATACTCCGTAGCTGAATTGTGTAAAGCAATAGCAATACATAGTATGCGGATAGATCTTAATTTGGATGTTACTAAGAAACAGACTGGATCCGAAAGGAACGGAGGTCCGAGATCTTCGGGACGCCTGCTGGAGAGAGACACCCATGTCAAGTCTGCAAGGAAAATAACACAACAGCTATCAACAAACAAGTCCAAGAAATGAAATTCAGAGTACATAAATTATGCATACCGATACTAAGCCAATGCTTTCTGCAATCTCCATCTTCCTCGCCATATACTGGTCCAGAGGCTTATTCGGCTTATGCAACTGATGAAAATGAAATCCGGTTGTTACAGTCGTGCAGAGTAAAACAAGAAAGCTTACAAATATACAAGAACAATCATGCATGCCTTCCAAACCGCCACTCTAATGATGGCCATAGCATCATCCTTCGAAGCCTAAGTGAGACAAATGTGTCATCAATGTAATTAACAAAGTATTCCAATTGCACATACATGACATACTATATGTATTATACTTACATCACCAGGGATGCCTTCCACGCAAGAAAGATACTGGACAAGAAAGCAGATGAAAGGCATTATTAGCAAAATAATGTAGATAAGGGGATCCAGAAATATCTGCCTAGACTAACTTACTTGTTTTTCCAAACTAGACCAGCTACCTTCCTCCAGCGCATACAGCATTGAGTCCCGATGCCGAGAAAACAAGTTATCGGAAAGGAGTTCCATCAAAGCAGCTTTAAAAGAAAGCTGAACAATGTTGCAAGACATACATTAACAGCTACATCAATCATAGCATACAGCTAGTGGTATGCAACTGGATTGCAAGAGCACACAGAAATGGGCAACTGTGTAGCTTATGTAACCTAGGTACGATGCCAACCTGTCTATTAGTGACACGTTTCCGAATCTCAAAAAAGAGGCAATCCTTGTCTTTACAGTGAGTGTACTCACGCTGCAAGATCGAAATGTGCTCCTGAACCAAAAGAAAGTTAAAGGTAATCAAACAAAAAATGGACCAGGGATTCAGCCAATGCAACCGAGCTGGGTCCTCATATCGATCCGATCCAAATGAATCGGTCTTTCTACAGAGGTAACTTTGTACCTAAGGCAAGAGTTCTAAATTCTGTCTCGGTAGGACATAGATTTCTGTTACTCCCTCTGACCCATATTAATTGACACTAAAACGGATGTATCTAGTCGTATTTGGTGCTAGATACATCTGTTTTAGCCTCAATTAATACGGGACGGAGGGAATACTATGGAATTCATAAATGAAAATGAAGTAGCCAATGGGATAAGAGATGGTACCTCATAGGCAGTATACGCTAACACAAAATTCATGTGAGGATACCGTGTCGCAATCTTGAATGCTTGACGAGCTCCTCTACAATGCGCATCTGACCACTAGAGAGAAAGGGAGTCAAAATGGTACTACATAATATAAGATGGTACCATGCAAGTTTATTTCTTTACTCCATGGTTTTCTTTACAGTGTATAAGTCTATACTTACCACATCTGATGTTTCAGGATAGTCAAAGTACAATTTAAGCCACTGCCAAAAAGATAAAAGGTTAAATGTGAAAATTAAGATAAGGAAACTGTCAGATGACGAAACTCAGTAGTTTCTTGCAATGATGCTACCTGGAGTTTGCTTGCCATTTCTGGAAAGAACTTGACATAATCCTTATCCATTTCATACGTAGTAAATAGTCTGCGGTACATCTCCCAGTTCAGGTACACATAACCCACCTGCAGTCCAAAGGGGAAGAGAAATATATGAAATCATGAAATATAATGTTTGCAGTTAGTGAGTCTTTGGACAGTGATAGCTGTGATTTGTAAAGCACAGTATGTGAAAAACAACTTAAACATCACAGGAGAGGGGAAAAAACACCTATAACTCCCACAAGCTAAAACGTCTTGGTATTTTTTTTGTACTTATCAGGTCCAGAAGAAGCAACATCAACCATTACTTTCATAAAGCATTCTTTTTAAATACACAACAGTTCAGTACAACTAAGTTACTTTCTGACTAGCTGAGTGTTTCCGCGTTGCAACAGATGTCATATACTCATATGTGTGATCTACCTCGCTCTACTGTCCCATTTCCCCTTAAAAAGAAAACTTCCAAACAAATATGTGTAAATAATTAACGAGTCTAACACATTTGAATTTTGAGAGTCCACGCAAAGTAACATGATGCATTGAGTTTCAATCAAATTAAGCAAGTGCAACAGTATAAAATATAAGATTGATTCCTCAACTCTTAACACATAGCTGTTGGGTGAAATACGATGTACTAGGTAACTTAGGCCATGCCACGCCCGTGAGATAAAGAAAATTCCATCTAGTAAATAAGATTCGAATTAAGTAATTTGAACATTTTGAAGCTATCATTTGGATTTTTTTCATATTTTCTTTGATGGGTATGTTTAAAGGTATTAATTATCCGTAGTTAACGTTTTGTTGATTCTCCAAATTGACACCAAATATTAATTTTCAATAGTTAACCTTTTGTTGTTTTTTGTCTAAATTTAGTCCAATTTGGAACTTTTCAAATGTGTTGCATTGTGCCACAAATAGGTAGGAATTATTTTTGTGGCCATTTTGAATTTTTTTCATATTTTTCTGATGCTTATATTTGAAGATATTGAATTAACAAAATCAATCGTTTTGCTGTTTTTTTTTGTCTGGAAAAAACAGAGGAGGCTGACAGCCCGGGCCCGCGGTGACGTCACGCTGACGTCACCAGCGGCGGGATCTGGCGGCCGAGGCCGCGGCGGCGCTGCCGCTTCGCGGTCGCCGGAAGCGCGCGGAGGCGGCGGTTGAAGCCGCGGCACGGCGCCGGCGATTGCGCCGCCGATGCGGCTTCCCGGCACGCCGCGCTAGGGGAGGAGGTAGGGGCGGCGACGGCGGTTCGTCCGTGGGCGGCGATTGGAGCAGGGAGGGTCGTGCCGCCGGCGGCGCGCGGCGGCGCCGGCGACCTCCGAGTCGTCAAAGGACAAGGAGAGCGCGGGGGTTCTGCCGTGACATTTTGCGAAAAATTCCGTGATGTTTTCCTAATTTACACATAAGTCCTTCGCTATGTTAATTTGCAGAATGCGGGGCGATTTTGCAGATGCTTTTCTGCAAAACAACCGCGGCAACCGGTGGAACCGGGGGTGACCGGCCCGCGACCAGGCGGCGTGGCGGCTTCCTTTTGGAAGAAATTCGAGAATGAACAGTACACTCGCGGGAAGGGAGACGTGGACACATCCGGGTGACGTGGCTGCGGGACTGGACGCGAAAATTTCCGTCCTTTATATATTAGGTATGTGGGAAGGATGTACAAAAAAGAAGCCCACCCGGTTTTGGTGTCGTAAGTGAGGACATAAATAAAGGAGAATTTGTTGAAGTTGCATATAGAGAAAGATGGGAAGGGTGTGTGCCGTGTGAACAAAATTGAATTACTCTATTCAGTCATTAGCCAGAAAACTAACTAGCTAAGTAAATGTTTTTATAAGGAACTAAATAACCAATAAATGGTGGCAAAACAGCCCCGTCCTGGATACATGAGTGAGCACTTTTAACGCGAGAGTTAGGTGGAATATTATTTGTAAATAGTTAGATGTGTGACATCACCAGTCAGCAATCCAACTTTAATAATAAAGATAATTACTATCATGATCAATTCAAAGTTTCAAACAATTTGAAACATGCCATTAATTTGATTAGGAAAAGAATTTATACACGATTCCCATGACAAGAATTTGCCATGTGAATCAAGACTTCAAATTTAATAGAATCTGAATGCCTCAGGAGGAATCTAGAGCTTGTACTACAGATAAATCTCACAGTATAAACATAATGCATCCTTTGTTTGACGGCTTGTAGGGACCGAACGAATTAACCAGGCAAAATGATAAACAATGTGTTGCAGAATAAGGACATTTGTGTGATTCTACCCACAAAGTGATTCCTATAATAATCTATTTGACCTTGCGGTACTAATAACATACAACGAAAAGAAGTCAAGCAGACAAGTTGGAATCTTGAAAACAATTAAAACACATAATTAATTGTTTGTGACCTATACCAGCTAGGGCTATCAGCTTAATGCATGGGCCACACACTATGTCCTCCACCACACTGTTCATAGATTTCAAACTTGACCTCTATGCACTGCAGTTGGTAAATTGATGGATCGTGCTCTCCCAAGCAATTATACAAGAAGGGAATGGCACCAAGGACATCAACAGATCATGCCACCTGAGTAACTTGAGTCAAAACATCATCACTCGACTAACTAATTTACCCTAGTTTTTGAGTACTGAATTAGTATGGAAAAAATTGCTTACCAAAACCTCATCTGTATTGAACTAAAATGAAAAGTGTCATATTCACCTTTGGACAGCTATGATACGAAATGGCCAAGAACCAAACAATTTCACGGAGGCCTAAGTAGATGTTCAAATACCAAACAGTTCCTGGAAGTAAATGACTTGAGACTTTCTTGGCCAGAACAGAATCAGCAGAAAACTGAGTACAACTCACGTTGCACCTAAGGCTCTGTTTTTTGAGTCGCTCGACTAGTCGCGACTAGTCGATGAGTCGCAATACAAAGTCCGACTCGGCATCTCGACTCGACTCATCGGTTGAGTCGAGCGACTCAATCGACTAGTCTAGTCCATGTTTTTGAGTCGAACGCGACTTAAAGTTGCCCAGCTCCCTGTAAAAACCTAGATCGACCACATTCCCCCCCGAGCCAAAACTATAATGGCGGCTTGGCGCTCGCTCCCTTGGCTGCCGTCGCCCCAAGATCCAGCCGGCCGGCGCCACCGCAAGGCCATGGCACCGCTGCCTAGCTCCTGACCTGCTCGTCCCCTGGCCTGCCTCTCCCTCCGCCGGCTACTGCTGCTGCTGATCTGCTCCTCCAACGGCCAGGCCGCTGCTACATGTAGCTAGTATCCTCTCTTTTCATTTTGGTCTGATCTGCTCTAGTGCTTCTGCTTGAGGGCTTAGGGCTCGATTAGGTGAACAAACAATTGAGTGAAGTTATTTTTCTTGTTTCACAGCAAGCACCATGACCCAGTCCCAGCCAAAGATAGCCCAGGTTGTTCGTTCAGATCAAGCTGTAGCAGAAGATGATGGGTAGTATGACCCATTCAAAGATCCTAAGAGGAGGCCAGCAATTATAGACTATTAATAAGTATATAGTTAGACTATTAATAAGTATATAGTTATATACAATTATACATATAATATGGCAATTTTATAATACCTATTGCTAAACGACTCATGTCGACTAGTCTAGCATGAGCGACTAGTCAAGAGTCGCTACCCCTGAATGACTCGCCGACTCGTCGACTCAAAAACCTTGACCTAAGGGTATCTAGATTGTATTTCTTAAAACTTGAAAAGTTTGTACCCAACCTTTAACAAGCATTTCCTGCTACCAGGAGTAACCACACAGTAGAGACAGAGATGTAACGAAGTAGATAAGCCGACGGCCCGGCTGAACAAAAAGCCAAGCATATACAATTAAGCAAACAGACCTGGAATTCTAAAACAAACTACTTGGTTCTTGGACGCGTTAACAATTAAAGATAAGCAACGACTGCACAGCTAGCAAATTTCGTATGAGTATCATTAGATGTGCTTACATTGGGTAGATAGTTTTCAGGAACAATCCGATGGTAGTCACCTAAGTCTTGATCAAATTTGTATCGACAGGCAAAGTCCCAATCAACAGTGTCACCTTCCAGTTGCTCCAGGTGGCGAAAGTACCAATTGACAAGGACGTGAAGATCTTGTAGTGACACAGCTTGGTCAAGAAAAGCAGGCAACTCATCATCACCCAGCTTATCTTTAGACACCCCTTTTGATAACTGCAAACAACAAAAGGATATACGCAAATTAAGGAGACATGACCAAATGCAAAGGAACATTGACATGCAGTTGGATGCAGGTGGCAGAAGCAATATGGTATAGTAGTAAGTACAGTAATAAACACAACAATTGGCACACAGGATGCACGCAGAATGTATGGAAGCACCGATCGTCGACAACCTTATGAGCTCTCATGTGGTAGAGCACAAGGCGCTTGTAGAGCTCGCGCTGTGGCTCCAGGTCCAATTCGCCACAGATGACGAGAACTGCAGGCCTCTCGGACAAAATATTCTCGAATTGGAGGAAATCAGCATCGTTGACGGGATCCTCCGGATCTGGCACTTGTTGAAGGCCACCAGCAGGTACTTGTTTATCAGCACGAGCAGGAGCAGCAGAGCGAGGGAACCAGATAAGGCCAAGGCCACCAGCAAACTCGCCGGTCTCACTGGGAAGAGAAGGGCCGAGGTACTTGGGCTTCTTCTCTCCCGTCCACTCTCCGGAATCGCCATCCGCGCCGTCGTCGTCCAGACGATTCCGGCGAAGGGACGGTATGTGCAGCATCGCGGATAAGCGGTCTCCTCCTCTGGATGTGGAACAGCGGGAGGGGGGCCGCGAGGAGGGAGGAGGGCGGCGGCGGCAGGCGTGGAGGAGGTCGTGTTTTCTTTCCTTTTATAGTAGAGATTTCAAAAAAAAAAGTGTTGCTTTTGCTTGTCGTGATATACGAAGAAACACAGATCTGTAATTGCCTTCGAGCAAATGTTAATAGCAGTATTACTGTTTCATGTAATATACTGAAACAATAGCCCAGTAAACAAGGTGTTGAACTAAAAGATTCGACGGGTCCTCGCCTCCTCTAGGTGCCGTTCTGATACCAGAAGGGGTGGGGAACTCGGACCTGCGCACGACGCTTTTTGAAGGTCCTTAATGGTAGAGTTTGATTTTGGTCGTCATCTTCTTCGTTAATGGAGACGGCGAGATATCTTTTGCCGCGAGGAGGTTCGTCCTCGCAATATCTATCCCGGCTACTATGTCTTCGACAATGGTGATTCGTTCTCTCGGCTCCAAACGACGTCGACAAAGTGGTTCGGTTATTTGTGCCTGAAATATCAGTGGTGGTGCTCTTGCCGATGTTGCTTGATTAATTTAATGGTTGCGTGCGTGCACAAAGGCTTGGCATTGCGGTTCAAAATTAAAAAGGGAGAACCTTCGGTGGTATTCACAGGTCTGTGGTTTGGTGGTGTTGGCGTTGTTCTACGGCTGCCTTCAGAAAAGTACAAGATTATGTCATGGATGAAGAAAGGGTTTGAAGATCTTATAGATTTGCTAGTCTCTTTTAGTTTTATTTTTGTAATCGATGTAATCATGTACTCTTTGCTGGTTTAATGTATGTGGAAAATTCAAAAAGAAAAACAAGGTGTTGAACTAGCAGAAATCATATTATAGAAACCAGAAACAGTTAGGATACGGAACTGAACATGTGAATATTGAAACAATGGATAGTCTCACCATGATCTACTACTATGTGCATGTACATTACACTCTGTTTCACAGTAGTACAGATTCAGTCAGGAGAGACCGAATGAATCTCTGCGCTCTACGACACTGAATACATTTGGAGAAGCATATTCAAGGTAAATACTTTGTTATGTCACAGATTTGTCTAACCAGTCCTAATAGTCCTAATAAGTTGATGGCTGCCATTTTCTAAAACAGTAAAAAGGAGGGAATTTTGTTGTACTCAGATTTCTATTTAGTATACATCACCCTAAGATCAGGTTCTTTGTTACATAAAAAAACATTCTAATTCCAATAATATAAAGACATTTTCACACTGAATAAAACAGTATTTAAGCCATGTTTTTTTTTCAAGACTGCAGCCTTCATAATGCACCATCTATATGCAAGTCTTGCACGGTGACCCTTTTTGCTTGGGCAATTGCGACGGTCATGAAACCCTACTTGGTGGCACGTCTTGCACAAGCTTGCGACCTTGGCCCTAGCTTCTTTGTTCTTCTTTTTCTGTTTTTCCCCGTTCATCTTCTTTACTCTCTTTATTCTTTTACTTCTCCCCACCGAACGGACATCATTTGGTGGGTGTATGTTAACTTCAGTAGGAATGTTACAACCAATAAATTCCACATATTCTTCTTGCCTAGTGTGCTTGATTGCTGCAGGAACCATTTGGTTTAGAGTCTCCTCAATGATCAACACACTTGATAATAAAAAGTCTACGCCTTTATCTGATTGTTTGGCTATTTGAATAAGATCTTCCAACTTGTTGCGTAAGGTTGAAATCTTCTTCCTCGCAGCTGCATCTAAGGTGTCAGCGAGATTCTCTTCTAGAAGTTTGCCTTGTACATCATAAACAATTTCTCTAGAGAAAAAAAGGTAAATGCCGGTCATCTGATTTGCGAGAAAGCAAGAGCAGGGAAGGTTCTGATTTTTTATTTCTACCTTTTACATCTTTTCTGCCATCTTCCCATCATATAGAAGGATGGAAGCTCTTGTTGATCTTCAATCCTCATCACTTGGATAATATGGCGGCATGAAATTCCATGGGACTCATATAACTTGCACGAACAATTGACTATCATGGTTGCCGTGTCGCATCAGATCTCCCTCACCTTACTAACATAGGTTCTAAAGGTTACTATTTTTATTCCATCGTGTTGTGTAATACTTTGAACACAACAATGGTCTCTAGAAGCAATAATTTGTTTCTGAAATTTCTCAAACACCTCATATGTGAATACTTCACTACCTTGTTTCTCGATTGCTCACGATGTCAGCAATTGAGGGGTCCTATGGATGCTTGAATTGTCTGCAATTAACTCCTCTTGACGTTGGCAGTCTAAAGCTGTGTCAAACCTAAGCCAGAACTCAACAACGGTAACCTTGCGATGAATGAAACGGTTAAAAATGAATTTGCACTTTCCGACCTTGAAGTTGTTCGGAGAATGCCTGCTAGTGATATGTCCATAAAGTAGGCTGGTATCCATGAGTCATGACTCTCGAAGGCTAAACCTTGTAGTGAACCACTCATTATCCTCCAAATTGAAGTCTGTAATTACATAATTCCACTCCAACTCAAACTCAGTCGGGGTTTCTGATCCCCATACACATGTGTTCATCCTTTTCCAAAATTCAGATTCTTCTCTGATCACCGGCCCAACCTTTTCCGGAAGTTTATACATTAGATGCCACATGCATAGTCTGTGTATGATGCTTGAAAAAACTTTATCAATTACATTCTTAATGCTGCGAGCTTCGTCGGTTATGATGAGCCCTGGCGCTTCACCTCCCATTGCCTTCGGAAGGTCTCAAACAACCAAACATATGACTCCTCCTTCTCATTTAGTAAGAATGCATCACCAAAAAACACACTCTGTAAGTGATGATTAACCCCTGTAAATGGTGCAAATATCATGTTATACTGATTAGTAGTGCATGTAGAATCAAACGAGACAACATGCCCGAAGTGTTTGTAGTTCTTCCTACTTGTTGCATCTGCCCAGAATACATACATCAAATTTCCTTCATCATTCACAACAAAATCATAGAAAACTGCTGGATTAACTTCTTGCTTTCTTGCTAGCTGGACCACAACCATTTGAGCATATGCATTCCTGATTTTATACCTGAGATCACGGTAGTAATTTTGCAAGTCCCTCTTCATGCATCCAATATTTTCAATCCCACCCTCGCTAACTTGGAGGAGTCTGTATGTGTGGCATGTGCCAATGCTTGCTTTGTGGCATGTGTATAGTGTATTCTTTGCCCTCTCACTAACTTGACGATTTGATCTGATCAGATGACGCTTATCAGGTGACACAAGACCATGATTGTGGTTCTCAACCCATGATTTTATCTTGTAGGTATCATTACCACACAACTTCACAAAGATATGTGCATCACAACCACACCTTGTGGCTGTGTTCTTACGCCTTTTCTTTGATGGATCTTCAATCTCTTTTCTCTTCTCGGACTTGAATCATCCCCTGCTGCACCTGTATCGTTTTGTGCGAACTAACTCATTTTCGAACTTTTTCTTCTGTCCCACACGAACTCCAAAACCAGATTCATGTGCATAGTACTTCTAGAACTTCTCCAAAACCAGAATTCGACCTGCCTATGCCTCTGAGCGCTGAACTACTGTGGCTGCTGTTACAATTAAGTAGGCGAGCTTATTCTCCATAAATACGGAATCCTAATTCATCCTTTGACAATCCACAACGAGTGCTGTGACTCCAATTCAGTTAGGAGGCTGAAGCTCAGTAGCTAGCTATTGGTGGCTACGTGAGTTAGCTTTGGAAGTGGATCAGTCCACGACTTTGCATCAGAGCATCTCCAGTGGAACGTGTATATGGAGGTGTATGCTAAATATACACGTCGTGAGTCGAAAAACGTCTCCTAGTGGATCGTGTATAGCATCGTGGGAGCTATCCACGTCCATCCACGACGCTACTGGACGTGGAAGTAAACACGCCTCGGCCACGCTCGTGAAAGAAAGAAGCGAGGCAACTGCTCCTCTCCCGCTCCTCTCCAGCACTGCTTCAGCTCTGCTCCCGCCTCCAAATCGAAGCCAATCGAAGCTCACCGGCGGCCACTCTCCTCCGGTAAGCTCTCTCTCTCGCTTCTTTTTCCATTCCCGCATGGCTGGGGGCGGCGGAGGGAGACGGGCCGGGGGGGGGGGGGGGGGGGAGGGAGACGGGGCTGTGGGGGCGGCGGCCTGGAGTCGCGGCGACGGCGGGCTGGAGGGCGGCGGAGGGAGACGGGACGGCGTGGCGGTGGGGGGGGGGGGGGGGGGAGGGAGTGATGCACACGGTGGTGTGTTGTTGGGAAACCCCAAGAGCAAGGTATGATGAGTGCAGTAGCAAGTTTCTCTCAGTTATGAAACCAAGTTTATCGAACCAGTAGGAGGTGAGAGTTCTTCTCGAGGTGGCAACGGCGCTAGAAAAGTGCTTGTGTCCCTAGCAACGGCGCTAGAAAAATGCTGGCGTGTAGTTGACGTGGAACCTGCACACAACACCATCAAGATACTTTGACCCAACTTAACAGTGAGGTTGTCAATCTCACTGGCTTGCTGTAACAAAGGATTAAACGTATGTGTGGAGAATAATGTTTGTTTGCAGAGAATGAAAGTAACAAGATTTCAGTAGGTTGTATTATCAGTTTAAAGAAAAGGACCGGGATCCACAGTTCACTAGCGGTGTCTCTCCATAAATAATAATAACATACATGTGGGTAAACAAATTACAGCTGGGCAATTGACAGAATAAAGAAGTGCATAATGATGCATATACTAATGTCATGATGTCTAGTATGAGATTCATTTGGGCAATACCACAATATACATACCGTTCCAACCGCATCTATGACTAATAATCCACCTTCCGGTTAGCGTCCGCACCCCTTTCAGTATTAAGTTGCAAGTAACAAATTATTGCATTAAGCAAATTGTGTAAAGTAAGTAATAACATTATCCTTAGACAAAGTACTAATGTTTTACCCCTAGTAGCAACAGTACATGTACAATCTTAGAGCTTGCTGTCACTACCCCAGATTAAATAGAGACATGAACCCACTATCGAGCATAAATACTCCCTCTTGGAGTCACAAACATCTACTTGGCCAGAGCATCTACTAACAACGGAGAGCATGCAAGATCATAAATAACACACACATAATATATTATGAAGCAAATGACATAGTACTCAATATTCATCGGATCCCAGCAAACACAACATGTAGTATTACATAAAGATGATCTTGATCATGATAGGCAGCTCACAAGATCTAAACATGGTAGCACAAGAGGAGAAGACAACCATCTAGCTACTTCTATGAACCCATAGTCCAAGGATGAACTACTCACGCATCAGTCCGGAGGCGGGCATGGTGATGTAGAGCCCCCCGGTGAACTAGGGTTGATGATGGCGGCGGATCTGGAACTCGTGGAGGAAAAGTGTTCGGGCCTTAGGTCTTGTATTTTTGGGGAGTTTATATAGGCGAAAGGGCGAAGGCGGTGGAGTCACGAGGCGCCGTCATGAGGTGCTGGCGCGGCTGGGGGGGACCCGCGCCGGCACCTCATTTGGGGCCCTCGTGGCCCCTATCCGTCAGGTCTTCAGTGTTCTGGAACCTCCCGTGAAAAATAGGGACTTTGGTATTAAATTCGTCCAATTCCGAGAATATTTCCTTAAGGGGTTTTCTGAAATCAAAAACAGCAGAAAACAGTGAACTGGCACTGTGGTATCTTGTTAATAGGCTAGTCCGAGAAAATGCATAAAAACTATATAAAATGTATATAAAACATGTAGCAATGGGTATAATATAAGCATGTCACATAAGAAATTATAGATACGTTGGAGACGTATCAGAGAGTTGGGGCTGCGGGGCGGTGGAGGGAACCTAGCAATGTCTTCTTCATTTGGAGATCTCAATTACTTTTCCCCAAAAACTTCTCAAACTTTGATCACAAATTTCTTGCAAGACTCTAAATTAGTAGTCTTAGCGGACTGGATGTACTCATCAACACCATCAGCTGCTATTCCATATGTTAGCATCCGCATTGCTGCGATCATCTTTTGCAGAGGATGTAACCCAAGAGCTCCAGAAGCACTTCTTTTTTGCGTAAAATAACCATCATAGTCATGCTCAAGTATACCATCAGCTATGCGGTTGAACAAAGTACTCAACATTCTAAATCTATGCAGAAAAAGTAAATGAAAAAGGGAAATGAAAAAAGAACCAAAGCAGAGAAGTGTACTAATTATGAACCTTCGTCGAAACAAATGTTCGGGAAAGCGAGGAACTTCTTTGAAGTAGTCGTCCCACAGAACAACAAATCCGGCATCTCTTCCTCGATCGATTGACTGGCGTCCATGATTGGAACCACCATGGCGTTGAGCGTTCTTCCTCTCTTCCTCCTCGCGCTCGGCGAATGCTGCAAGTTTGAGTTCATCGTCGCTAGATGAAGATGACGAAGAACTCATGTCCCAAGTGGATGTGTTCATTGTATTGCGTGAGAGACGATGGAGAAATCTAGATGAGAAGAGAAGTCACAGGTAGAAGTGTGCTGGAAGAGAGGTGGTAGGGGTGGTTTATATAGAAAAAAAATATGGCTGTTGAAAATATAGCAGTTAGAAATATAGCCGATAAAAATATAGCTGTTGGAAATATAGCCGTTTGAAAATATAGCCGTTAGAATATACACGTCCTAATTTACACGTTCCACTGGAAAACTGGAATGTGTATAATTTAGCAAGTTGTATATGCACGTGTATATGAAGATATACACGTCCAAATTTACACATTCCACTGAAGATGCTCTCAGAAGTATACAGAGTCAGCCCGACGTGCATACCTCGCCGGCTCGCCGGAAAAGTACACGGGAGGGGGCGTCGGAAGATTGCGCACGACGAGCCGCGTCAGATGATCGTGCTGAGGCCAACAGTGTGGGGATCTTGTGCACGTCAAAGTAGGAAGAGCCGTCTCTGGCTCCGTCCCTGGCCGCCATCGTGATCCAAGTCGGCCACAGTAGATTGCAGGGTTTAGACGCCTGTTGCTTCTTTTTTTTGATGCCTCTGGATTGGTACAGCTGTAGTATCTGAACTTTAATACACCAACTCACACCACACGCACGCACTCAACACTCCACACACACCCTAGTGTGCAAGCTAAGACCTACAGATCTATACAAACCCCACGCGTTTTGTGACTCCTAACGCTGTGGCTCGAACGCGTGCTGAGAGAGGCTAGCGAAGAATAGAACACTGCTCCTAATGAACAGTGCCGGTGCAGTGTTACTACAGTGTAGCTACAGTACGCGTGCTGTTCCTGTGAACAGTACCCGCGGGTGAGACACCCGGAAAATCGCTCCCTTCGGGAGTCGATCCTGGGTGGGGAGGGAGGCTACTGCCTCACCTTGCCACTGAGCCAAGCTCAGTCCTCGACGCTTCTGATCGCAGGGGTGTTTGTGCAAATTAACTGAGTTAAGTTAAGGAGGCAGCGGGCATGTTTTCAGTATATTACCGCCAAATCATTCCTAACGCTATGATTTTGATCAGGTGGACGAAAACGATTTGGATGCAGAGATACATCAAAGGTGCGGATGCATAAGATACGAATGACAAAGGTAGAAACAAGGCTGAAATAATAAAGTAATCTTAGTTTATTGCAAATATTGAACTTGGCTCTATCCGTCAGCAAATTTCTCATCTCCACTCACGGCGTCTAAATGGCCGTCCAAACGACTTTCAACGGGCTATTTGGGACGTGTCCGGACATATAAATTAGTATTGATTGTGCCCTTCCCCAGTCGCATGGTCCAAACCATTTATTTTCATCATTCTAACAAACAATTCACGGGTGTCTCGAGCCAGGCTGGTGCGGCGCGTGCGTGGGGACGACACAGCGGTGGAGGGTGGTGGGCGCCGCAGTGGAGCCGGACGCCTCGGCATTGGCCAGCAGGGCGTCGTGACACACCCAGGTTTGCCGCTGCGATAGAGGTTCAGGAGGGTGTGCAGGGCATGCTCGGTGGCCGCAGCCTCGAACGCGCGTACATCGCGGCAGCCAGGAGCTCCTCGTTGTCCCGCTCTCATCCAGCATGGTAATGATCGGTGAGATGGCCCCGAGCATCGCGAGCATCTCCCGCGCCACGACGTCGTCCTTGGCCTTCCTCTGCATGACTGTGGCCGTCTCGACGCGCCAACCGGTCGTACCGTCCGTGTCTCCATCCCGACTTTCAGTCCCTCCAGCAACGCTACCTTCTTGGCGGTCGCGTCCTTCCCTCATCGTCGTCGCACTACGACGATTTCGCTCTGAGAAGCTGATACGTCTCCAACGTATTTATAATTTCTTACGTTCCATGCTTATATTATACCAATTGCTACATGTTTTATATACACTTTATATGGTTTTTATGCATTTTCTGTGACTAACCTATTAACAAGATGCCACAGTGCCAGTTCCCTGTTTTCTGATGTTTTTGGTTTCAGAAAAGTTGTTAAGCAAATATTTTCGGAATTGGACGAAACAAAAACCAAAGTCCCTATTTTTCCCGACACGTTCCAGAACACCGAAGAGGAGGAGAAGACGGAGACCGAGGCGGCCTCATCAGGTGTGGGCGCGGCTCCCCCTTTGGCCGCGTCGGCACCTGATGACGGGCCCTCGGGCCTCCACCGCCTTCGCCCTTTCGCCTACTTATACCCCCCGTGGTGAAAACCCTAAAATAATAAGACTTTTCCCGATAAGAGTTCCGCTGCGCCGCCACCATCGAAGACAAGATTCGGGGGACAAAAGTCTCTGTTTCGGCACCCTGCCGGGACAGGGAATTGCCCCCGGAGCCATCTCCATCGACTCCACCGCCATCTCCATCTCTATTGCTGACTCCTATGATAAGGAGTGAGTAGTTCTCCCCCGAGGCTCGGGCTCTACCGGTAGCTATGTGGTTTATCTCTCTCTCCCATGGTGTGATCTTTGTGTGATCATGAGCTTTGTAATCTAGTTGAATATGTGATGTTACTCTTTATCTATTATGCACTATAGAGGTTACTTTAATATGAACTCTTGGGTTATTCACGATTGTAACGGTGACAGTGTGTGCACCGTGTGTGATTCCTTTATGACGTTGTGGGGTGTGTTTACTCATACTTTGAGGGTGCTCTTGTAGCCCTACACAGTGAATGGTGTTTATCATCCAACAAGAGAGTGTTTGAGAGTAGTATTTATTATTCAGCTTTGATATCATTGTTGAGAATGTCCACTAGTGAAAGTATGATCCCTAGGCCTTGTTTCTAAGCATTGAAACACCGTTTTCAACAAGTTTTGCTACATGTTTGCTTGCTGCCATTTTTATTTCAGATTGCAATTACTACTTATAATCATCCATATTAATTGTATTTCACTATCTCTTCGCATACCTAGTGCACCTATACATCTGACAAGTGTATTGGGTGTGGTGGGGACACAAGAGACTTCTTGTATCTTAATTGCAGGGTTGCTTGAGAGGGATATCTTTGACCTCTACCTCCCTGAGTTCGATAAACCTTGGGTGATTCACTTAAGGGAAACTTGCTGCTGTTCTACAAACCTCTGCTCTTGGAGGCCCAACACTGTCTACGAGAATAGAAGTGTGCGTAGACATCAAGCTATTTTCTGGCGCCGTTGCCGGGGAGGTAAGCGTTGGAAGGTATCTCCTTTAGATTCTGCAGTTATTACTTTTTATTTCTTGTTTTTATTACACTAGTTAGGCTAAATGGAAAACTACAAAAAAATCAGAGATCTTTATGAAATTTATATTAAATTAGAACATGATGCTTTTGAAGAGAAAATTAAAAAACCTATGGAAGTTTGTTTACATAATAGTGGTAGTAATGTTATTAGTATAAATTCTTTGGACACCATTATTTCTAAGGCCGTGGAAAAGCCTAAGATTGGGGGAGCTAGTTTACATAAAAATGATCATTTTTGCTCCTCAGCTTTGGAGCAATTATTTCGCCTTGATAATGTTTTGTCTCAAATACATGATAAATCTGATGATGCGTGTGATATGATAAAACCACCTACTGAAAGTACTGCTTTCGAAATACCTATGGAAATTGTTGAAATGGTTATAGATGAACCTTATGTAGGAGATGGAACAGTCCATCCAAGTAATCACTTGTTGAAACTTAAAAGATTTTGTGAGTTGTTTAAGCTTGCAGGTTTATCAAGAGAAAATGTTATGAAGAAATTATTTCCATTGTCACTTAAGGACAAAGCAAGGAAGTGGTATGAGCTACTAGATGATCCTCATCATTTGGAATGGAAGGAGCTTGAATATCTCTTTTACTCTAAATTTTATCCTCCTTATGAATTATATTTAGATAGGAATTACATTTTTAATTTTTGGCCTCGTGACGGAGAAAGCATTGGTCAAGCGTGGGGAAGGCTGAAAACATTAATACTCAAATGTCCTAACCATGAGCTTTCTGAGAATATAATTGTTAATAATTTTTATGGAAGGCTTTCAGGTCATTTCAAGGATTATCTAGATGCATGTTCAGAGGGTTCTTTCACAAGTAAGAAGGTTGAAGCTAGATGGGATCTTCTTGAAAGAATTCAAAACAATGCTGAAGATTGGGAGAATGACAAAGGTAAAGAATCAGGTATAAACTATGAATATGATTGCATTAAGTCTTTCGGTGAAACTGCTGGTTTTCAAGAGCTTAGTGCTAAATGTGGTCTTGATTCTCATATTATTGTTGATTGTTCTAGAACCTTTGCTTCTCATATTAATGTTCCTAAAGAAAATTGGGACGTGTATCATGAACCTTTCAAAGACACTTGCATAGAAAATGAAATTGTTGTTAATGATTGCAATAAACATGCTCAAACTTCTGAAAATACTATTTCTTATAAGCATGTTAATTTTTATGGAATGCATAGACCTTGTGGAATTAATCAAATCGAAGATAAATATTGTATCCACCATAGGAATAAAAAAACTAGAGCTTGGCACAAGTGTCTAAGAGATCTTGGTAAAACGATTTGTGCCACCTATCCTTTTATTTGTGAACTTTGCTATGAAGAAGTTCATTTTGAATTTTAATGCTCAGGTTCTAATAAGGATATTGTAGGAGACCTTTGTGATAACATGATCACTCCTAATCAACATGATGAACTTACATTATTTTTGGGGTGTGAAGAGTTATCAAGAAAAACTTATTTGTTAAATATGAGTGATATTGATATGAATGATTTGTTGCATGGATGTTATCTCTATTGTGTTAATAATTGCCATGCTAACACCTACATACAAAATATTATAAAGGATGAGACTTTATCAAAGTATGACAGGACTAATATGTGTTTTCATCTTATTAATGAAAGAGGGGAATTCCCCCAAGTTTCTTCCATTGTCTCTAATGCTAAACCAGGTTATGTGGAGAAGCTTCCTTTCAAGCCTCTCCCTCCTAAAGAGGAAAAGAAGAATAAAAAGGGAAAGAGGAAGAAGAAGAAGAGGAGTAAAAGGAAAGAGGAAACGGTATCTTCTCCCAAACTTGTTGCTCCTGTTACAATTGATACTTATAATTTTAAATTTGATGATTCTGAACTTGATGATGAACCTATGCCTGTTATTTATATTAGTGATCATGATTGGGAAAAGCACACTTCTTTTGATATTGAAGATCTTTGGGATAATAATTCTGAAAATGATGATGTTAATAATTGCTATACTATTAGTGCTATCCATGTTTCTTCACATGATGATATAGAAAGCTCTGAGTTTGGGGATGAGGTGTTTGAAAATCCTTTTGCTACTAATGATTATATATTTGATATATCTCCTTCTAGTAAAAATGATGACATGTTTGCAAATGAACACACTTTAGAGGATAACTATTCCATTGCTAATGATGATACTATGTCTCCGGTCTTTGATAATTATAAAGAATACTATGACATGGGTTATAATTACAATTATCCTTTTGAAACTTGTCATAATTCTAGAGGAATTACTCAAAGCAATCCTTTTAATATACAACTTGTCTATCATGTTTAAGTTCTTTATGATGATCCTACTCCCCTTGTTATTAATGAGAAGAACTTTTCTTATGAGGGAGATAATGATACTTTTATGCATATGGATCATGATAAGAATGTTTCATGTGATGATTATATTGTGGATTTTATCAATGATGCTACTGAAAGTTATTATGAGAGAGGAAAACACGGTTGTAAAAGTTTTCAAGTTACTAAAACACCTCTCTTTATGTTGGATGTCTTGAAGTTTCATTTGTTTTATCTTTCTGTGATATTTGCTTTATGTTTCAATAATTTATCCTATTACAAGACTCCTTTGCATAGGAAGTGGGTTAGATTTAAATGTGTTTGATGTTTACCTCTTGATGCTCTACTTCGTTTTTCAACTCTCATTTTTATGAGAGCATCATAAAAATCTCCTAGCCTAGCTAAAAGGCGTTAAAGAAAAGCGCTTATGGGAGACAACTCATTATTTTATTTCTGTTATTTTATTTATTTGTGTCAAGGAACATGTCTACCTCTGTAGCAATTCCTTTGTATCTTTATTTTATTTTATTGCATTGTTGTGTCAAGTTAACCCTCTAGTAGAAAGTTGATGCTAGATTTGGATTACTGCGCAGGAACAGTTTTCTGCTGTCCACCGTTAAATTCGTAAGAATTCACAGAAAAATTAAAATGACCTGGAATGTTTTGTGCGTAATCCTCAGATATATATGCAACTTTCATTAGTTTTGAGTTTTCTGATCTGAGCAAGTTAAGTGCCTCGAAAAAATTCGTCTTTACGGACTGTTCTGTTTTTGGCAGATTATTCCATTTATTTTGCAATGCCTCTTTTGCTATTTTGATTGGATCTTTTTGTTCCATAAAGTATCAGTGGTTGTAGCTATTATCCAGTAGCATTGTTAGCAATTGTGTTCATACAGAATATAAGAATTTTTGATTATGCACTAACCCTCTAATAAAGTTTACTTTGAGTTTGGTGTGGAGTAAGTTTTCAAGGATCAAGAGAGAAGGATGATGTGATGTGATCAAGAAGATGGAAGAGCCAAATCTTGGGGATGCCCCGCTGGGTCACCCCCAACATATTTCAAAAAGACTCAAGCGTCAAAGCTTGGGGATGCCCAAGGCATCCCCTTCTTCATCAACAAACTATCAGGTCCTCTCTAGTGAAACTATATTTTAAAATCTGACACATCTTATGTGATTTGCTTGAAGCGTCTGTTTGTTTTTGTTTTTTTATTTTCATTCTCTGAATAAATGGATCCTAGCATTCCTTTGTGGGAGAGAGACACGCTCCGTTTTTTCTTATGAATACTCGTATTCTTCACTTATATTTGTTGAGTATTCTTCTATGATACTTCGATACTTTCTAGCTCTTGTTTTTCATGCATCTCTTGCTAGAGCTGTTAGTTCTCATATGTTATACTCTCTTGATTCATTGTTAAATACTTGGAGAGTTTATTTTTAAATAAATTGATTGGTGTTTTGTTGGAAACAGAAAATGCTAAATGTGGTAGATGGTATAATGAAAGATATACATGCTCTTATGGATTGTTATCTTGCATGTTGTGGTGCTTGGCAATTGTTTTGAGCTCTCAAGTAGATCATGTTTAAGCTTTTACATCATGTAGTTAAAACCCATTAGTGAAGAACTACCGTAAAGCTTGTTGAAATTTGGTTTGCATGTTTGGTATCTCTAAGGTCCAGATATTTTCTAGTTAAAGTGTTTGAACAACAAGGAAGACAATGTAGAGTTTTATAATGCTTGTAATATGTTTTTATATACGTCTTGTTGTCATAGTTTATAATTGTGTTTGCTTCAAACAACCTTGCTAGCCAAAACCTTGTACTGAGAGGGAATGCTTCTCGTGCATCCAAAATCCTTGAGCCAAAACCCATGCCATTGTGTCCACCATAACTACTTACTACATGGTATTTCCTGCCATTCCAAGTAAATACTTCATGTGCTACTTTTTATTCAAAACTTATTATCCCTTATTTGTGCCAATGTTTATTAGCTCATGAGGAAGTATGTGGTGTTACGGATATCAAACTTGTCATTTGCTTTTAGACAGACTTTCACCAACCGGACTAGTGGCATATACATCAGCTTATCCATTAACTTGTAAAAAGAGCTGGCAAATGGGGTGCCCAGTCCCAATTAATTACAACTTTAACCGCTGCATTCTCTTCACATTTTTGCCCTGATCTAATCAGCCAAGCAATGATACTAGTTCTAAACTACATGTGTAAACAAAAGAGAAAGATGGATGATCTGCCCTTGGGTAGAAATAACGTCCTTCATGGGAGCCGCTCTAAAGAAAGTCTGTTTGACAAGGGGGTAGAGTGCCCATTACCATTCGTTGACAACGACAAACACCACTCAAAAACTTAATTTTATGCTCTCTATATGATTTCAAAAACCTATAAAATAAGAAGCTCTAGCACATCCTTGTATCCCCGCTTCCCTCTGCGAATGACCTATCTTTTACTTTATGTTGAGTCAGTTTACCTACTTCTTTCTATCCCCGAAGCAAACACTTATGTCAATTGTGTGCAACAACTCTTATATGCTTACTTATTGCACTTGTTATATTTCTTTATGTTGACAACTATCTATATGATATACATGTTCAAAGTTGAAAGCTAATGCTGAAACTTATATCTTTCTTTGTGTTGCTTCAATGCTCTTTTACTTAGAGAATATTGCTTTATGAGTTAACTCTTATGCAAATCTTTTTGATGCTTGTTTGAAAGTACTATTCATGAAAAGTTTTTACTTATATGATGTAGTTGTTTACTCCTTGTCTATTTGGTAGCAAACTATAGATCATTGCCTTGAGTCATTTCATTTGTAACATGAGCCTTACAATATTATATGATCAAGATTGTGTGAAAGCATGTCAATTCAGAAATTATTCTTTTTATCGTTTTACCTACTCGGGACGAGTAGAACTAAGATTGGGGATGTTGATACGTCTCCAACGTATCTATAATTTCTTACGTTCCATGCTTATATTATACCAATTGCTACATGTTTTATATACACTTTATATGGTTTTTATGCATTTTCTGTGACTAACCTATTAACAAGATGCCACAATGCCAGTTCCCTGTTTTCTGATGTTTTTGGTTTCAGAAAAGTTGTTAAGCAAATATTTTCGGAATTGGACGAAATAAAAGCCAAAGTCCCTATTTTTCCCGACACGTTCCAGAACACCGAAGAGGAGGAGAAGACGGAGACCGAGGCGGCCTCATCAGGTGTGGGCGCGGCTCCCCCTCTGGCCGCGCCGGCACCTGATGACGGGCCCTCGGGCCTCCACCGCCTTCGCCCTTTCGCCTACTTATAGCCCCTGAGGTGAAAACCCTAAAATAATAAGACTTTTCCCGAGAAGAGTTCCACTGCGCCGCCGCCATCGAAGAAAGATTCGGAGGACAGAAGTCTCTGTTTCGGCACCTTGCCGGGACGGGGAATTGCCCCCGGAGCCATCTCCATCGACTCCACCGCCATCTTCATTGTCGTTGCTGACTCCTATGATGAGGAGTGAGTAGTTCTCCCCGAGGCTGCGGGCTCTACCGGTAGCTATGTGGTTTATC
The DNA here is from genome assembly GCA_026929855.1 of Poa annua. Classification (NCBI taxonomy): domain Eukaryota; kingdom Viridiplantae; phylum Streptophyta; class Magnoliopsida; order Poales; family Poaceae; genus Poa; species Poa annua. The sequence goes on along the minus strand of CM049435.1, from coordinate 23,967,173 downwards.
TCCCTGTCCCATGTTGTGATCTTTATGTGATCATGAGCTTTGTAATCTAGTTGAATATGTGATGTTACTCTCTATCTATTATGCATTGTAGAGGTTACTTTAATATGAACTCCGAGGTTATTCACGGTTGTGAAGGTGACAGTTAGCGCACTGTGTGTAATTCCTTTATAACGTTGTGGTGTTAGTTTACTCTGACTTTGGGGCTGCTCTTGTAGCCCTACACAGTGAATGGTGTTTATCATCCAACAAGAGAGTGTTTGAGAGTAGTATTTATTATTCAGCTTTGATGTCACTGTTGAGAATGTCCACTAGTGAAAGTATGATTCCTAGGCCTTGTTTCTAAGCATTGAAACACCGTTTCCAACATGTTTTGCTACATGTTTGCTTGCTGCCATTTTTATTTCAGATTGCAATTACTACTTATAATCATCCATATTAATTGTATTTCACTATCTCTTTGCATAACTAGTGCACATATACATCTGACAAGTGTATTGGGTGTGTTGGGGACACAAGAGACTTCTTGTATCTTAATTGCAGGGTTGCTTGAGAGGTATATCTTTGACCTCTATCTCCCTGAGTTCAATAAACCTTGGGTGATTCACTTAAGGGAAACTTGCTGCTGTTCTACAAACCTCTACTCTTGGAGTTCCAACACTGTCTACGAGAATAGAAGCATGCGTAGACATCAGAAGCTCCGCCAACCGGTCCAACCGCGGCCTCGGCTGTGGCTGAGGCGACCAGAAGGACGTCCGGTCGCGCCAAGATCCTCCACAGCCACCCCCGCGGGGCAGGTGATGGTCGGCGGGCTAGGGTGGGTATGCCGGACAAAAGTGGATATTTCCGGACCAAATTTGCATTTGGACGATATGAGTGGGAATAAATTTTGTCCGACACGCCTCAGATACCTTTAGACCACCCTTTCGGCGTCCCAAGTGAAGATGTTCTTAGGGTGTGTTTGATTGGGCTTTTGATGCTTTCCACTGAAAAAAAACATGGCAACAGAAACAAAAACTTGGGCTGTGCGTTAGGCTTTAACCGAAACATTTCCTTCACGTTCAAAAACGCACCTCGGGAGGTGCTTTCCGAGCTTTGAGCGAACTGTCGAAACGGTACGTGCGTTTGCCCACTTTGTTCGTCAAAATTACAGAAAACTGCCCCCCGAAGGGCATCCTAGAAAATCCCTCGCGGGTCGCGACCCCCACTCCGACTCTCACCCGAACCCCAGCCCGAACAGGTCTCCCGTCTATCACGAGAGCTACGATTCCCAGCAGCGCGCAGCCATCCCCCGCCGGTGACCGTCCGACGCCGCCGTCGGAGCTCGTGCCCGCCTCTCCTCCAACATTTGATGCCCCCATTCCCGCCGTCCCAGCCGTCCTCGACCAATCTCGCGTCCAGATCGAAAACCTGTGAACACCTATGCTAGATCGATTTCGGCTGCTACCTGTGAAGTGTGAACTGCTATGCTAGATCGATTTCTGATGCTATATCGATTTTCTGCAGCTACCTGGAACTGTTATGATGGATCAATTTCTGATGCTAGATCGTTTTTCTTGATTTTTTGGCCCGCGCTGTAGTTCTTCGCAGACGCGCGTGTCTTGTTCTTCAGGATGTACTGCAAGTAGTATTTACAAGATCGTATTGCTTGCTCATGATTTGTCTTTGATTTCTAAATTCCTTTATTATGGGAACGTTTGCCAGAAATTACCATAAGGCTGATAATTTGTAAAAAATACACCATCTCCATAATAATTAGATAAAAGAGGATCTACAAGAATATATCATGTATTTTGTTAGTGTAATAGCATTTCCATTAAATTAAAATTACCTAAATGCTTATGCCACGCACATAATATTTCGATATGAAGAGAAATAGAGCTAAATCAAGGTATTATCTTTAAATAAAGGTAGAATGGTTGTTTATCAGGTTTGTAACCTGTTGTTTATTACAAATAAATAAAAACACATTCTTAGGGTATCTCAGACAATGTCACAAGCTATAGCTAGACAGCCAGTTAGTACCAAACACTAAAACTCAGAACAACTAATTTTCCTACACAGCTGCTTTTCCTTTACATCAGCCAGCCGCAGCCAGCCCAAACAAACACACGCTTAATGGATTTGTAGCTTGGTGAGTTCCCTTGCTGCAATCCTGGCCTCCCGACGCTCCCTCCGCAGAGCGACCTCCAGGCGATGGACGGTGGCACAAGTCTCCGAGCAGTGCTGCTTGAGATCCCGCTGCACCTGGCCACCGCAGTGCACGCACCTGCCCGGCGCCCTCCTCAGCACCGGCAGAAGCAGCTGGTACTTCCCATGTCGGTCCACATCCTCGCCAACCGGGTCGCCAAGGATGCTCTCTATGTAGGGGAACCATGGCTCGGAGCCCGTGCACCGGATGCAGTAACTGCCATCACGCTCCTCGATGCGGAGAACGGCGCCAGGGCTAGACATGTCGTGCCCGTGGTGCGGGCAGGCAGCAGCGCAGAAGATCGTCTTGCAGATCATGCAGTATGAGTCCCTGGGTAACCGTGTGGCATAGTCCTCTGCGGCTATGTCGCTTATGACAGAATCGCGTGGGCGTGACGATTCCGGCGAGCCCCCGAACACAAACGTGGTGGAGAAGACGGGCCGGCCAGCGGCGTCTATGTCGACGGGGATGACGATTCCGGCGAGCCGATGCCTGTGATGAGAGCCGCAGCAGTGGGAGCAGAAGGCGCGAACGCAAAGCTGGCAAAAGCGGTCCCTCCGGCATGTTTGCGACAGATCCTCAAACTCGAGCGGAGACGACGCCATGTCCCTTCTCTCCTTCCCCGAACGAAATCACCGGCCGCCTCCAATCCACTCTTCGATCGATAGAACTACTTCCTTAACTGAGCACGGTCCTGTGTATCGTTTGCTTTGCTTGGCTTGCGATGATGGGATCGATGGCTTCGGCGGTCCTGTAGTATATGTAGACTATCGATCGAGGGAGACGTGATGCCTGTGTAAAACCTAGTCGGTTTGGTCTGCTTCTCGGAGTCCGTCGGTGATCTCCGATTCCGGAAGAAATATGTGCGTGTGCGCTTTTCACTACCAACGTCGGTAACAACGGTCCATGCATGTACATGTAAAGAAAAACAAAACGGCCCACGTACGAGTAACAAAATTGTGTTTCAAAATTAACCTTTAATTTCAAAATAAAGAATGAAGTAATTGTTATATAATGTCGAAGTATTTAAGGTTTTACATCCCCACCAACATAATTAGAACACACAGAATTCCTGACCAAACGAAACAGAAAAGTACTACTGAAGTCGATTAGAATGCTGCCACGTATGACGGCAGAAAAAATCTCCTCGACATCCACGCAGGCGTCGACGAAGTAGGCGGCATGGCACTACATCCACGCAGGCGCCGAGGTGTCAGAGGCGCTCCTCCACCCGCGTCATCGATGAGTTCGACCGGCGCCGCGCTACATCCAGGCGTAGCGAAGGAAGCTCCTCCGGCGCGCTGGTGCGGCAATAGAGGAGGGAGGAGGTGCTCGACGGCTACCACGCCGCTGCCTTTGACCAGGCATTTGCGGTGGAGGACTTCGTCCCCGGCGAGGTGCTCTCAATGTCGTCGTGGCCACAATCTGCAAGCAGTCGTTGGCGGCGGAGGAGGAGGAGCTCGCGCCTCCATGACGAGCACATTGACACCATGCTCCTCGAGCAGGGAGCCGCCGTCGAGCAGGACGAGAAGTATGTCGACCTCGTCTCCGACGAGAAATTATCGGCGCCGAGCCGCCGCCCCCGGGTAGGGTTAGGGTTAGGTTTAGGTGTAGCTAGGGTTTCATTTTGGTTCTCACCGGAGATGCATTTTGGGTGAATTCGGTGATCCATTGTGTAGTGTTCGTTTGTATGTTCGCGCCAATGATTTAAAAAATACATTTCCATTTTCAGTTCCTATTATTTGCCTAACAAAGTGAGACAAACAAACAATAACGCAAAACGTGTGTCGGGGGGCTACCCCTGGGTAGGGTGAAGGCATGGGTAAGATACACACGTTTACAGTGGTAAATGTCCTTTGCCCGGCCCCATAGGGTCAGGTGGTTATGTCGGAGGTAGCCGACATACTTGTGGTACTGAAGAGGTTGAGGCGGGCCACCGGCGTAGACTGGCCTTGGTTGGGCTGACATGGAATAACCGACATACCCAGATGGATATTATTTGTATGTCTGTTGTGTGCAGGAAAGAGGCTCCGGCATAGCCAAGCCGGGACTCGGGAAGACGTTCCGGATAACCTGGCCCGGCATACGTTTGCCGGGATCCGGGGAGGAATCCGGCATAACCATGCCGGGTTAGGCAAGATCGTCCGGCATATCATGTGTCGGACCTGAAGTCAAGGGCAAGTACATGGCAAGGACACTGACCCGCCTGACACGGAGGTGAAGTCACCTCCCGTCTGACACGGGCGAGGGACAAAAGGCACAAGACAAGGGCGACGTGACTATTCCACTGTACTGGCAACTGACTGACAGGAGACAAGGCATGGAGAAGACACGTCCTGTCTCTGACAGGGGAAGTATCATCACCTAGGCCGGCGGCGGCTACGGCAAGAGGCATCATGACCTACCTCGCCCTATGCCGGATAGCTCGTCTCTAGGTCGTGGTAGGGATGTCGACATCGCCGTTGGACTGTAGTCATTGTCCAGTAGGACACAGAGGATTTAGGGTTTCCGGCCAACTCGGCCGGACCTCTATAAATAGCGCCATAACTCCTCCTGTGAGAGGGACACCAACCAGAGAGCCAAAACTATAGTCGCATTTACTCCTCTCCCCTCGTAGTTCATCCTAGAGTTAGAAGCAAAACAGCTCAAGGAGCATCTTATAGATCTTGTGAGACACGTATATAGTGAGGAAGGCAGGAGTAGGGGTCTTACCTCCTCACGAGGGCCCCGAACCTGGGTACATCGTGTGTGTTTGTGGTTCTTTGTGGGTTCACTTGTGTTCTTGAGGTTTCGTGTGAATGTTCTTCCTAGTTCTTGTTCCGAGTTAAGTCGGTTCCGGCCACGCTTGGTTTTTTCTCGTGTGATCTCCTTAGCTCGCTAGCCCTCCCCGGATCCACCAGCGTCCATCGGCCCCACACATTAGCCATCCTATGGCATCTGCCGTGATACCACCACGACAGTTGGCGCCCACCGTGGGGCAGGTAGAGGCGCTGGCTGGTGTACTCATCTGGACGGGCTCCGTCATCCACTCCGACACGCGGGTCCTCTCCGGCCTCATCGTCAAGTTCGGCGACATGGAGTTCGTCAGCGACAACGCCGGCTGCTTTCGCGGCAGGCCCTTCCCGGCCAACGGCTGCGTCATCGAGTTCGGCGCCTTCGTCACCTATGTCGTCACCGAGTTCATCTGCGAGTACCCGGAGCAGGTGCTCGTGGCCGAGGATCCTCCGGCTGTCTAGGCGGCTCGCGGCCGGCGTACCACTCGCCCCGAGAGCTGCGCGGTCATGATGGCCGGCGTGACGGCTCCTCCGCCAGAGGAGCCGGTCATCGTGCCCGCGGAAAGGTCAACCCGGAGGGCTAAGCAGGCGCTGGAGAGGCAGGTCCAGGACGGCGCCGAGACATCCCGTGCCCCGGTAAGGACTGAGCCTCTGAGAGAGACAGTGGAGAGGCTGACTGTGCCAGTGGCAGCCGAGTTAGAGGCAGAGCGGCAAAAGTTGCTGCAGGTGGCTGTAGCGTTAGCTGAGGTCAGGAGGGACTTTGACCGTGTCATGCGTGAGTACGACGCGGCTCATGGTTTGTCACCGATGGGAGACCGGCCTAACCGTGAGGCTGAGGTATGCAGAAGAGGCAGAGGCCTCAATGCCGAGATAGAGAGGGATGGCAGGGCTGCATCCAGTATGACTCCTAGTGTGATGTCGGCAGCTAGGCCGAATTACAGTTTCCCAGCCAAAACCCTTAGGGCAGCAGAGGCAGCAAGGGCCGAGTTATCCGGTCTAACCGGAGAGGCTCGCCGCAAACAGTAGGACCTAGTCAATGAGCTGGTGGAAGTGGCCACTCGGCGGAATGAGGCCTTTAAGAGGGCCAATCCGGCGGTGGGTGGATCCCAAGTAGTGCACTCGACGAGAGCGGCCAGTGAGAGGTCCAGAGGACAGGCTTCCTCTCCGCATGTCGGGAGAGGTCAGAACCGGAGTGGGAACTCCGGAGGAAACCAGCAGTTCCAGATGCAGCCATACGACCCGGCGTATGCCGGAAAGCAGATAGCAGAGCAGGGCAATGTTGGGCAGGCCCAGAGCAGAAGCCGGCAGGCTCCGAGTAATCGGAATGTCGGAAATGCCAACTCGGTTGGTCGCGGGCATCCACCTCGCTATCCGGTGCAGAATCAGGCCCCGAGGCATCTGGTTATCGGAGTTGTGCCACAGCGGCAGGTGGTTGGTCAGGGCGCCAGCCGATATGATGACGGCAACTCGGCGCTGGCCAGAGCCGGGTATCATGGTTATGAGAGTGCACTGGGATCTCGGCTGGGAACTCGCCAGTTGGATCCGAATGACGCCAGGTACAAGCTTGACCGGATATTTCGGTCTGAGCAGATGGAGGAGCAAGGCCCACCTGGTCCTTCTTGTTTCGGACCCCGGATTATGACGGAGCCACCTGTGCCTCACTTTCAGCTCAACCGGGGGAGCCAAGACTTATGACGGCAGCAGCAAGCCGGAGGATTGGCTGACCGACTATGTGACAGCAGTACACATTGCGGGGGGAAACCGCCGGTGGGCGGTGAGATATATCCCGCAGATGCTAGAGGGGCCAGCCCGGATCTGGCTCAACAACTTGAGAGAGGGAAGTGTCAACAGCTGGCTGGACTTCGAGGAAGCCTTTGTCAGCAACTTCTCCAGCACCTACAAGAGACCAAACCGACCTCAGCAGCTTGCGATGTGCAGGCAGAGGGACAACGAAACGGACCGAGAGTACTTGACTCGGTGGAGCACTATCCGCAACTCCTGCGAAGGGGTTGTGGAGGCACAAGACATTTCATGGTTTGCGCAGGGATGCCGACACGGCTCCATGCTATGGCAGAAACTGCAGAGGGAGATGCCGGCCACCTTGGCCGAGACAATGAGAATTGCCGACAGCTATGCTCTCGGTGATCCGATGCAGCCTTTGCTGGACTCGGGCGAACCGAGTAGGAGGAACCCGGGAAACAACAGATCAGGACCGGGCAGAAACAATGACCGCCAGGATTTTGGCCAGACGAGGAGGGAGCCCGACTTTCACTATGCCTCGCACCAGGTGGCGGCGGTAACCCGGGAGCAAGGTGATGCCGGCAACAACCAACGTCAGAAGACCAGCGGCCAGGCTTGGGGTCAGAACCAGGAGGTGAAGAAGACTTGGACCGAGCAGAGGAAGCCCTTGACTTACGAGGAGATGCTGGACAAGGCCTGCTGCTATCACACTATCGAGCCCAACCGGCCAGCAAATCACACAACTCGGCTGTGCAGCTGGTATCAGCGCATGCGGCGAGAAGGCGCACCAGGAGGATCTCCGGTGACTGCCCCGGAAAGGCCCGCAGCTCCAAGACCACCGGCACCAGTAACAGGGGCCAATGCTGTCCGGATTAACCCGCCAGCTCGGAGGCAGCCACCGGCAAGGCCGGTAAACATGGTGAGCATTCGGGGCAACAACAATGCCGGTCCCAGTGATACGTCTCCAACGTATCTATAATTTCTTATGTTCCATGCTATATTATACCAAGTTATTACATGTTTTATATGCATTTTATATAGTTTTATGCATTTTCTGGGACTAACCTATTAACAAGATGCCACAGTGCCAGTTCCCTGTTTTCTGCTGTTTTTGGTTTCAGAAAAGTACTTAAGGAAATATTCTCGGAATTGGACGATTTCTTTTCAGAAGTTAGTTTTTATTTGGGAACGTTCCAGAAAACCGAAGACGAGACGAAGTGGGCGACCGAGGCGCCGTCACCAGGTCCTTGCGCGGCAGGCCCCCTGGCCGCGCGAGCACGTGGTGTGGGCCCCTCGGGGCGCCACCGACTTCGCCCTTTCGCCTACAAATACCCCCCAGACTAAAAACCCTAAGACGGTGTTCATATTTTCCTCCACGGGTCCCGAGCCGCCGCCGTCGTCAACACCAATTCGGGAGAGATCAGAACTTCTTCCCGGCACCCTGCCGGGAGGGGGAATCGTCACCGGAGGCCTCTACGTCGCCATGACCGCCTCCGGACTGATGCGTGAGTAGTCTACCCTTGGACTACGGGTCCATAGCAGTAGCTAGATGGTTGTCTTCTCCTCTTGTGCTATCATGTTTAGATCTTGTGAGCTGCCTATCATGATCAAGATCACCGTTATGTAATACTTCATGTTGTGTTTGCTGGGATCCGATAAATATTGAGTACTAAAGTTATTGCTTCATAATATATCATGTGTGTGCTATTTAATGATCTTGCATGCTCTCCGTTACTTGTGTATGCTCTGGCCAAGTAGATGCTTGTGACTCCAAGAGGGGGTATTTATGCTCGATAGTAGGTTCATGTCTCTATTAAATCTGGGGTGGTGACAGCTAGCTCTAAGGTTGTAGATGTACTGTTGCTACTAGGGATAAAACAATAGTACTTTGTCTAAGGATGATGTTACTTACTTACCTTACACACAGTGCTTAAGGCGATAATCTGTTGCATGCACCTTAATACTGAAAGGGGTGCGGACGCTAACCGGAAGGTGGATTATTAGTCATAGATGCGGTTGGAACGGTCTATGTATATTGTTGTAATGCCCGAATGAATCTCACACTAGACATCATAACGTTGGTATATGCATTGGTTTGCTCATCATTATTCTATCAATTGCCCAGCTATAATTTGTTTACCCGCATGAATGTTATTATTATTTATGGAGAGACACCACTAGTGAACTGTGGACCCCGGTCCTTCTCTTTAATCTGATAAACCACAAACTGCAAACCTGTTACTTTCTGCAAACAAACATCTTTCTTCCACACATACGTTTAATCCTTTGTTACAGCAAGCCGGTGAGATTGACAACCTCACCGTTAAGTTGGGGCAAAGTATCTTGATTGTGTTGTGTGCAGGTTCCACGTCACTTACGCCGCAGACTTTTCTGGCGCCGTTCACACCTCGGGGGAATTCATTATTTCCTACTGGTTCGATAACCTTGGTTTCACAACTGAGGGAAACTTGCTGCTGCACTACTTCATACCTTCCTCTTGGGGTCTCCCAACAACACACCCACCGTGTGCATCACCCAGCAACCAGGGCGGGTACCCACAGGGCGATTATCAGGAAGCTCATCAGAGCTATGTGGTCTTTGTGACCGAGCCCACTGACAAGAAGAGTCTGCGCCAGCGCGCACTCGAGGTGAACGCAGTCATGCCGGCTGTGCCCAGGTTCATGCACTGGTCCGAGATGGAGGTCACTTGGGGTCGGAAGGATCACCCCCGAGTCATGCCTAAGCCGGGAGGCTACGCCCTAGTGGTGGACCCGACATTCATCGGGCCAAGTATCAACGTCCGGTTCAGCAGAGTCCTAGTCGACAATGGCAGTGCCATCAACATCATGTACAAGGACACTATGCTGAAGTTGGGGGTGTCCCTGAACACACTGCTGTCGACTAGCACGACCTTCCATGGCATTGTGCCGGGGGTTTCTTTTTCGCCTATGGGTAAAATCTGGGTAGATGTGCTGTTCGGAACCCAGGAGAACTACCGGACTGAGAGCCTTGGGTTCGAGGTGGTGGACCTCGAAAGTCCATACCATGCCCTGATTGGCTGACCTGCTCTGGCCAAGTTTATGATCTTGACTCACATCGGCTACCTGAAGATGAAGATGCCGGGTCCGAATGGCATAATCACCATCTCGGGCGACTATAAGCGCTCTATCGAGTGTGCCACTGCCGGCTCATGCTTGGCCGAATCACTGGTCATAGCCGAGGAGAAGAAAAGAATCCAGCAAGTGGTGATGCTGGCCCAAGCTTCCCAACTCGGCGTGCCCGGGATGGCGAACCCGGAGCAGCATGCTTCCTTCCAGCCACCGAAGGAGACCAGGAAGGTCGTTGTGGACCCGGCTAACCCGGAGCACCGGGTGATCATTGGCACTAGCTTGGACAGCAAATAGGAAGGCGAGCTCACCGATTTCCTCCGTGAGAATCGGGATGTCTTTGCTTGGTCGAATGATGACCTTCAAGGAGTTCCGAGGGAGTTGGCTGAGCACTCTTTATTCGTTAGACCGGATGCAAAGCCGGTGAAGCAACCAACAAGACGTCTCTCGGACGAGAGAAGGGCTGCGATCATGGAACATCTAGCCGTACTGCTTGCGGGTGGATTTGTGATGGAGGTGCTGCACCCGGACTGGTTGTCTAACCCGGTCCTGGTAGAGAAGAAGAAGGATGACCCCCTGCTGGCTAAGGTGTGGCGCATGTGCATTGACTTCACCAACCTCAACAAGGCGTGCCCGAAAGATCCTTTCCCGCTCCCCCGGATAGATCAAGTGATCGACTCCACTGCCGGGTGTGAGTTTTTGTCTTTTGTAGATGCGTACTCTGGTTTTCACCAGATACCTTTGAACCCGGCTGATCAATTAAAGACTGCTTTTATTACCCCGTACGGGGCATATTGCTATCGTGTCATGACCTTCGGGTTGAGAAACGCTGGTGCCACGTATCAGAGGTGCATGCAGAAATGCTTGCACGATCAAATAGGTCGGAATGCTGAAGTGTATGTCGACGACATAGTCATAAAAACAAAAGAAAAATCCACTCTGATCGATGATCTAAGAGAAACATTCGCTAATTTGAGAAAATTTCGAATGAAACTTAACCCGGATAAGTGTACTTTCGGTGTGCCGGCCAAAAAGTTACTCGGATTCCTGGTGTCTAGCCGGGGTATTGAGGTTAACCCGGGCAAGATCCGTGCTATCGAGAGCATGAAACTGCCCACCCGTCTTAAAGATGTACAAAAATTCACCGGGTGCCTGGCATCCCTAAGTCGGTTTGTGAGCCGGTTAGGAGAGAAAGCTTTGCCTTTGTATCAGCTCATGAAAAAGAGCAAAACTTTTGTGTGGACCCCGCAGGCCGACGCAGCTTTTAATGACTTGAAGAAAACACTCTCAAATGCACCGGTGTTGGCATTCCCATTACCCAAGGAGCCGATGTTGCTCTATATCGCGGCTACAAACCGGGTGGTAAGCGTGGTAATGGTGGTAGAGCGAGAAGAGGGTGATAAGGTGGTGCAGAGGCCCGTGTATTATCTGAGTGAGGTGCTCTCCCTCTCCAAGCAGAATTACCCGCACTACCAGAAGATGGCTTATGGCGTATACCTGGCGGTCACCAAGTTGAAGCACTACTTTCAAGAACATCCGGTCACAGTGGTGAGCGAGGCTCCCCTGTCTGAGATCATCGGGTGCAAAGATGCCAGCGGCCGAATTGCCAAGTGGGCTATCCAGTTATCCCCGTACGCCCCGACTTACGAGAGGAGAGACGCCATTAAGTCTCAGGCGCTGCCGGACTTTTTGGTGGACTGGGCCGAGATGCAGTATGAGCCTCCCCTGCCCGACTTCAACTTTTGGAAAATGCATTTTGATGAATCCAAGGCAAAAATCGGATTGGGTGCCGGAGTCGTCCTCACCTCACCGAAGCAAGATGTGCTGAAGTATGTGCTCCAAATTCACTTCTCGGCATCCAATAATGTAGCCGAGTACGAGGCACTCGTGCATGGGCTCAATGTCGCCAAGGAGATTGGCATCCGTCGGATAGAATGCTATGGCGACTCGGACTTGGTGGTGCAGCAAGTGTCGGGGAATTGGGATGCTTTGGATGCCAACATGGCGTCATATCGGTTCCATGTGCAGAAAATTTCCGGATTTTTTAAAAGATGCGAGTTCAAGCACATACCCCGGGGAGAGAATGAGGCTGCGGATGTACTGTCTAAGTTGGGGTCATCACGGGACGCGGTCCCACCCGGCGTAGCTTTGGAGCACTTGAGGAAACCGTCAATCAAGCCATCACCCGAGTCAGAGTCCATCTTTATCCCGAAGAGCTCGGAAGCAGAGGCTGTGCCCATGGAGGTTGATGTCGGGAGCATTTGGCTGAACCCGGGGACTGCGCAGGATATGTCGGCAGAGGTGATGTCGGTCGAGCCTATGGACATAGACGCCCCAATCTTCCCTGTGAGGCCGGTGCCGGGTTGGGCGCAGCCCATTATGGCATATATTGTGGATGGGACCTTCCCCGACAATGAGGTTGAAGCTCGGCAAGTGGTGAGAAGATCCAAGGCCTACACGGTTATCAACCAAGAGCTATACAAGAGAAGTGTCACCGAGGTGCTGCAGCGTTGCGTCGAGCCGGAAGAAGGGCACCAAATGCTGCTCGAGATACATCAAGGGGAATGCGGTCACCATGCTTCCTCAAGGGCACTGGTGGCTAAAGTTTTCCGGCATGGGTTTTACTGGCCTACAGCGTTGCAACAAGTGGAAGATATCGTCCGGAAGTGTGGAGGTTGCCAGAGGTTTGCCCACAGGATACATATGCCGGCAGCAGCGCTGAAGACAATCCCTATCACTTGGCCGTTTGCTGTATGGTGCTTGGATATGGTGGGTCCATTCAAGCCGGCGCGAGGTAACATGACTCATATACTGGTCATGGTGGACAAGTTCACCAAATGAATCGAGGTGAAGCCAATTCGGAAGTGTGATGGAGCTACTGCCGTCTCATTTCTGAAAGATATCATATTGAGATATGGTTACCCCCACAGCATTATCACAGACAATGGCACTAATTTTGCAGTAGGGGAGTTTGCTAGGTTCTGTGCGGAGAAAAGAATCCGACTTGATGTGGCCTCGGTGGCTCACCCGGAGGCAAACGGACAAGTCGAAAGGGCCAATGCATTGGTGCTTGCCGGCATAAAAGCCCGACTGATAGAACCACTCCAGCGGACTCCGGGGTGCTGGATAGAAGAGATACCGGCGGTACTATGGGGTCTCCGGACCACACCCAACAGATCCACCGGATACACGCCATTCTTTATGGTGTATGGTGCAGAGGCAGTGTTGCCAACCGACATACAGTATGACTCGCCCAGAGTGGCAATGTCTACAGAGACCGAGGCAAGAGAAGCCCGAGAGAATGATGTCGACTTGCTTGAGGAAGCAAGAGAATTGGCCCTATCTCGGTCAGCAATTTACCAGCAAAACCTCCGACGCTATCATAGCCGGAAGGTGCACCCCCGAGTGTTTAGAGAAGGAGATCTAGTGCTGAAGCTGATACAGCGCACTGCCGGCATGCACAAGTTGTCACCGCCATGGGAAGGACCTTTCGTTGTGAGCAGAGCTCTTCACAACGATTCTTATTATCTTGTAGATGCACATGAAGCTAGAAAAGGTGTAATGGATAAAGCCGGAGAGGAAACCAAACGGCCATGGAATGTAGCTCTACTTCGTCTCTTTCACACTTAAAGGGCACAGTGTATGTATCTTGGTCTCTTATGAGTAAAATGCCGGCACCCCGAAATGAAACTCGGGGACTGCCTTGTCCACATGATTGTTCCCTTCTGATGTCTTTTGCATGTTGGCACCCCGGGATGAACTCGGGGACTGCCTTATCTTTACTTATGTTTCGTTTCAGTTATTTACTTATTATCTGTATGCCGGCGTCTCGAAGTGAAACTCGGGGACTGCCTTGTATGTTTTATATATGTTGTCCATGTGCCGAATAAACTTTCAACCTTGCTTCAAAGTTAAGTAATGTATGCTATGTGAAATGATCTTGTGACTCGACTGACGAACGCCAAAATGGTAGTCAAGAGCAAAGATAGTGGAAGATGGTAAACATGAAAACGAACTCGGGGACTCGGTATAAAAGCAATTCGATGCATGTTGAGTGATAACCCTGTGTTGCAATTATTTTTCCGTTATGGCGAATTATTTTAAACCTTAACTCGGATATTTACTAGTACCGTATGCTATAGTCGTGATTTTGTGACTCGACTGTCGAACGCCTGTATGGTAGACAAGAGCAAAAATCACTAAGTATAGTAAACGAGAAAGTAAACCCGGGGATTCGGTACGAAGTAATCCGACATAGCTGAGTACTTGTTCGAATCAATAAGGCAGTGTAGCAAGAGTATTCTACTTAAAATTGTATATATTACATATGCACCCGGCATTTCGGGATTTAACAGATTTGCCTAAGTTGTCTCGGCAGCAGGAGTGGAGACCGATGCTGTGGCGCCAGCGGAAGATGGCTCTGAGGGAGTCTCGGGCGCAGTTGGCGCAGCTGTGCCGGTCGCTTCCGAATGGCCGGTGTCGGTGGCGGCCGATTTGGTAATGTCGGCTGCTCCCGGCGCAGTGGTGTCGGCAGCGACGGATGTGGAAACGGCGGTAGAGGTCTTCTCGGTATTAGTAGCCGCGGTCCCGGACTCCGGGGTCTACGCAGTGGACTCGGGGACTCCCGCCTCGGTGTCCATGTCGGCGGTCTCCTCCGAGTTGGCCTCCTCTTCATCTTCGTCTTCGCTGGCTTCGGTCTCGGACTCGTCATCGTCAGAGTAGACGGCGCCGGCAACAAATTCATGAGGGCGCGAGTACTTGGCCATATAGTCGGCGGCTTCTCGGCGGCGCTGGATATTGGCCGGCTCAGTGGTCCAGGCAGAGTTCTCGCGCTGCGTCTTGACTTGGTCCAGGTCAATCTCTTCGTACCAGGATAGTACAAAGGACAAGGCCTGATCCGCCCCGGCGCGAGCAGCGGAGGATCTCCACTCCCGAAGTATTAGCTCGGCCTTCTTCAGTTCTTCGGCCAACTCGGGAATATTCTTGGGAGGCTCGATGCCGGGCCACAATTGCCGGAAGACCGCGATGCCGGCATCAAGCAGTCCCAGGCCGATGCTTTTCAGGGGGACGAGGCGCGCGTTAAGGGCTATCAGATGATCCTCAACGTCCCACTCAGTCGAGATGGGACCGAGGTGCGCTCTCTTACCCCGGGCCTTGTTGACAGCCTAGACAGCAGCAAGTTGCGAGTGCGAGAAGTACTCTGACGAGAAAAGAGCTATTGTCGGGTTAGAAGGCAAACCGGCATTAGTGAAGTCATGTTGGAAACTGAATAAGCAAGAAGGAAAAGGAAGGAGACTTACTGTCCATTTGGTGGTTGATCCGTTGCAGCTCGCCCAGCCAGGTGTCGCACTTGGCCGCGAGGAGGGACAATTTTTCCTCGGCCAAGGCGGCGCGAGATTGGAGATCCGTAACAACCTCCTCCTGAGACTCCAGGACCGCATCCATGGCCTTCGTCATCTCGGCCTTGTCCTGGTTGGACTTCGCGAGTTCTTGGCGAAGCCGGATTACCTCGGCCTGCACCTTTTCAAGTGCAGACTTGTGCGCAGCGGCAACTTGGGCCTCTTTTTCAGCTGACAAGGTCGGCGAGTCGATGGTGTTAGAAAAGGAAGCAGGAAAAGGAAAAGTATGTCGGTAAGGGAAGGGAAGTACCTTGTGCCGCCTGGAGAGTCTTGTAATTCTTCCGGAGTACCCCGTGCTTGACAAGCAGCTTTTGGAACAGTCGGGTCCGCTTCTTGTTGCAGGCCTGGAATGAAGCAAGGCGTTAACAGAATTATAGGAAGATTTCCGCCGAGTAATCTTTACTCGGTCGAGTCTCAGTTACTCGACCCGAATCTCGGGGACTAGTGGGGATGTATATATTCAAGGGACTCACCTCGGCATCCCGGGTCATCCGGAGAACTGCGCACTGCAAAGTGTGCAGAGATTGGGTGATCTTCCCGGGCCCGGCAGGATGTTGGACATTCGGGTCCGAGGAGGATATTTCACTGGTGTCGGCAGCGTTCCAGTCCAGATTGAACTGCTCCATCGAACCTGAACAGTCATCACCCGAGGTGAGCAACTCGGCAGCAGGAGGAGCTCGACCAGCAGTGGCCTCTAGCATTTGCAGCGCGGCCGTCTTGACCGCAATGCGAGGAGGAGGTACCACTAGGATTTTACCCGGAGGAACCTCACCTCTCTTGTGGCCCGCGGGCTTGTCGGTAGCCGCAGACTTCCCATCTCGCTGACCCGAGGCGGCCGACCCGGAGTGCGCAATGACTGTCTTGGAAATATTAGCATCGGAGGGCTGCGGGCGCCTCTGTTGCCGAGTCCGGGACGGCTGCGGTTGTTGTTGTTGTTGTTGTTGTTGTTGTTGTTGTTGTTGTTGTTGTTGTTGTTGTTGTTGTTGTTGTTGTTGTTGTTGTTGTTGTTGTTGCTGTTGCTGTTGCTGCTGCTGCTGTTGCTGGGGGCGGTGTGTCGGCGGATGTCGGAACCCTCCCGACCGGGGTGAGGCCCCCGCGGCCCGAGATTGCTCCGGTGCGGAAGAAGGGACGTCCCCACCAGATCCGACATCCCGGTCGGAGGCTCCTCTATCTCTCCTGGTCGCGGCGCTGGCAGTCCGTGGCGGTGTGGCAGCCCGGCTGCTGTGTGTCGGGGAGGCTTCTGCTCGGGCCGACCCGGCATCCTTGGCGTTTCTCTGGCCTTGGGGCCCGGCCGGGTTCAGTTTCAGCGGGGCGCTGTTTCGGGATAAGCATATGTTAACTCGACAGGAGATGTCAGAGAAATTAGAGTGGCACAATACAAGCGGTGTCGGGAGATCAGCTTACCCGGTGGAGGTCGGAGGA
Source organism: Poa annua (assembly GCA_026929855.1). Classification (NCBI taxonomy): domain Eukaryota; kingdom Viridiplantae; phylum Streptophyta; class Magnoliopsida; order Poales; family Poaceae; genus Poa; species Poa annua. The sequence continues at coordinate 23,950,543 of CM049435.1, read as the reverse complement.
CCCTTCTTCTTGGGCGGCTTGACTGCCGACTTCTTGCCTGTCTTGGCCCTCTTGGCCCCAGCTTCAGAGCCGCCGGCGTCCGACGTACCGGTGCCGGCTCGCTTACGAGTTTCGGCTCGCTTCGTGGAGGTAGTGGCTGTCGGAGGCGCTGGAGGCGCGAAGTTGAGAGGAGTAGCGTCAATAACGTCAATGATTCGACATTCATCCTCGTCGTCATCGGACCACTCGTTGATCGGAACGGGGGCACGAGGCTTACCCGGAGCGGGGGCACGGGCCAGCGTGATGGACAGATGGTCCTCGTCATCCGGGTCCTCTCTCGGTAGGATTTCCGGAACGGGGAGGTCCGGGTGCCACTCTCCCGCGGCATGACTCTGATCTTCTATGAGCTGCCGGGCAAACCTCTGCGAGAAAAAAGAAGGAATATCGTATAAGTATAAAGCTGGTTGCGGCACAAGTTTGTCGGATGGTTGCTTATGTCGGTTGGATGAGCGAACACTTACTTGTGGTGGAGGACGAGAGCGCGAGTAGGGCTTCAGCCCCCAGGTCCAATCTTCGTCCAACTCGGCCTGGGCGATGGCTTGGACCCGCCGATATACCTGCGCCTGGGTGAGGGTGAAGATGCTGACCCGAGTCGGGTTGTATCGGCCACTCATGTGGCAGATCTTGTGAACTCGGGCCTGGAGGGGACAAACCCGGCGGCTGACGAACGTGCAGAGCAGGTCCTCGGCCGTGAGCTCGCCCTTGATCGACAGTAAGTGCTCGTGGATCTCGTCGATCTCCGGGTCTGGCGTCTTCAGGTCAGAGCTCCAGTGAAGTTGAGCCGTCGGAGGGGCAATGTTGAATTCGGGCAAGTTAAGGAACTCGGCCTCCTCCTCCTCGGTGCCTTCAGCCGAGTCTGGGTTCTTCACGTAGAAGAAGCTCCGTTGCCACTTCCGGCAGGACTCCAGACCCGAGATCCGGGGGAAGTCGGACTCCCTCCGAGGAACTATGATGGCGGCTCCGCAGGCAGTCATCTCCTTGTCCTTGACGCCTTTGTTGGGGATGCTCTGCTTCCGGAGTTGGAAGTATCGGGCCCATAATTTGACAACGGGCCAGAGGCCGAGATATCCCTCCGAGAAGGATACGAAGCCGGAGAGAAGGGTGATGGCATTAGCCGGAAGATGGTGGGGTTGAAGACCGTAGTGGTCAAGGAAAGAACGGAAGAAAGGGCTCGCCGGGAGGGCAAAGCCACGCTCGAAATGCGTGACGAAGACTACCCGCTCTCCGGGTTCAGCTTGGGGTTCGTTCTCCCCTCGGGAAGTCGGCAGATGATTCGCTCCGGGATGCGATGTGTCCGGCGCAGCCAGTCGATGTCGTCTTGGGTCGCGTCGGAGCCTTCCCATCCACCCCGGACTCCTTCGGTGCTCATGTCGGCGGTCTCAGAGGACATGTCGGAGCTGGCCTGTGGCATAAGCGATATATTAGCCGGGTGCACCGAGAGGAAGCAAGTGGTATGTCGGCAAGGAAGGAGCGCAGTCTATAACTCGAGTCTATTGCCGGGATAGAATAACGAAGATCTACCAGGGCCAGGTAAAAGAAGAATAAATGGTTCCAATTAAGAAGAACCCTAGCAATGCTACGGGAATGTGAAGGTAGAGACTACAACTAGATTTGGCCAGGAAGAGGCAAACATACCGCGGCAAGAACGGGTGTGAGGATCTGCGAGTGAGGTACTGTAAAGCCTAGTTCATCCTTGAGAAGAACAGGGGAGAAGAATCACGGCGGCTGATCACGAGGTGAATCTACTGGGGAGCGATGAGAAACTCACCGGAGAGTGTGGAGGCGCGGCGCGAGAGGTCCTCGTCCCGATGGTGGCGTGGCGGTTTCCGATCGTCGGCGTCGAGATCTCCGGCGTGCGAGTCGTGGGCACTGTGCGTCGCGGCGGCGGTTCGCTCGGGAGCACGAGGGTGGCAAGGAAGAAGAAGATGAGGATGTGGAAGGAGAGAAGGAGTCCACCCGCAGTCGTATTTAAGAGGGAGGGGAGAGAAGCAGTTGCCGATTTTCCCGCCCGACCGTTTCGAACGAGTAGTGGGATCATTTCTGTGGCAGTCGGTGCGGTTGGAGCATTTGTGGCCGCACGATCGGCCACACAGCGGGCTACGGAATGGGAACCGTCTGCTGCGGATCGTGTGTGGTTGTCAACCCGAGAATCGAGGAGGCGCCTCGGGGTCAAACCGCTCGAGTGTTTGCGCGATGTGACAACCGGTGGGGCCGGTGCGGCGTTACTGTGACGGTGTGTCAGACTGCGTGGCGTTGTCCTCGGGATGGTGCAGCATGTGAATGACACGTCTCGGAAGAAGATCTGGGAAAAGATTTGTTAATGTCGGGCGTCCTCGTGGCATGTCGGGTTAACCATGTCGCAAGTTCCTTGTCAGGCCGACATAGTGATGTCGGATGGTTTGTGGGAGGACCGACTTGAGCAAGTCGGAGCAGGCCGTTGGTTCAAGGCAGTTGTTTGGTTAAATCTGATGCAGCCCTTCATCCAAGTCTGCAGTACTACACCAGCTTCGGGGACTAGTGTCGGGGGGCTACCCCCGGGTAGGGTGAAGGCATGGGTAAGATACACACGTTTACAGTGGTAAATGTCCTTTTCCCGGCCCCATAGGGTCATGTGGTTATGTCGGAGGTAGCCGACATACTTGTGGTACTGAAGAGGTTGAGGCGGGCCACCGGCGTAGACTGGCCTTGGTTGGGCTGACATGGAATAACCGACATACCCAGATGGATATTATTTGTATGTCTGTTGTGTGCAGGAAAGAGGCTCCGGCATAGCCAAACCGGGACTCGGGAAGACGTTCCGGATAACCTGGCCCGGCATACGTTTGCCGGGATCCGGGGAGGAATCCGGCATAACCATGCCGGGTTAGGCAAGATCGTCCGGCATATCATGTGTCGGACCTGAAGTCAAGGGCAAGTACATGGCAAGGACACTGACCCGCCTGACACGGAGGTGAAGTCACCTCCCGTCTGACACGGGCGAGGGACAAAAGGCACAAGACAAGGGCGACGTGACTATTCCACTGTACTGGCAACTGACTGACAGGAGACAAGGCATGGAGAAGACACGTCCTGTCTCTGACAGGGGAAGCATCATCACCTAGGCCGGCGGCGGCTACGGCAAGAGGCATCATGACCTACCTCGACCTATGTCGGATAGCTCGGCTCTAGGTCGTGGTAGGGATGTCGACATCGCCGTTGGACTGTAGTCATTGTCCAGTAGGACACAGAGGATTTAGGGTTTCCGGTCAACTCGGCCGGACCTCTATAAATAGCGCCATAACTCCTCCTGTGAGAGGGACACCAACCAGAGAGCCAAAACTATAGTCGCATTTACTCCTCTCCCCTCGTAGTTCATCCTTGTTCTTGAGTTCATCCTAGAGTTAGAAGCAAAACAGCTCAAGGAGCATCTTATAGATCTTGTGAGACACGTATATAGTGAGGAAGGCAGGAGTAGGGGTCTTACCTCCTCACGAGGGCCCCGAACCTGGGTACATCGTGTGTGTTTGTGGTTCTTTGTGGGTTCGCTTGTTTTCTTGACGTTTCATGTGAATGTTCTTCCTAGTTCTTGTTCCGAGTTAAGTCGGTTCCGGCCACGCTTGGTCTTTTCTCGTGTGAGCTCCTTAGCTCGCTAGCCTTCCCCGGATCCACCAGCGTCCATCGGCACCACACATTAGCCATCCTATGGCATCTGCCGTGATACCACGACGACAACGTGAACTGAAAACTTTGATTTCGATTCTGCAGTTTTTCGGTTGCTGCTACTCTTAGAACTGAGGCGCTCAGGACGAGTCACGGGTGTATCGATTAACTCGCGTCACGTTTCTGATCTGTGTTGCCCTTGTGACATAGGTGAACTCATTTTTTTAAGATAAAGCCTCCCGAAAGTAGAAAATAATGATAGAAGGGCAGGCTACTCAATGAGCTAAATAACTGGTCCTTGGCCCAAACACCTCGCTGATCTACAACATGTACACATTGTAATCAATTGAAAAGTTATATGGCTCATTTAAATAAGCATGCACATAGCACATAGCACATAGGCCTACAAGTTCGAAGGTATTGTACTGCTGCCGTGAAAGGAGAAATAAGACAAAGAAAAGGAACATTGACATCATAATTCATAAATAGGTTGGTAGATCCAAATAGGGACCGTAATGGTGATCATTCAGCGCGCATTATCATGCGACCGAAGTACATTCTTTTGCTGGCAGCTGGTCATATATAGCTATATTGAAATCAAAACAGCGAAATGCTACTGTAGTACTGATTAAAACCCACATCTCCAAATTTACCCTTGGCCAAACTCAAACAACAAACTATCATGTATCGGTTTATATAATACAGTATCAGTTTCTTAGTGCGAACATACACACCTCAGCATGAACCCTACGGAGATGTAGACGGGGTAATTTGTTTGTAAATATGGTATGAAGTATGAACCCACAGACGTTCTCTTATCCCAGACCGTCAATTGTCCTGCAATTAACGAGAAATTTAATATAACTCATATGCTCCTGTTCGAATATATAAAATACAAAATATAGAAAACACTTCAAAAATTCTGAAAAGGTCAGGGACTAACATATTTAACAGTTCTAGTTTCGTGAAGAAATATATTTTTTATGCCCTGTGCGGAAAAAGAGAAATTACATAAAACTATCACGTTTCCTGCTAAATTTACCGAATGGTACCATTTTAAGTATATGCGACGTAAATCTACCACATTTTCTCAAATGTTCTCAGAAAACACTGATCCGGGTTTAAACAGGAAGTGACACCAAAACTGACAAGCGGGACCAACCAGTCAAGATGCCATAGCAAAAAATATGTTGTGTTGGACTCGGTCCCACTTGTCAGCCCATTATTTAGAAATCTAGATATTAAGACAAGGGAGACGAGGCCCACATATACACCAAGATCTACGCAATCCCAACCTGTAGCCGTGCAGGCAGCCGTCGTGCCTCTCCTGTCATGGTTGAGGATTGCCTCCGTGCGCGACGCCATGGCGACGGGAGGAGGTGACTGAGATAACCGGTTGACCCGTTGCACGTCGGGCGCCAAAAATCATGTGGAAACAGGACGTGCGGATAGAGGGCGACGTGAAAGAATCTTGACCGTCGATCCCATGAAACGGACGGCCAGCATGAAGGTCGCAACATGGCTTCCATATTAGGCCGTAAATCTGCCTTTATATATAGTATTATTTCGAACCTTAATCACTCAAATATCTTAGAGCATCTCCAACAACTCATCTATATGGGCATCCAAACGCTTTTAGAGTACCGTGGGGCAAAAAAAGCTCCCAGTGGCTCATCTATATGGACATGTGAATTTAGATGTCCATAAAACCTGCTAGACGTCAACCGATGACTTTTAGATGATCATCCAAACCTAATTGTTCACTCTCATTGGGCCGGATTTGAAGAGGTGGAAAGCAAATTGTTGAATGATAGTAGTAAAATATATGGGAGACCATATAGATGTACTAAACATAGACATTTTACTGGAAAACTAAGAACATCTAAAAGGACCCTTTTAGATGACCCTTTTAGATGACCTTCTATATGAAGATATAGATGACCAAAAAGCTGTTGGAGATACTCTTAGTACCACCACCACTAATTGTCAAATCGTACGCCCAACAAAAATGTTGGAGGCGCCAAGGCAATAAAGTTATGCTATTGCACGCTGCTACTAGTCTACTACGCGTGTGTGTCTGTGTAGTGGGGTGGCAGAGAAAAGGTGGAGGGTGACGGGAATGGCGACTCGTTTAATGAGACAGGTTCAGCACAACGACATGCGTGGTTGTATGACATTTCAGATGGTTGATCAATTAATCCATACCTGTAAAGATGTGATTGGATTAAAGTTCAGAGCTGTCACAAAAGTTGTCGGTTGGCCAGCACGTACGTACTGGAGTATATAGCTAGGTCTATCCAAAACTCAGTGCATGCTAAAGCCATTGTTGGGCTCCATTTAGGAGCGATAATACTTTGCGCGGTGCTCATGCATCCTAATTACTACCAGTTCGTTCGTACAAGAGTAGCTTCATTCATCTTCTTGGCAATCAAAGAGCTAGCCAGATCCAATAGTCTCACATTCATGAAAGAGCTGTCTCATGTTTTTTATGTCACTTCTCCCTCTATCCACAATTACATGGCATATGAATTTAGTTTAAAATCTATATTTGACTAAGCATACAGTAGGAAGTATCAACAAGTACAACATTAATAATATGTTGATTTATCTTATTGTGGATATACTGATATTGATTTAGCATTGTAGAACTTCATATTATTATATAACTTGATCAAACTTAGAAAGTTTTGACTTTTGACTAACTTCATATGGAATGCATTTGTGGACGGCCGATGGAGTAGATGGAGCCACAGGTGGGTCTAGAGTCTAGAACGAAGAAATGACAACAACTATGCATAATGCAACCGATCTTTATTAGACTATTAATGTTGCGTGACAAATGACGGGTGAGTACATTTGCTGAATTATCCTGATCAGGGCCTCACCAACTAACAAAGCACATGCCAGACCTGGCATGACTACCTCTTGCGTGAACCCTGCAATTCTTGTGCTTTCCGAGGTAAACAATATACTCCCTCCGTCCCCAAATAAGTGTCTCAACTTTGATAGAAAATGGATGTGTGTAGACATAAAAGAGTATTTAGTTGGAGAGTATTTTCCCGTGAATGTTTGAGAAACAATATGTGCCTAACCGTTTTGTTGGAGAAGAGATTTGATTTCCTAATTCATTGGTTTCACAACGCGTGTACGAAAACATTACTGCATGTATCAATTGATGCAGTGGTCTGAGCTTACCCATTTTTAGAAAGGTGTATAAATATAACACCTAGCTTATCAATCCAGTTTCCAAACTCTTCGAGAACTTAGTTTTTTTAAGGGAATACATTAATATCAAGATGATACCAATTGCACCCATCCCGATCAATAATATAATGTTTAGAGCAAGCCTAAACATCAAGGATGCACACAACAAAATAAACAAAGCAAGAAGAAAAAAACAAAGAACCTACGGAAGCAATAAAAACTCGCAACAGCAAGAGCACCACTTATTGCAAATGGCAAACATAGGAAAAAAAAGATTTTTCAATTGGAGCAAGATGAGGGGATGATTGTGGGACAGAACAACTTGAAGGTGTTCATCTCAGAATACTACAAACGCTTATTTGGAGCGCTTGAACCTTGCTGTTTTTCTATGGATGAATCATATATTGATGATTTACCACAGATTTGAACACAAGAAAATAGCATCTTAACATCCAATTTTACTGAAAAGGATGTGTTTGAGGCTATCACTCAAATGGAGCATAATAAAGTCCCGGAACCGGATGGGTTCTCAGCGGAATTTTATCAAAGGTTTTGGCCTCTCATAAAGGCTGATTTGATGGCCATGTTTTCACAACTCCAAAATGGTGATCTACCTCTTTACAAACTAAACTTTGGGGTGATTACTTTATGACCCAAAAAAGAGGATGCGAGTCGAATTGAACAATACATGCTGATTTGTTTGTTAAGTGTGAGCTTCAAAATCTTTACAAAAGTGGGTACAAACCGTGTGTCACTAATTGCCCACAAAGTCGTAAGGCCAACACAAACAACTTTTATGCCAGGAAGAAACATTCTAGAGGGTGTGGTTGTCTTGCATGATGAAGGGGATCGCAGGCAGAAAACAATAAATTTTCTAACAACGATAACCTTAAACTAGCCAGGATCTATACTATGCAGATATAGTAATACGGAGGAGATCGATATACATACCCTTGTAGACCGAAACGCGGGGATTACGCTCCCGCACAAGCGTTGTCGGTCAAGCCGACGAAGACGACCTCGAGGTCGTGTAGAGGAAGAAGACCTCCGAGCACCACTAGCGTGGCACCTCGCAGGGATCCACACACGTACGATGAAGACGACGACCTCCGGGCTCCGATCCAGGGACGAGCAGCGGAAGACTTGGACCGGAAGACCAGCAGCACGGCGGTGTGCGTATGGTGGAGAGAACTTCACCTTGGCGCAACTCCAAATGGAGGAATCACGTTTTTAAGGAGAAGAAGAGAGAGATTGGGTTGTTTTAATGGCCATGGGAGCACCTCTATATATAGGTGGAGGGAGGCTACCACCCTTGCTGTCTGGGCGGTGTGGGACTAAACTCCACACCAGCCCGCCCCCCTTCATGGTGCGCCGGCCCTAGGTGGGCCCCAATTGGCCCACCTAGGGCAGCCCCCCCTTCTCAATTCGCACCTAGGGGAAGTTTCCCCCCCTATGGGCCTTTCTTCCAAAAGTTAGGCCCATTTAGAATTGGGGCTGCCAATAAATCCGAAAATCATTAAATAAAATGTATTTAACTATTAATTACACTAATTAATATTAAACACACATTATCTAATTTATTCCGGCTCCGAAAACTATTTCGTCGCCCTCCGATCTCCATCGGATCTTTCCCGGGACGCTCCCGATGCTCTCTGTTAATTTCTCTTCTTCTTCCGGTCTATTAAACTTGTCGACTTCCCTTAAGTGTGTTACCCTAGCGGTTCGAGATCTTGCCAGACATGATCGAGACACGCTCTCCGATCAATGACTAATTCGTGGACCTTGGATACCCAGAATTAATCCCTGTGAGATAACGAATAACTTTGTCGTTCGAACCTAGACGTCGAGTCTTAAACCTTTTGCCATGGCGATACTTAGTGTGTCCGAGACTCGTCCATAGATATCATGATACCTAGCTTGGTCTCGTTACCGACAACACCATCTTCTACTCGTCCATGATATTATGTCCCTGTGACCTAGTCACATGCTTGCAAGCTCATTTGACATAATCTCACCGAGTGGGCCCTAGAGTATCTATCCTGCTATGCGAACTGGCAAATCCCGCTCTTGATCACTCGTCTCAATATACTCCCTTCCGATACCCGAGAGGGACACCTTTATTGTCACACTGTTAAGATATGACGTTTGATGCAATCAAAGTATCTTTCAGGAATAGCAATAAGAGTTGATCTCACGGTCAAAGGCGTAATGACTACGTCCTACAAATATTGGGTATGTCCATCACGTCATTCTCCCAATGACATGACTCCATTGTCAACTGACATCAATGTCACATGATCGGGAAACCTCGATCATCAATTACCCAATGAACTAGTTAGATAGAGGCTACTAGGGACCTGGTTGTTTATCTACCATACGCGTATTAATGTTTCCGCTTAATACAGTTATAGCACGGTATAAAACATATAATGAACAATTGAGATATGACGAATAAACTATCTTTATTAAGTGCCTCTAGGGCATATCTCCTTCAGTCTCCCACTTGCACTAGAGTAACACTTAATCTAGTTTACAACTTGGTAAAAGCTCAACACCCATAGCAACTTGGTGCATGCTTGTCTCGTGGAAGAGGAATACAGTCAACAGATCTCACAGATTGAGACCTATATGTACTTTGCAACACTTCTATGTCACCTAGTTTGACATCATCCCGTATCTTACGATGACGGTGAAATATATCTTAGTCGATGGAGTGAGACTCGAACCTTCGCGTAGCATGGGCCTTAAAAGTCTAAGAGATCTATTAAGGGGAACCACATATGCTCGGAAAACTGTTCAGTCCAATCACACTTGCTACTTCTGAAGTTGCCATATATTTCTAGACCTATGTAGATTATGCGACAGTGCATTCATATGCGACTTCGCAAGCTAACCAAGTCTTTCTTCAAAATAAAGGACATCTCCTATATGAGATTTCTAGTCGTATGAGTCAGTGTCATAACTTGCATCATCGTAACCGTTGTACGGCAAGTTGTCTTTCCACTCTTACCCTTTACCAGAAAACATATCTTTAGTTCTCACAGACACTGAAGAATATACTTAACGTTTGTTCATTGATCCACACAAGAATCACTCTAGAACCCGTTCTTCAACCAAGAACTTGGGTCACACCAAGTCGAGCTTTCAGTCTGATATAATCTATGTCTGAGGCATAGAGAATGTCGAACATCATTTTCTTTCATTAGCTATCACTGAAAATGCCAAGATAAACTTAATATTTTACCTAGTCATACAAGCAAGAACCTTTTTCTTCGCTTGTTCTATTCTGAAACACTTCAGAATCTTAACCTAGGAAAATATTCCGACCTAATGTTATTAAGCCCCTTTTGATCTATACAATTATAGATCGGATGCCTAATACTTCTAACTTCAAAATTTAATCATATACTTTACTAGAGGATCTGTATCATTCTCAATATGTCGTTACATATAAAATTATGAATGACACCTAGCTCCCACTCAAATATGCCTTCCACATATAAGATCAAGAAAAGCTACTTAGCTCCCACTCACTTCTTTGCAAATGCAAGTTTCTTCAACTATTTTGGACAACTACAAAATCCTTTGATCACATCATCAAAGTGAAGATTCCAGCTCCGATATGCTTGCTTCAGCCCATGAATGGACAGCTGAAGTTTGCATACATGTTTAGCATCCTCAGGATCACCAAACCATTTCATTGTACTAATTACAACTCTTTATTAATGATACCATTAAGAAACATGGTTTCCTTATCCATCTATCAATTTCTCAATTTGAAATTATAGTAATTGCTAAACGACCCTGAATAGATTTAGGCTTCGCCACTTGAGACAAAATCTCGTTGTGGTCAACTTTTGAATCTGTCGGAACTGTTTCACGACAAATCGATCCTTATCAGTGTCTACTCTCTCATATAATTCCATATTCTATTGACAGCTTAGATGCCATCAAGAAGATCTCCCAAGTCATTACCTGGTAATCGTTCATGGATTTTATCTCGGATCATATATGACTCATAGCCATTTCTCGGACTTAGGTCTACCATCTCTTCTTCGCAGTTCGTAGGTCTGTCATATTCAATTAACATGACCTTCATAACAAGATTGTCATACCACACAGTGTGGAACACAACCTCGTACTCCTACGTTCTTAGTATGAGCTCAGAGCATCATGATCTTTATCATCAGCTTCTTTCCAGTTGAGGAGCATAACACCGGAAACACTTTCCGTTGCGCCACTCTGATGTCTGGAGAGAAAGTTCATTAACTTCGTCTTGCTCTACTTTCTTTCCCACTTATACCCTTGGACAAGAAAATATTTCTTTTGCAAGGTATATTCCGGCAACGTTTTTGCCTATGTCGTGAGACATGTACCCAACTAATTCTTTATGTACGGTACACTACAAAGATTTATCCATTTTAGGTTTGATCACATCGAAACACTAAATTGCTGAAACGACAATCTAGGCTAAAAGCCATGCCATCACTCATATGGTATTGTCTCCATGGATTTAAATGGTTTCCCTATTATCTAACGTGAATGTTATGTTTCTACCATATGACTCCAATGATCACAATAATTCGATAAGAGATTTATTTACCACACACTATCCGATAGGGTGCGATTACGACGTCCTAACATACCATAACACTATGGTGTTCCATGCGACGTAATTTGTGGAACTCTTCTCACAAGTCTTCCAATGATATGCCAACATTATAACTCAAATCTTTATTTCCTCGATCTGTATCGCAGGAATTTGATTTTTCTTGTTAAATTTATTTTCCTACTTCATTCTGAACTTGTTTGATCGAATCAAAATTTCCAGACTAACATTTCCTAAGTGGATATCCATATATCTACTCGGAATATTCATGAAGTCTATGAAATAAAGACTTCCACTATACGTTAAAGTACTTCATTGATTCACATACACCCATATGCATGATTCTCAACAAGTTATACTCAAAACGTTCAGTGAAGTTTACGAAATAAAGATCTCCACTACACGTTAATTACTTCATTGATCCACATACATCTATATGCATGATTATCAATAAGTTATATGCCCGCTTTCCGAAAACGGTGTCTTAGTTATCTTGCAAGTGTCAAGAGATCAAATCTAAGGACTTGTAGATCCATCCGTATGGAGCTTGTTCATTGACTATAACATTGACATGACTTAAACGGTAGTGCCACACGAATGTGGTGTCTTTATTAAGTTTGTATCGTTTGACATTAATATTATGAATGTGGGAGCTTCTACCATCTAAATTCAAATCGGCTTATGATCATTACTTCATAAATATAGGACAACGATTTTGTCACTTACATATATGAACAATCGTCTTGCTAGAGAAAACACACTTATAACGATCATACTAACAGGCGATCATAAAAGAATTTATTCAAATGGTAGATCTAGAGGGAGAGTGTCTATGGCCATCACAACATTTTGTCTGCCATCATCAACACACATTGTCGCCTCATCCTTCCAAGTTACTCAAGTAGTAACTCTGGTTTTCATAAAACATGACTAGTATCAAAAACTTAGTCACTACTGCGAGTACTTGCTTAGGTAAAACATTCATAACATGTATATCATATATAGACCATCATCATTGATGACTTCCCGGCGATCTGTTTCATCTTCTTGATTCTTCCAATGCAATCAAGAACCATGAAGGTGAACAATTCCCCTTGCATGACATAGTCTATGACAAAGCATTTGCATCTGGCAACGTTGTCTGTCATCCAGTGATGGAGCTGAGCGAGGCGTCTCAGTGTCATCAAGTATGACCAATGTCATCGAGTATGACCAGTGTCATCAAGTATGACTGCCACGTGCTCCTTCAATGCGTGTATTCTCTTCCATCTTGGTTGAGAAGAAAAACAGTCAACGTACTGATAAACTTCATCAACCCAACTTTAGGTGTATCCTGAGTTTAGCGATCATCTCATATGTTCGCGATCTAACAACTCGCACCCACCGTTAAATCTCTATGGCAGAGATCATAGCATACACTGGACTATGATGATATTATCCGCACAAAAATTTGATAATTCCTTTTGTTAGAGGAATCTCCGGGTTTATCTCCTAGCGGGTATTGTATCACAAAGAGCTAATGGTTTAAACAAGGAGTATCCTCAAGCTAAAGTATAAAACTATGAAGTTTGGACCCAACCTTTTAAGTTTCTCAATCGCAGGATTGCGCCTAATTTTTAAAGAAGGCTATTACATTGGTTAATATCTACAAAGTTTTTGCAAAACATAAAGACTTTGTTCATTATAAAATAGGGTTCAAGTTTTAATAAAATAAAACTACCAGAACTCCCACTCAAAACGAATATCCCTCTAATCGTTTTAGTGATTACACGATCCTCATCCATTATGCAACCCCTCATCGTCAGAGCCGGCAACATAACTTCAAAGGTAGACATCGACATGTCAATCACAACAACTCTGTGACTCATGCTTAACCTTTCGGTCACCGTGTTTCGAGGCCATGTCTGTACATGCTAGGCTCGCCATAATAACCTTCAGCGTATACGCTTGTGCAAACATGTCTTACACCAACTATATGCGAACGACGATATGTCTGACACCCGATCGTCACGGCCTGCCTCATAACTTAGAACTTTCTTGGTGGTTCACGCCAAAGGGAGAACACTAATGGTATTTTGGAGGGATCATCTTATATTACTACCGCCGTGTAACTAATATATAACTATATATATATATACACACACAATATAAGATGTAAACAACAACATAACATCAAATGTAATGCGACGTGATATGGTCCTTGCGCCGATGGTCTCCTTCGCGCCCACAGTTTATAAACAATTTATCAAACCTACCTTGACCATATCACATTGCCCCCTTGATGACCCACAAGTATAGGGGATCGCAACAGTCTTCGAGGGAAGTAAAACCCAAATTTATTGATTCGACACAAGGGGAGCCAAAGAATATTTATAAGCTTTAACAGATGATTTGTCAGATCAGCTGCACCTGTGAATAGACTTGCTCGGGACAGAATATCGGTAACAACAGTTTTATAGCAGAGACAGTAGTGAAATAATAGCAGCAGCAGAATTAAGACAGCGATTGTGATTACGGTAGACAGCAGGATTAAAATACTGTAGGCATAGGGACGGATGTACGGGCGTTGCATGGATAAGATAATTCATGTAATATCATAGCATAGGCATTTGCAGATAAATAATATAAAGCATCCAAGTATTAACTAATCATAAGCATGTATTCCAATTTAGTTGTGCGTGCTCGCAATGAGAAACTTGCACATCATCTTTTGTCCTGCCAGCCCGTTTGCAGCGGGGCCTCTAGGGAAACTACTGGCAATTAAGGTACTCCTTTTAATAAAGTACCGGAGCAAAGCATTAACATTCCGTGAACACATGTAATCCTCACATCACAGCCATCCCCTCCGGTTGTCCCAATTGCTGTCACTTTGGGGCCTCGGGTTCCGGACAATAATATGTGTATACAACTCATAGATATGATCTAAAACAATAATTATCCTCATGATACAATAACATGTTCAGATCTGAAATCATGGCACTCGGGCCCTAGTGTCAAGCATTAAGCATAACAAGTTGCAACAATGACGTAAAACACCGATAACGGATACTAGGCACTATGCCCTAACGATATTACAGCTATTACATGAATGATCTCATCCAATCCCTGCCATCCCCTCAAGCCTACAGCAGTGGATTACTCACACATGGATGGGGGAAACATGGATGGTTGATGGAGAGGCGTTGGCGATGACGATGGCGATGATCCCCTTCGATTCCCCGTCCCGGCAGGGTGCCGGAACAGAGACTTCTGGTCCCCGAACTAGGGTTCGCGGTGGCGGCGGCGTACGGAGATGTTTCTGGCGAAAGTGGATACCCCCCGTGCGTTTTTAGGTCAGGAGGGTCTTATAGCCGAGAGGGGGTCGCGAGGGGGTGACCGAGTCGGTCCCACCCTGTCCTCGCGCGGCCAGGAGCCTGCCGCGCGAGCAGGTGGTGACGCGCCCTCGTCGCTCCCCTCCGTTTGATCTTCGTGGTTCCTGGACCCTCCCGATGAAAAAATGACTTCCAGGTGTTTTTCGGGGTTTTTCCATAAAGTTGATTTTTCTGCACAAAAACAAGACACCAGGGTAATTCTGCTGAAAACAGCGTTAGTCCGTGTTAGTTGCATTCAAAACACACAAATTAGAGGTAAAACAATAGCAAAAGTGTTCGGGAAAGTAGATACGTTTTGGACGTATCAACTCCCCCCAAGCTTAGCTTATTGCTTGTCCTCAAGCAATTCAGTTAACAACTGAGTGCGATAAAAGAACTTTCACGAACTCATTTGCTCATGTGATGTAAATATTCTCATTATGAGGACAAATGCTTAGACTATTCATAACAAGACATATATAAACGGTGTCACCCAATAGTTATGTAAACCATGAAAAGATGCCAATTATACCAATGATAAATAACATGGAACATATCAATTCACAGGATTGCAAGGCTCATAAGAAAGTATGATAAAGTGGTATCTCGCTTGCCCGAATGGAACAGCAAAACATAAATGCCCAGGCACCTCTGAGTTTTAAGGGAAGACTAGAGATAAAGATATCAAAGATAAAAGCATCAAGATTACACCGCGGTTAACATATTAAGGGACAAGCACATTACACTAAGAATGCCAATTATGCTCTCAAGAAGGTGCTCAAAGAAGAATGGTGACTCAACAATAAAGTAAAAGATATGCCCTTCATTGAGGGAAGCAGGGATTTAACATGTGCTAGAGCTTCTTATCATTTGAAAACAGAGGTAAAATTGTTTTTGAGTGGTGGTTGTTCCGTCAACGAATGGCAATAGAGTTCTTGTTATCTTCCATACTAAGCAAGTTGAGAGCGGTTCCGAATTATTTAAAATCAAGCATTTATAATATGCATCTTTATATTTTATCTTTTTGATATTTTGACACTCCTCCCAACCTTTGCTTTTCACAAACCATGGCTAACCGAATCCTCGGGTGCCCACCAACAATCACATACCATGGAGGAGTGTCTATTTTTCACTTTTCAAAACCTTTGATATTATAGTGGTCTAACCAGCTCTTTGCAATATTAGTGACAAGCAGATGAAGCATGCAAGTCGGTTACTTAATTAGTATGGAAGATAACAAACCCAACTACTACTTCCTCATGAGCTCGAAACAGTGGCACAAATTGAGAAGTGTTTGAAGGTTTTAAAGATAGCACATGCAAATTTACTTGAATGGTTTGAAATGCCATACATAGGTATTTATAGTGGACTCTTTGGAATAACCTGGTTTTCAGGGATTTGGAAGCACAAGCAACATTGCTTAGTACAAGTGGAGGCTAGCAATAGACAGGGAAGCGACAATTCAAGAGAGCAATAACCGTCATAATCATGCTTGCGACAAAATAAAATTAACGGAGGCATAAAAATGATACTAGAACTCTGAGGCAAAATATGTCATCAAGGCTTAATTGACTTTTTGTTTTCAGTCATAACATGTGTAAACATGTGCCAAGTCAATTCAAATGAATTATTCAGAGGAGGATACCATAATGTCATATTCTATTATGAGCAAAACAATGCAAGCAAATATCCATAGAAACATGACATCCATCATAAATTGAAAACGATCATAAGAGAACACGAACTACTAAGCATCCACCAATTGACATATACCTTATGCGAACCATCTAAGCATGCTCACAAGAATGAGTATATGTACAAAAATGAGAAACAAATAGAGTTCATTACCAGCCTCTTACCCAACTCGAATTGTCATAGATCATCATAATTGCCTTATCACTTGTGTGCTCGAAAGATATGAAATAATAACCAAGCTCCATGGACTAACCGAAGGTAATGACCTCTGAAACAAACTATACAA
Source organism: Poa annua (assembly GCA_026929855.1). Lineage (NCBI taxonomy): Eukaryota > Viridiplantae > Streptophyta > Magnoliopsida > Poales > Poaceae > Poa > Poa annua. Next base: position 23,933,721 of record CM049435.1, on the reverse strand, counting down.
AACCAAAGAGAAACAGCAAATATTTTTGGGTTTTCGGATTTAGGAACTAAAAACAGAACAGCCAGCAAAGACGAATTTTTTCGAGGGCCTTAACATGCCCACATCAGAAAACTCAAAACTAATGAAAGTTGCGTACACATCTGAGGAACATGCACACGAAATTTCAGGTCATTCCGATATTCCTGTGAAGAGTTATGATTTAAACGGTGGACAGAAGAAATCTGTCCCTGCGCGAAACAGCACACAACAAAGCAAAATATTTTTGTGTTTTTGCATGTTGAACTGAAATAAATACTAGGCATATTAATACTAGATATTAAAACAAACCAGCAAGAGAGATAACAAAAATCTTTTTGGTGTTTTTGGGTTTATGGAAAGCAAACAAAGCATGAACAAATGAGAGAAAGAAAGAAAAGTACAACGAAACATGGATATACAAAGTACCGAATGGTAATGATATGTAGATGAGTGTGCTATCGGTATACCTCCCCCCAAGTTTAGGCTTTTGGCCTAAGTGGAGATCAGCCCCAATGTGAATAATGGCCCCAACTCGGTGGGTTAGGCCCCGTGTAGTCATACTCTGCATCGGTTGTGGTGGAGGAAGATCCCGAGGGTCCCGCATACCCCGGATCCGGGTACATGAAACTACCTGTCTCCGGGGGCTGAATGAAACCACCCCCATACTCCTCATCATTGCCTCTACTATCCGGGCCGGGCTGCTCCTCAAGTGTGTCAAGTTCAGCCTCTGAGACTGACAAGTTCCCCCTGCCGACAAGGTTAAGCAGAGGTGCAGGCAAGATAACAATCCTATCAATGGTAGATACTGTAAAATGTTTCCTCCTTGGAAAAGTTATAGTGTAAGGGAGAAAATACAAATTACCATCCTCAGCAATAAATTCATGTTTCTTCATTGAATCAATATCTAATTTTTCCATAGGTAGCTGAAAATCACAAGGATGGGGTTCCAAACAATGCAAAGCTAGTAATCGTGAAGCGACTAGTCCTCCACAAATTCCTCCCCTCTCGCGGTTAGTAGCGAGACGGTGAGCAATCAGAGCACCCAAGTTATAAGTTCTATCACGACGCAAAGCAGCAGCTAGAAAGGCTAAATCAGACAAGCCTAATTTACTGGCCGTCCTTCTAGCTAGAACACATTTAGCAATGAAGTATGCAAAATAGCGAATGGAAGGAAGATGAATACTCCTGATTTTACCGTCCTCCTTAGAGAAACTCCTCCCATAGCAAATCTCCTCATACAAATCCATCAATGGCCTTGGGTTCCCTTTCAGCTTCTCTAAGGATCCTCCATGCGGAACTCTCATCGCTGAACAGAAAACACCAAAATGCAAATCCACAGATTTGTTGTAAATCTTATAATGCACAGTGGGGTTAGGTGAGTTCAAATTGCAGCGGAAATCCTGCACCACCGACATAGACAACATAGCATATTGACAAGGTTGGTCCTCAACAAAACGTTCCAATCCTGCATTGGACAAGAGAGTATGGAAATCATGTGCAATCCCTGCAACCTCCATGAACTGTGAGCATGGGTAGATAGCAGGGAATACTCCTTCTTCCCTATGAACTTTCATCTTCCCTTGCACCACTATCTCACTTGGATCTAGTGCATATGAATTCCACTCCATGTTCTGAAATTTTTGACAAACATCATAAAAATCGAGTTTTAGCCAACTAAATGAAGGGAAACTACTATAGTGACTTGCTAGAGGCTTAAGCATGCATCAAAACTAGTTATTTCAACTTAGATAAAGCATTCAAACTCACTAAACAAGATATCTACAGCAGCAAAATAGTTCATATATACACCACTAAACAAAATTCTACTTGGATATTCGGAGGAGTCACATACCGGAGAGTAGATGCACCAAATTTCAGCAACAGAAATTTGCTGAATGTGGAGATCGAAATCACAGGAAATGAGCAGCAAGAACACGAGTTTGAGCTATCCAAAAGTGATTTTTCGGGCAAGAGGAAGGCAGTGGAAGGAGAGAGAGCAAGTGGGGGGGCCTGTGGGCCCCACACCATGTGCTGGCGCGGCCTGGAGGCTGCCGCGCCACCATGTGGTGAGGTGGCCCTGTGGGCCTCCCTGGTTGCTCTCTGGCACTTCCAGGTCCCTCCTCAAAAAATATGATTTTTGATATAAATTTTTTAATTTTCTGAGAAACTTTATTTTTTTCATTTTCTGGTATTTTGCATTATTAAATTCAACATTGAAAAATTATTTTCTAACAACAAATTCAACTAAACATTGCAAACTAAATAACATTACAGTAGGTAAAACAAGAATGAGAGAAAGAAAATTGTTTAGCTTCTTTATGCATTTAAAATGCACTTGTTAACAAGGTTGATCAAGTCTTGCCACCGAATGAATTTTATATGACATAAAAGATTTTAAACTATATGAGACACTCATGTTACCTTATATTGAATTGGTATGGATCCAATCATGAGAGTTTTGTATTCTTCTTTATATGGGCAATCTATACTTCCCAATCTAATAGATCTCAAATTGGTAATTGTATTAACTCCAGGCATTTTATCAACTTTCTTGGGAAAATAAACAGTATGCTCCTTGTCATGAACGTTAAAAGTAACTTTTCCTTTATTGCAGTCAATAACAGCCCCTGCAGTATTTAGAAAAGGTCTTCCAAGAATAATAGACATATTATCATCTTCAGGCATTTCAAGAACAACAAAGTCAGTCATAATTAAACAATTGGTAGTTATTTGAACAGGAACATCCTCACAAATTCCAACAGGAACAGCAGTAGATTTATCAGCCATTTGCAAAGATATATCGGTAGGTATCAATTTATCAAGGTAAAGTCTCCTGTAAAGAGAGAAAGGCATAACACTTACTCCAGCTCCCAAGTCACATAGAGCAGTTTTAACATAATTATTTTTGATAGAGCAAGGAATAGTTGGAATACCTGGATCACCCAGCTTCTTTGGAACTTTGCCATTAAAAGAGTAATTAGCGAGCATAGTAGATATTTCCTCATTAGGAATTTTCTTTTTATTAGTCACAATATCTTTCATATATTTAGAATAAGGAGGCAACTTAATAGCATCAGTCAAAGGAATTTGCAAGAACAATGGTTTCATCCAATCACAAAATTTATTATACTGTTCTTCCTCTTTTGTTTTCAGTTTCTTAGCAGGAAAAGGCATTGGTTTTTGGACCCAAGGTTCTCTTTCATTACCATGTTTCTTAGCAATAAAATCTTCTTTAGTGTACTTTTTATTTTTAACATGCTTTTCAGGTTCCTCCTCTAATTCTTCTCTATCCGAATTAGCATTTTTATCATTATCATTGTTATTAGCATCATCATTGTTGTGTTCATTACCACTTTCAGTTTCAGCATCAGAAACAGATATACTATTAGGATCCTTAACAGGTTCAGAGGATTCTACAACGGTTTTATGTTTCTTTTTCTTTTTCCTAGAAGGAGTACTAGGTTCATTAACTCGTTGAGAATCTTGTTCAATTCTTTTATAATGTCCTTCAGGATACAAAGGGTCTTGAGTAGATTTACCACCTCTAGTTGTTACTTCACAAACAAGTTTTTCTTTAGCTATAGAGGCATTCGCTAGCAATTCTTTTTGCACTTTAGTGAGTTGATCTATTTGAGTTTGAACCATATGAAAGTGTTTAATGAGCACTTTAACATCATTAGAAGTTCTATCAACAATATCATGCAAATCACTAATAGCACGAGAATTTTCCATTAAATGATTCTCTATTCTCATATTAAAATTGCATTGCTTAGTAATAAAAGTATCAAATTCATCTAAGCAGGAGGTTTAGAGTAAGGGATATCTCCATCATCAAACCTTTGGAGAGAGTGTACCTCAATTACGGTTGAAGGAGGAATTGGCTTACATAATTCTTCAATAGGAGGTAAATACTTCACATCTTCGGATTTAATACCACTCTCCTTAAGAGATCTTTTAGCTTCCTTCATCGTTTCTTCATTTAATTCAATCATACCTCCCTTCTTCGGTGTTGGTGGTGGTGTTGGAGTAGGTTCAGGAATATCCCAATCATCATTATTCTTGCATATCATGGCTAATAATTCCTCAGCCTCTTCGGGAGTCCTTTTCCTGAAAACACAACTAGCAAAACTATCCAGGTATGTCCTAGATTCAGCAGTTAGTCCACTATAAAATATATCAAGTAGATCATTTTTCTCCAAATCATGGTTCGGCTGGCCTCTTAAAATGGAACAAAAGCGTGTCCAAGCTTTAGGCAATTTCTCATCTTCATCTTGATTAAAATTATAGATTCTTAACAAAGCATCATGTTGAGCACTAGCAGGAAAATATTTTTGAAAGAAAGCATCAAGCAAACCCTTAGGACTAGTGATGGAACCGGGAGACAAATTATTATACCAGGTTTTAGCTTCTCCTTTTAATGAAAAAGGAAATATTTTAGCAACAAAGTTAGTGCGTCTTTTAATGTCCTCAGCAAATATTCCACTTAAATCAGACAATACATTCATGTGTTCTACAGCACTTTCATTTTCAGTTCCACAAAAAGGTTCTCTTTCAACAATAGCTATATGAGCCAAATTAAGAGAGAAATCATAAGCTTTATCTTTAATGTTTATAGGAGATGTAGCAAACTTAGCATCAGGAGATAATTTATATCTAACAACACGTTTTTCAACAAGATTTTTAATAGCACTAGTATCTTTAATAGCATTAATTTCTTCAACAAGAGCATCATCAAGATCCACATACATATCATCACGCTCATCATAAGTATCACGTGTAAATTCAGGTGAATTAACAGGTGTTTCAGCATTTTTATCAGGAATTTCAGCATTTTCAATTTGTTTAGATTTAGCAATAGTAGCATCTAAAAAGGGACCTAATGAACCAGTTTCATCAAGAGCAGTAGAAGCATCATCATAAGTAATTTCAGATTTAGCAGTAGTAACAGAACGTGCAGGTTGGGGTGGTGTAACAAACTTACTCATCACAGTTGGAGAGTCAAGAGCAGCAGCGGTACTCAGAGTCGTACATTTTCTTGTAGTGGATGGCAGTATGGGAAACTTCTTATCAGCAGGTTTTCCCATGATGAATAAATTCCAGCGAACAATATCACACTCAGGTGGGCTTATAAATAAAGCTATGCTCCCCGGCAACGGCGCCAGAAAATAGTCTTGATGACCCACAAGTATAGGGGATCGCAACAGTCTTCGAGGGAAGTAAAACCCAAATTTATTGATTCGACACAAGGGGAGCCAAAGAATATTTATAAGCTTTAACAGATGATTTGTCAGATCAGCTGCACCTGTGAATAGACTTGCTCGGGACAGATTATCAGTAGCAACAGTTTTATAGCAGAGACAGTAGTGAAATAATAGCAGCAGCAGAATTAAGACAGCGATTGTGATTACGGTAGACAGCAAGATTAAAATACTGTAGGCATAGGGACGGATGTACGGGCGTTGCATGGATAAGATAATTCATGTAATATCATAGCATAGGCATTTGCAGATAAATAATATAAAGCATCCAAGTATTAACTAATCATAAGCATGTATTCCAATTTAGTTGTGCGTGCTCGCAATGAGAAACTTGCACATCATCTTTTGTCCTGCCAGCCCGTTTGCAGCGGGGCCTCTAGGGAAACTACTGGCAATTAAGGTACTCCTTTTAATAAAGTACCGGAGCAAAGCATTAACATTCCGTGAACACATGTAATCCTCACATCACAGCCATCCCCTCCGGTTGTCCCAATTGCTGTCACTTTGGGGCCTCGGGTTCCGGACAATAATATGTGTATAAAACTCATAGATATGATCTAAAACAATAATTATCCTCATGATACAATAACATGTTCAGATATGAAATCATGGCACTCGGGCCCTAGTGTCAAGCATTAAGCATAACAAGTTGCAACAATGACGTAAAACACCGATAACGGATACTAGGCACTATGCCCTAACGATATTACAGCTATTACATGAATGATCTCATCCAATCCCTGCCATCTCCTCAAGCCTACAGCGGTGGATTACTCACACATGGATGGGGGAAACATGGGTGGTTGATGGAGAGGCGTTGGCGATGACGATGGCGATGATCCCCTTCGATTCCCCGTCCCGGCAGGGTGCCGGAACAGAGACTTCTGGTCCCCGAACTAGGGTTCGCGGTGGCGGCGGCGTACGGAGATGTTTCTGGCGAAAGTGGATACCCCCCGTGCGTTTTTAGGTCAAGAGGGTCTTATAGCCGAGAGGGGGTCGCGAGGGGGTGACCGAGTCGGTCCCACCCTGTCCTCGCGCGGCCAGGAGCCTGCCGCGCGAACAGGTGGTGACGCGGCCTCGTCGCTCCCCTCCGTTTGATCTTCGTGGTTCCTGGACCCTCCCGATGAAAAAATGACTTCCAGGTGTTTTTCGGGGTTTTTCCATAATGTTGATTTTTCTGCACAAAAACAAGACACCAGGGTAATTCTGCTGAAAACAGCGTTAGTCCGTGTTAGTTGCATTCAAAACACACAAATTAGAGGTAAAACAATAGCAAAAGTGTTCGGGAAAGTAGATACGTTTTGAACGTATCACCCCTGCAAGATAAAGTTAGACGCTTTCTACTTTATCTTTTGCATATTTTACGTGGCTTGGGGCTTTCGTAAATAGAACAGGTTTCATACCTACGAACCTATTACCACAACAACGATCAAATAATTGCATGTTTATTCATCCCTTTCGGGCCCTCCATTGAAAATGCAAAGCCAACTAAAGAGAGAGAAACAGACACCCGCCAGCCACATATACGGTACAAGCCGCATGTCAGTTGTGGAACCAGTCTCGCGTAAGCGTACGCGTAAAGTCGGTCCGGGCCGCTTCATCAACTCAATGCTGCCGACAATGCAAGTGCACGTGAGAGGGTAGCAAATAAAAGAACGATGCCCCCGTGATAAACACGGGTTCTAAAAGCGTACAACTATATCTACGCATAGATTGGCTCTGATACCACTGAAGGGGATCGCAGGCAGAAAACAATAAATTTTCTAACAACGATAACCTTAAACAAGCCAGGATCTATACTATACAGATATAGTAAAACGGAGGAGATCGATATACATACCCTTGTAGACCGAAACGCGGGGATTACGCTCCCGCACAAGCGTTGTCGGTGAAGCCGACGAAGACGACCTCGAGGTCGTGTAGAGGAAGAAGACCTCCGAGCACCACTAGCGTGGCACCTCGCAGGGATCCACACACGTACGGTGAAGACGACGACCTCCGGGCTCCGATCCAGGGACGAGCAGCGGAAGAGTTGGACCGGAAGACCAGCAGCACGGCGGTGTGCGTATGGTGGAGAGAACTTCACCTTGGCGCAACTCCAAATGGAGGAATCACGTTTTCAAGGAGAAGAAGAGAGAGATTGGGTTGTTTTAATGGCCATGGGAGCACCTCTATATATAGGTGGAGGGAGGCTACCAGCCTTGCTGGCTGGGCGGTGTAGGACTAAACCCCACACCAGCCCGCCCCCCTTCATGGTGCGCCAGCCCTAGGTGGGCCCCAATTGGCCCACCTAGGGCAGCCCCCCCTTCTCAATTCGCACCTAGGGGGAAGTTTCCCCCCCTATGGGCCTTTCTTCCAAAAGTTAGGCCCATTTAGAATTGGGGCTGCCAATAAATCCGAAAATCATTAAATAAAATGTATTTAACTATTAATTACACTAATTAATATTAAACACACATTATCTAATTTATTCCTGCTCTGAAAACTATTTCGTCTCCCTCCGATCTCCATCGGATCTTTCCCGGGACGCTCCCGGTGCTCTCTATTAATTTCTCTTCTTCTTCCGGTCTATTAAACTTGTCGACTTCCCTTAAGTGTGTTACCCTAGCGGTTCGAGATCTTGCCAGACATGATCGAGACACGCTCTCCGATCAATGACTAATTCGTGGACCTTGGATACCCAGAATTAATCCCTGTGAGATAACGAATAACTTTGTCGTTCGAACCTAGACGTCGAGTCTTAAACCTTTTGCCATGGCGATACTTAGTGTGTCCGAGACTCGTCCATAGATATCATGATACCTAGCTTGGTCTCGTTACCGACAACACCATCTTCTACTCGTCCATGATATTATGTCCCTGTGACCTAGTCACATGCTTGCAAGCTCATTTGACATAATCTCACCGAGTGGGCCCTAGAGTATCTATCCTGCTATGCGGACTGGCAAATCCCGCTCTTGATCCCTCATCTCAACATACTCCCTTCCGATACCCGAGAGGGACACCTTTATTGTCACACGGTTAAGATATGACGTTTGATGCAATCAAAGTATCTTTCAGGAATAGCAATAAGAGTTGATCTCACGGTCAAATGCGTAATGACTACGTCCTACAAATATTGGGTATGTCCATCACGTCATTCTCCCAATGACATGACTCCATTGTCAACTGACATCAATGTCACATGATCGGGAAACCTCGATCATCAATTACCCAATGAACTAGTTAGATAGAGGCTACTAGGGACCTGGTTGTTTATCTACCACACGCGTATTAATGTTTCCGCTTAATACAGTTATAGCATGGTATAAAACATATAATGAACAATTGAGATATGACGAATAAACTATCTTTATTAAGTGCCTCTAGGGCATATCTCCTTCACATGAAACTATACATGAATTAAAAAGGAAAAAAACTTGACGGTGTGCCTTTCAAAATTGATTTTGAAAAAGCATATGACAAGGTTAAATGGTCCTTTCTACAACAAGCTTTGCGGATGAAAGGTTTTAATACAAAGTGGTGCGAGTGGGTTGGACGATTTGTTCAAGGAGAAAGCGTAGGTATCAGGGTAAACAATGACATCGGCCATTATTTTCAGACTCTTAAAGGGTTACGACAAGGTGACCCTATGTCTCCAATCTTGTTTAATATAGTGGTAGATATGTTGGCTGTCATCATTGCGCACGCAAAAGTTGATGGTCAAGTGGGGGCTCTCATACCTGATCTTGTTGATGGGGGAGTTTATATTCTACAATATGCCGATGATACAATCTTATTCTTAGAGCATGATTTAGACAAAGCAGTAAATATGAAGTTAATTTTATCAATGTTTGAGCAACTTTCTGGGCTCAAGATAAATTTTCATAAAAGTGAGCTTTTTCGCTTTGGCAAGGCTAAAGAGGTACAAAATGAGTACTGTCACATTTTCGGATGCGGCATGGGCGCTCTACCTTTCAAATATTTGGGTATTCCAATTCACTACAGAAGGTTGTTAAATAAAGAATGGATAATAATTGAAGATAGGTTTGAAAAAAGTTAGGATGTTGGGTAGGCAATATGTTATCTTATGGGGATCACTTTGTTTTAATAAACTCAGTCCTAACTAGTCTCCCGATGTTTTTACTCTCTTTCTTCCAAATTCCAGTGGGGGTGCGGAAGAGGTTGGATTACTTTCGTTCTAGATTTTTCTGGCAAAGTGACCAACATAAGAGAAATACCGCCTATCTCGATGTAGTATCATTTGTCGGCCGAAAGACCGAGGGGGCTTGGGTATAGCGGTTTTAGATTTTAAGAGCAAGTGTCTTCTTAGCAAATGGCTATACAAGATTTTAAACGAAAAGGGGGTTTGGCAGGAGCAGTTGTGCAACAAATACCTCAATGATAAAACACTTGCCCAATGCGAACCGAAGCCTATTGACTCTCCATTTTGGAAGGGCATTATGGCGGTGAAGAATGAATTCTTTACAAGGGGGTCTTTCATTGTGGGTAATGGCCTGCAAACAAGATTCTGAGAGGATACTTGGCTTGGGAACAAGTCGTTGGCTGTTCAATATCCTTCCCTGTATAATATAGTTAGACACAAAAATGTGTTAGTGGTGCATGTCATGTCTAACAATCCTTTAAACATCGATTTTAGAAGAGCTCTAACCGATAACAAATGGTTATCATGGATTAGACTAGTAGAGCGATTAATGCAAGTCTCTCTATCTAATGAGGATGACCGTTTCAAATGGAACTTGACTACTAATGGGGTCTTTACGGTTAGATCAATGTATGCGGATATGATGCATGGTCATACTCCGTTCTTACATAAGTACTTATGGAAACTGAAAGTTTCGCTTAAGATTAAAATCTTTTTGTGGTTTTTAAGACGTCAGGTTATACTTACTAAAGATAATCTGATTAAAAGGAATTGGACCAGGTGTAAGAAATGTGCTTTTTGTCCAGCAGAGGAGTCCGAGGAGCACCTTTTTATCTCATGTCCGTTTGTCAGAAACATTTGGAGATTATTTCACTTCACCTTCAATATCTCCCCACCATCTAGTGTTGCAAATTTGTTTGGACACTAGCTTTATGGAGTTGATAAATTGACTAAAGCACGTATTCGCATTGGAGTTTGTGTTTTCTTATGGGTTGTTTGGAATTGTCGGAATGATGTGGTGTTTAACAAGATAAAATATGTTCATTTTTTGCAGGTGGTTCATCGCGCTATCTATTGGATTCGTCTATGGTCCTTGCTTCTCCCGGTGGACCAACGGGATGCTATGGAATCTGGCTGTATCCGCATCCTTGCGGTCGTCCGAGCTATTTGCTGCCAACATGGATGGCAACATACTAGAAGACTTTAATGATTCGTTTTTTCTTTCTTTCTTTTTAGCCTTGTTTAGCTGGCTGCTTCATGTTGCCACGTTGGCTGATCCGTGATTTGTAATAACCGTTTGATACTTGATACTCGTTTGCTAATTTAATTTATATAAAATGGTTGTGTATATCATCATGATGCAGAGGCCGGGGCACCATTTAAAAAAAAAAGGTAAGAGCACCACCGGTGGTGGCGGCACGTATATATCAAAAAAAAGTTTCTCAAAAAACGGCTGCTCAAAAAAGATAACAGTGCACAATCGTCTAGTATCTAGACAATATCTTTAGCAAGGAAATGACTAAGGAGACGCCATTGCCAGGTACAACCACAAAGATCAGATCTAAGGTAAGATGCCGGTGTGACACACATATTTCTCCCACTCCGCTGCGAGTACCCCATGAAAACTTCACCAGTTATTGACATGATCTTGAAAAATGGGACTTTTCAGAGCCTAACTGGTCTGTATCAACCATGACTGCCATGATCTCCCCATCAACACCTTAGTAATCGCGGCAATGAAGATGTCAAGGCAGACCCAAGGTCAATTGGGTGTCGCCACCAGTCAAAGGAACATGGATCTTTATAGCGCTATCGACGAGGCAGCACATTGATCGCACTCCCATGACGAATGCAGAGCATGCAAAGAATTGCAGTCATGGTACGTCGATCCGGCATCTGTAAATCCAAACACGCACGAACTCTTCCTCGAAGAATTGCAGTGCGTCTGCCCAGCCGAAGCAGCCCAATCGGGATCACAGAGTCGCAAGATTGTTGCCACTGTTGCGGGAGGCACGCCGCGGCCACGCCCGGATCCGTCCTCCCGATTCAGTCCAGCGTCGCTTGGTGGAAGTCACACATGGAAGTGGCAACGGAAATTGTTAGGGCACAGAAAAGAGGCGAGAATCGGTATGGTTTAATTAATTGAGAATAGCCATACTAGTAAATGAATATCAAGAGTGTAAAAGAAGATGTCGGTCCTTCGTAGCAGTTTAATACTTGAATTACACACTAGAACACCTGGGGTCGTTCTTCTATCAGTCATGCAGAGTGACCACTTTACATGGCTATAATATTGCTGTCGGCAAAGATAATGCGTGCCTGCCGTCGGTGTGAGCCTGTGAGGTATACTGTACTCCAGCATAGGAATACAGTAACTCGTCTCATAGCGGCACTTTGTTCTTCTTTGCCGGAGACTAAAATATGACATCTAATTGAGCCTCTAGCAAAATCAGTCCAACGATCATACACTAGGAAGACGTTACCCATCGGAAATTCTATACATTACATAAATCATACTAAGCAAATAAACACCTATTCCCTCTGTCCAACAAAAGATGTCACATTTTCTATCAAATTTGGATGTATCTATACACTAAGTCATGTCTAGATACATTCAATTTTTGATCAAGTTGAGACCTCCTTTATTGGACGGAGGGAGTAGTATAGTTTTTAGCAAAACCGAGTAACTTAAATGTTTTATTGAGTAGGTGAAAGATACCTTTTTCTGAATTTAAAAACTAGCACACAAGACTTTCTACCTCGAGAGTGATAACTTTCTTGAAAATATATAGTAGACAACACAAGGCACCAATAAACCCTTCAAACTACAGGATAGTGTCAACTAGTAAATTGTAGAAAAAATGACACAATTACAAGCAAACATGATACAACACATAAGATGAAAACCTTCTCAGGATCATAACTAATTAAAAACAATGATTGCGAACAGATTGGTCTGCGCAAGTTTGATTATAGATTTACAACACAAATTCCAGCATGTAATTTTTTTTTACACAAAAATGGTAGTGAAGGCCCCTACTATGTTATTTTTTATTTATATAAAAGATGGATAATTACAATGGATAAGGGTTTATGTATGCTAAATAAAATACAACGTATCAAATCAATACCCTCCATTAGGTTAGGCTTTGCTATGCATAGAAAAAGTAAAGGTTTTCTCAGAATATCTGAAACATTCATGCAAAATCTAGGTTCTTGCCATAAAAAAATAATTTTGTTTCTACAATTCCATTGGCTCCAGCAACCTGTGATCATTATCTTCATGAAGCTTATAGATCTTAACCTAGTGTTGCTATCCATAAGGGGAGGATCAATATGCCATTCCTTATTTAATTTCCACAAGCTTTGGCTGAACTCACATTCCGTCATGTTGCCAACCAGCAACAACAATAACAATCAAAAGAACAAATAACCAGCAAAGAAAGAACATCAAAATTTATATCCCCTTCGTAATCAGGTCGACATTTGTCAAATCCCTATATGAACTTCGCAAAATTGGGTAGGCCAAGCATACACACGAGTTATCCAACCAGATATCATTTGCCTACCCAAATTGTTTGCATATCAAGTTTGCCACCATGCGCCTAGTACATTGGAAGAGAAACGTGGAGCTCACATGGTTGAGAAACATTTTAAGTGGATTGATGGTGATGTTCTGTCGTGGGTGATATTGCCACAATCTGAATGATGCCTCCAAATTTGTCGCGAGTGACGTTCCCATCTTCGGCCAATATACAAAAACCACAATAGCTCTTGAAGATACTTTCAACACCAGGGACCAATAAAAAATTGACACACATTTCATTTCAAAGTTTCCAAATTTTCTTTTCTACATAATGTAATATTTTGGAAAAGCTCTGGTGCTACTATATCGATTACTTAATAAATTATCTGATTCCTTTTGCCAAAATCTCGATCAAATTTGTTAATTCTTATTCGAATGTGAGTTTGTTAAATCCCGGACAACGACACGAACCGTGATTTGATTGTGAGACTCATCCCATAGTTCATGCGCATTCCGTTCCAAATTACAAAAATATTTTGTCTTTTTGTATATAAACGTGTTTTAGTGTGTCGAATCATTTCATCTTGTATGTAGTCCACACCCGAATTTCAAAAGCATCTTATAATTTGGAACGGAACGAGTATTACTCAAGTGCTACAAATTGTGTGGGTACCGCTATAAATTTTATACTTTCTTGAGAAACACGGTACAACGCAGCACTGACAAATTGTGTATGTGTTCACGACAGGATACACGTTGAAACTGGTCGGTGTCGAAAAAGAAAACATGCACGAGGGCGCCCGTGGCACTAATCAAAGTCAGGAGCGAATTAATCAGGCGCGGCTTTGATTGCGCATCGAATAATTTCCCCAACGGACTGGAGTTGGACCCGTATCCGTCCCCAACCGCCCCCATTGAAACCTAGCTCTGTAAACTAACAGTATTCTAGTTCTACTCCGACTCCGGCCGCACCTGTTTGTCAGTGCTCACCTCACGCTGCCTCCGTGACTTCGGCTCTCTCTGCCCCTATATACTCGCGTCGCCGAGTAACTCGATATCATTGTTGGTTTCTCTCCCGCATATGGCACATCAACCATCGTCTTGATCTTTCCGCCTAGAAGAATAGACTGGATTGTTCGTCGGCAAACTCATCATAATTCAGAGGTCCCCGCGCCGCCGCACCGGCCAGGTGGGTGGATCGTCGACGAGATGGAGGACTTCGTGGTGAGCTATGTGGCGACCGGGCTGGCGTTCTGGTCGACGGCGTTCCTGCTGTTTCGGGCGCTGATGCCGAATCGGTCGTACGAGTTCTGCAACCGCGCCGTGTCCACCATGCACGCCGTCACCGCCGTCTGTATGGCCTGCCTCTCCGTGGCGGACTGGTCATGCCCCGTCTGCCCGCTCAACTCCCCCTCCTCGCCGCGCCAGGTACGCAACCGCCGGCGAACCTCCCGCCGTGATCCGCCATACACGCGCCCGCTTTGCGTGCACATAGCGTTAGAACTAACTCGGCCGGACACCACGTGGCTCTTGCATGTCACAGATGAAGTCGCTGGCGGTGACGCTGTCGTACATGATCTACGACGCGGCCTGCTGCCACCTCAACGGCGACGTGCGGCTCGACAATACGGTGCACCACCTCGTCAGCATCGTCGGCATCGGCGCCGGCCTCGGGTACCAGAGGTGCGGGACGGAGATGATGGCCTGCATGTTCATCACAGAGATCTCCAGCCCGCTGCTGCACCTCAGGGAGATGCTCAAGGAGATCGGCATTAAGGACACCGACCTCAACCTCCTCGTCGATGTACGTATACAATCTTCTCTTCTTCCCAATCCCAATCCCCCGTCTTGTTCTACTGTTTCTCACCTCTTTCTCTCCCTGTGTGTGTTATGTAGATTCTGTTTGCGGCGACCTTCTCGGTGGGACGGATGGTTGGTGGGCCGTACCTCGTCTATGTCACCTTGACGGCAGACTATCCGTTCCTCATCAAGGTATTCTAGTGCTACTGTATATTGTAGCCAGACACCAAATTAAGAACCAAAACAAACCTTCGGTTTCCTGTCGATCTCGCACCCAAATCTCAACTACCTCTCCTACTATTTCCTGCATGTGTAAATACTTAGAGTAAGAGATTGATTCCTCTTTTGTCGATTCGTTAGGCGATGGCGGCGGGTTTGCAACTGGTGAGCGCCTACTGGTTCGTGAGGATCATGAGGATGGTCTGGTACAAGCTCGGGAAGAAGAGGCCGGCGGCCAAAGTCAAGTGATCGATGTACATATATATAGCTTGCTTGCAACCTTCAGAGATTCTTAGACAAAGGATCATGCTTTTGTACTATATCAATTGTCCCATTGGCAAGCGTCTTTCAAACAAAAGAAAGATGCATATACATACTGTAGCAATTCAGTTTGACTGTTGTGCAGAAACAGTTTGTGATCACTCCCTTGCATTCTGACTGGCTTTAAAGAGTTTCAACCTGTACAGTAATCAGTAATGTTTGCTTGCACATGCTACGATTTGGTCATTCTGGTTATAATTCACCTCATTAATGCAGAGAGAAACAACACCAGTGCCATTTCATACTAGTGTCCATCGATCGTACTCCCTGCACAATGCAGGAGTGATATCTTACTGTACTAAGTGTTTACCAATAGATTTAGTAAATAATCAAGATGAGTCTGATTTAAGCACATGTATAAATCTCTGACTTTCACAACTCACGTACAAATACCCCCAACATCATCAAAACTAATTCAACTTTAACCTTAAGAATAATGATTAAAACGGTAGAGTAGTGTCCCTTCTTATCATACTCCACTCTGGCACGGGACATTTGATCAAGTCAACAATAATTGCTTATGTGGCTATATACTGTTGACCGAGATATGAAATCAGACGCCCCTGATGCTACTTGACAGTAAAGAAATCAGCTAACCAACTTAAACACGCCAATTATAAGTGACGTCAACTAAACAGAGAAGAAAACACAAACAAACCAAATAATACATCGCATAGTTATGAGAAATGCTCCCGTGTTTTCAGGAAAAACATGTTGCACGAATTTTAAAGCAAATCGATGGCTGTGATTAGGGGTGTGGATTAAGGGTGCTCATCCCACATGGATAGTACTCCTCTTAGATCACTTTGTGAACCTAGTCGTCGATGCGCTTTAAAATTCGTGCAACATGTTTTTTTAGAAAGCACCGGAGCACTTGTCGATAGTTATAAGTTATAAAGATTCGAGTTGGTGGTTGTTTGTCCATCAAACTTTTTTGTCTCAGCACGACAAGTAGGATTGTGCAAACCCTCGATTGTAACATCAAGTAAGCATGTCCTCAACCACCTCATTAAATAAAAACAATTGCAATTTCACAAGTACTGATCATCAAGTTACAAAGACAGGAAATGTCAAACCAAATAACTTTATTAGAAATTTCAGAATAGCCAATCATGCATAGCCATGTTTACTGACCCTAGCTCAAGCAAAACTGATTATCCCACAGTCAACGACAAGTGGTCGATGCACACATATATATATATAGCTTGCTTGCTATCTTCAGAGATTCTTAGACAAAGGATCATGCCTGTACCGTATCAATTGTTCCATTGGCAAGCGTCTTTCAAACAAAAGTAAGATGCATATACATCTATGCTATAGCAATTCAATTTGACTGTTGTGTAGAAACAGTTCGCGATTACTGCTTTGAAGCCTGACTGGCATAAAGAGTTTCAACCTGTACAGTAATGTTTGCTTGCACATGTTACGTTTTTGGTCATTCTGGTTATAATTCACCTCATTAATGCAGAGAAAAAAACATTAGTGCCATTTTCATACTACTCCACTGTCGATCGATCGTGCCTGCACAATGCAGGAGTGATATCTTACTGCAGTAAGTGTTTGCCAATAGATCACCAACAGATTGTCATTCACGAAGCTTTTGCACTCCCAACACATGTAAATCTCAGATTTTCACAACTCACGTACAAATATACAAGCACACATATATAAATATTATACTTTCACAACTCATGTACAAATTCCCCCAACATCATTGACCCTTACTCAACTTTTCTCTCAAGAACAATGAAAAAATATTGTTCGTTCTTATCATCTTCCACTCTAGCACGGGACATTTAATAAATAACCATATCATTAAACTGTTCATGTGGTTATTGTTGACTGGATATGCAAAACTTAAATCCATCAAACCATATCCATGTACCTTGATGCTACTCGTCAGTTTAAGAAATCAGCTAACCAACTAGGGCACATCAATAATAAGTGACGTCAAGTAAACAAAGAAGAAAACAAACAAGCCAAATAATATGTTTCCCATACTCCTATAAATATTCGAGTTGGTGGTTGTTTGCTCATCAAACCGTTCATGTCTCAACATGACAAGTAGTAGTATTATGCAAATCTTCGAGTGTAACAGCAAGTTAGCATCTCCTCTGCCACCTCATTATTAAATGAAAATATTTTTCCGTAGCCTAGTGCGGGCGTCTTACTAGCAAGGAATAAGAACCACAATTTCAGAGGTAAATATAACCAAGTTACTACAAAAAAAATACCAAACCAAATAACTTTATGAGAAATTTCGAACTAGCAAATAATGCATGGCCGATTCTTACTGGCCTAGCTCAAGCAAAACAGATTACCCCACGTGCGGAAGACTCTGATTTAAGCGCATATATAAATATCAGAGTTTCACAACTCGCGTACAAACCCCAAGATCACATCGAAATATCAAGTTTGACCTTAGGAATAATGATTAAAATCTATTGTCCCTTCTTATCATCCTCCACCCTAGCACGGGACATCTAGGACACGTTTGGTTGTCTGGGAGGCCTTTGGCTCGCATGGGGGGAGAAAAAATCGGCTCGTTTGGTTACCTGGGTTCGGCCGGGTTCTTGCATAGCGCGAACCTTAAAGCAGTGTTGGGCCAGGCCCGGGAGGAACGCCCGGTTCGGCCGTTTCTAGCGATGCAGGCAAATCTGGCGCCGAGGCGATGCAAAAGTTGCACGGACGGGGACGCGGCTTCGGAAGCGAAAAGATGGCGCGAGCTCCCTGGCGCCTAGGCGAAAAGCGAAACGGGGGCGGGAAGGACTTCATCACCTCCCGCCGGCCCCCTCCTCTATTTCTACCCCCCCCCCCCCCCCCCCCTACTCACCGATGTCTGAACCTGTCACTCTCCTCCCAATTTCGAACTCTACTTTGTAGTACTTATGATCATATTTTGTTTACCTATGAGTGTATGTGATCATATTATGTTATTGATGTACAATTGCAATTTTTTATATCCGTCACTGCTATACTTGCACTAAGCTGCCGTGCAAACTTACTAGTGACGGGCTCTAACAGAGGACTGTCACTAGTAACTAATACAGTGACGGGCACCTTCCCGTCACTGGTAACCTATTACCAGTGACTAGTTATCAGTGACGGGCGCCTTGCTTGTCACTAATGAGCCTTTTGAGCCCGTCACTAGTAGGCTATTATGTAGTAGTGCAAGCAGGTTGGCAAGCAGCTCGGCGGCGCGAAGGCATCTCCGGTCGGCGGCGGCGGGGACGGCGACTGAAGCTCGGCTACAGCTCCTGCAGCTCGTCTTCACCGGCATCGATGACTGTAAGGAAACACTCACCCCCGGTTGCTCTTACTCACGTAGCTCGTTTAGATGTCGCGATTGATCATGGAAGATCTTGGTTCGTGTTAGATCTTGGTAGATGTTGATGCTAGATGGTGCCATTGTGATGTTCTTGCTACAGTTTACATCGAACACGTCATACAGTAGGTCTGTTAATGGTAGATCTTTACTCATGCCATTGCTACGGTCTGCATTGAACGATCTGCGTAAGACGCCTTCTGTGACGACTTTAGCCAGGCGCTGGTCTGCGTCGGGAACTCCAGTCTAATCTCGTCGCAGGTTCCAGATTCGCAGCCGGAGGTGAGCACTGAGCCTGTCGGTAATGGAGTTCTGCCCGAGCTCGTGGCTCAGGTGGCGGCCGAGGTGGCGGCCAGGATGGCCATCACAAAGAAGAACAAGGCCAAGAACCGCATTGACGCGGAGAAAGCCCCGAAGTCTGGGCAGAAAGGGGCCATGAAATGGCTCCGATCCCCTTCATGTCGAGCTTCGTGCTGGAGAAGATGTGCGCACTCATCAAGACCGACGTCCGAACGGACAAGGGCTTCAAGGAGGTGCATCTGTTTATTGTCGCCAAGGCACTCTTCGAGCACTGCGGCGCCGACGTGAGCTCCACTCAGGTGTATGATGACCCACAAGTATAGGGGATCGCAACAGTCTTCGAGGGAAGTAAAACCCAAATTTATTGATTCGACACAAGGGGAGGCAAAGAATATTTATAAGCCTTAACAGCGGAGTTGTCAATTCAGCTGCACCTGTGAATAGACTTGCTCGAGGCAGATTATTAGTAGCAACAGTTTTATAGCAGTGACAGTAGAATAAAAACAGCAGTGATGATTATAGTAGACAGCAGGATTAAAATACTGTATGCAAAGGGACGGATGAACGGGCGTTGCATGGATGAGATATTTCATATAATAATCAAGTCATGGGCATTTGCAGATAAATAATATAAAGCATCCAAATATTTATTAACCATAGGCATGTGTTCCAATTTAGTTGTGCGTGCTCGCAGTGAGAAACTTGCACATCATCTTTTGTCCTATGATACGTCTCAAACGTATCTATAATTTCTTATGTTCCATGCTTATATTATGCCATTTGCTACATGTTTTATATACACTTTTATATCATTTTATGCATTTTCTGGGACTAACCTATTAACAAGATGCCACAGTGCCAGTTGCCTGTTTTCTGCTGTTTTTGGTTTCAGAAAAGTTGTTAAGGAAATATTCTCGGAATTGGACAAACGGAACGTCAAAGTGCCTATTTTTCTCGGGAGGTTCCAGAACACCGAAGACGACACGGAGGAGGACCCCGAGGGGCCCACACCCCCCCCCCCCCCCCCCCCCCCGCGGCGCGGCAGGCCCCCTGGTCGCGCGAGCACAGGGTGTGGGGCCCTCGAGGCCCCGCCGCCTTCGCCCTTTCGCCGACTTATACCCCCAGAATTGCAAGACCTAAGACGCGCACATTTTTCCTCCACGAAGTTCAGAGCCGCCGCCGTCGTCAACCCTAGATCGGGAGGGTTCAGAAGCTCTTCCCGGCACCCTGCCGGAGAGGGGAATAATCACCGGAGGGCTCTACATCACCATGCCCGCCTCCGGACTGATGCATGAGTAGTTCATCCTTGGACTACGGGTCCATAGCAGTAGCTAGATGGTTGTCTTCTCCTCTTGTGCTACCATGTTTAGATCTTGTGAGCTGCCTATCATGATCAAGATCATCTTTATGTAATGCTACATGTTGTGTTTGCTGGGATCCGATGAATATTGAGTACTATGTTATTGCTTCATAATATATCTTGTGAGTGCGTTGTTTATGATCTTGCATGCTCTCCGTTGCTAGTAGATGCTCTGGCCAAGTAGATGCTTGTGACTCCAAGAGGGGGTATTTATGCTCGATAGTAGGTTCATGTCTCTATTTAATCTGGGGTAGTGACAGCAAGCTCTAAGATTGTAGATGTACTGTTGCTACTAGGGATAAAACAGTAGTACTTTATCTAAGGGTATTTGTATTACTTACATTACACACATTGCCTAATGCAATTATCTGTTGCTTGCAACTTAATACTGAAAGGGGTGCGGACGCTAACCGGAAGGTGGATTATTAGTCATAGATGCGGTTGGAACGGTCTATGTATATTGTTGTAATGCCCAAATGAATATCACACTAGACATCATAATTATAGTATATGCATCATTATGCACTTCTTTATTCTGTCAATTGCCCAGCTGTAATTTGTTTACCCGCATGTATGCTATTATTATTTATGGAGAGACACCACTAGTGAACTGTGGACCCCGGTCCTTTTTCTCTAAACTGATAAACAACCCTACTGCAATCCTGTTACTTTCATTCTCTGCAAACAAACACCTTCCACACGTACGTTTAATCCTTGGTTACAGCAAGCCAGTGAGATTGACAACCTCACTGTTAAGTTGGGACAAAGTATCTTGGTTGTGTTGTGTGCAGGTTCCACGTCAACTACTCCAGCACTTTTCTGGCGTCGTTGCCACCTTGAGAAGATTCCTAGTTTCCTACTGGTTCGATAACCTTGGTTTCACAACTGAGGGACTCTTGCTGCTGCACTACTTCATACCTTCCTCTTGGGGTTCCCAACAACATCTCACCGGTGCATCATCCTACCAGCCCGTTTGCAGCGGGGCCTCAAGGGAAACTACTGGTAATTAAGGTACTCCTTTTAATAAAGTACCGGAGCAAAGCATTAACACTCCGTGAACACATGTGATCCTCACATCACAGCCATTCCCCTCGGCTGTCCTAATTATTGCCACTTTGGGACCTCGGGTTCTGGACAGTAATATGTGTATAAAACTCATAGATATGATCTTAAAACAATAATTATCTTCATGATACAATAACATGTTCAGATCTGAAATCATGGCACTCGGGCCCTAGTGTCAAGCATTAAGCATAACAAGTTGCAACAATGACATAAAACACCGATAACGGATACTAGGCACCATGCCCTAATGATATTACAACTATTACATGAACGATCTCATCCAATCCCTACCATCCCCTCAAGCCTACAGCGGTGGATTACTCACACATGGATGGGGAAACATGGATGGTTGATGGAGAAGTGGTGGCGATGACGATGGCGATGATCTCCTTCGATTCCCCGTCCCGGCGGAGTGCCGGAACAGGAACTTCTGGTCCCCGAATTGAGTTTCGAGGTGGCGGCGGCGCTCCGATGGGTTTCTGGAGAAAAACTCTTCGTTGTATTGATTTTTAGGTCAGGAGAGGCTAAGTAATCCAGAGGGGGGCGCGAGGCGGCGCCTGGGGCCACCACACCTGGTGCTCGCGCGGCCAGGGGCCTGCCGCGCCACCAGGTGGTGTGGGCCCCACGTGGCCCGTCTCCGTCTCGTCTTCTGGCTCCGTGACTTTCCTGGGAAAATAGGGACTTTTATGATTTTTCTGGTATTTTTTCTAAAAGTTGATTTCCTGCACAAAAATGAGACACCGGGACAATTCTGCTGAAAATAGCGTTAGTCCGTGTTAGTTGCATTCAAAACACACAAATTAGAGGTAAAACAATAGCAAAAGTGTTCGGGAAAGTAGATACGTTTTGAACGTATCAGTGTACAACCACCCTGAGGAAGTGGCGTCAGAGGTGGCTCCTCATCAGCCGCCTCCGCGACCTTAGCAGCTCAGTGGTGCGAGGAGAGCAAGTGCATCATCCTTGAGTCCGAGCACTACCACGGCCATGTCGCGGTAAGAATGCTCTATCTTCGCAGTCGGCATCGTCGCCAGCATGTACTAACATTCTCCTTTCGCACAGTAGGATCACCCGAAGGGCGCCGAGCTCCTGAACGTGCCCATCGCGAACTACGACGAGAAGCAAGCCATCTTTTCGTTCGGCCTCGCCACCGGCTAGTTCGCCTTGGGATCAAGCGAACCCCTCGGGACGCCTCCGACTTCGGCCGAGGATGCATGAATGTTGCGACAAAGGAGATTATTTGGAAAAAAAATTGTTTGTCATATAGTTTATACTATCACTCTTTAGTGGCCGCCTAGCTCAAAATCAAATAACCAATCGATATTTCGCAATGCATTTATATCCTTGCTGACCAGTGATCATACGTACAATCTAAAATCTATATCCCTGTTGTCCAGTGTTGAAACAATCCAAAGCTAACTAATAACGGGTTTATGTATGAATAAAGAGATAATGAACACAATAATACAGTAAAATATTTCTGGTGATTCACAGACGAAGCTAACCATAGGCAAGTTTATAGAAAAGTCAATATTTTACAGAATTCAACAAAGAAAAAAACCGTGGTTGGTGCTTTCTATTCTGGGTGTAAACGGTGTATATATTTGAAAGCGTGGTCATGTTGATAAATATACCTATAGGCACAATATTAAGTGCACAATGGTATAGGTGATCGAGCACCTCTTGGTATACGATGGTCTTTGTTTCAGTAGTTGGTGTACCATTTTCATCTACCGCTAGTATTTTAAATCCTTTATTACTTGATGTCACTCTTGAGATGGCAACATAGAATTGTTAATAAGAAAATACAGGTCTTGATAAGTACTCCCCCGCTAGACATGCATGTACCTTGTCCAACGTTTGACATTAACTTGTGTTGATGGTTGTGGGCAAATTGATAGAGAAACTAAGTTTAGTACTATTGTGGATGAAGTAAACATAATACTATTGGCAGAACGTATAGAGTTGTAATAATGGCACTCCCCAGAACAGGCTTCACCGCTCCATATAACATACTTCACGGTGCCACCATGGTCCGGCACAAAATATACGCCCCCAACAAATATTAGTATTGATTTGGTATTTTAAATATTGATATTTTTCTCTAAACTTGGTCCAGAGAGTGAGTATTTGATTGCAGCGGCGGACCCAAAGGGTATGCCAGCCTTGTCATACCCTCTGGCCACGTGGGGATGTACTACTAGTATGCAATGTAGATGCACTAATGGCGGAGATAATCATCTTTTGATTATTTGGGCTATTTACTTCAGACCCGTATGTAGTGTCCTAAGACTCAAGATCAAGCAAATGTTTATAAATTAGACCATCATGTAGAAACTCTATTAGTATGTCTGTATCTAATCCTCAAAACCAAGCTCTATTCTAATGTATTTAAGCCTTAAAACTATTTTTTACCTTAGATTTTTTGGCCTGACATTGGGTCCCTGGATCTCGTTCAATTCCACTACACGTCAAGCCACCGTGCTTGTTGTCGCTAGGAGATCAGGACACTGGTCTCATGCCATCGGGCTAGCCAGGTCACGTTGTTTTGTCGTGTTGATCTTGCTGGAATGAGATGACGTCACCGTGTCGCATATCAACATCCGATGAACGTATGAGAAAATTGATTATCAAATTGATTGAAGAACTTTTCCTTTCGTGCCTTTTGAGTTAATAGAAATTTCATTATTTAGAAAAAAACATACATACAAGACCTATCGATTAAGGTGTACCCTTTAGGCCTTTAGTAAAGTCCCACAATCGCCACTGTTTGATTGTCGATTTTTTATGGGAAAGGATATTGGTATTGATTTAATTTCTCCCAAAGCGAAAGAGGCATGATTTTCTCTATATACCATATAAAGCACAACCTACTAACATGCATTAATAATAGTTTATCTCTACATGCAAAGTATTCACGTCATTCATTTATTTGTGACATCTATTTGTCCAGATCATCTCACTCGCCTTTGCATGCAAGGTATACGTATACTCAATTCTTTTATCTACGCTTGTCCACATCTAGACGTCAAATACACAATGATTTTACATTAATTAAATTTAACCTCTTGACTAGTGTGACCCAAATTTTTAGTGGAGTGTGACCAATTAAATCTTGCATATGATGATAGTGTGCGTTCAGCCCATTTGAATAGTACACCCGTCAGCCCATCAACCGTGCTGCAGGCTTCCAGTTTTTCAGCCCACACAGCTGGTAGCGTCTCATGTCTCACGCGGCCCATCATTCCATTGACAGCTAGCATGACTGGTGTTTGGTCTTCCTTTGGGCAGATCCTATTTGACGACCACCCCCCGACGCGTTTAATGGGCCCGGCCCAATTACTCCCGCGTGAGCCAGAGGAAGAAGATGACCGGAGCGTCGCCCTCGCCGCCGACGGGGACGACGCGGCTGGCCGCGGCGTCACCGGCTGATGGCACCGGTGAGGTGTTGTTGGGAAACCCCAAGAGGAAGGTATGAAGCAGTGCAGCAGCAAGTTTCACTCAGTTGTGAAAACAAGATTATCGAACCAGTAGGAAACTAGAGTTCTCTCGGAGGTTGTTGGTGGCGGAATATGGCACGGCGCAACACCAGGGATTCCGGCACTGACGTGGAACCTGCATACAACACAACCAAGATACTTTGCCCCAACTTAACAGTGAGGTTGTCAATCTCACTGGCTTGCTGTAACAAAGGATTAAACGTATGTGTGGAGAATGATGTTTGTTTGCAGAGAATGAAAGTAACAGGATTGCAGTAGGATTGTTTATCAATTTAAAGAAAAGGACCGGGGTCCACAGTTTACTAGTGGTGTCTCTCCATAAATAATAATAACATACATGCGGGTAAACAAATTACAGCTGGGCAATTGACAGAATAAAGACGTGCATAATGATGCATATACTATAGTTATGATGGCTAGTGTGATATTCATTTGGGCATTACAACAATATACATAGACCGTTCCAACCGCGTCTATGACTAATAATCCACCTTCCGGTTAGCGTCCGCACCCCTTTCAGTATTAAGTTGCAAGCAACAGATTATTGCATTAGGCAATGTGTATAATGTAAGTAATACAAATACCGTTAGATAAAGTACTACTGTTTTATCCCCAGTAGCAACAGTACATCTACAATCTTAGAGCTTGCTGTCACTACCCCAGATTAAATAGACATGAATCTACTATCGAGCATAAATACCCCCTATTGGAGTCACAAGCATCTACGTGGCCAGAGTATCTACTAGCAACGGAGAGCATGCAAGATCATAAACAACGCACTCACAAGATATATTATGAAGCAATAACATAGTACTCAATATTCATCGGATCCCAGCAAACACAACATGTAGTATTACATAAAGATGATCTTGATCATGATAGGCAGCTCACAAGATCTAAACATGGTAGCACAAGAGGAGAAGACAACCATCTAGCTACTGCTATGGACCCATAGTACAAGGATGAACTACTCACGCATCAGTCCGGAGGCGGGTGATGCACCGGTGAGGTGTTGTTGGGAACCCCAAGAGGAAGGTATGAAGTAGTGCAGCAGCAAATTTCCCTCAGTTGTGAAACCAAGGTTATCGAACCAGTAGGAAACTAAGAATCTACTCAAGGTGACAACGGTGCCAGAAAAGAGCTGGAGTAGTTGACGTGGAACCTGCATGATTAATGTAATATTAGGGGGGTTTTGTATTATCGTCTCCACAGGGATCAACAAGTTTATGACGTTGGTAAGGGTTGGCAGAAGCTAGGCCAAATCTTCAGGTTTTCAAGTTTCTAACAGGAAAGTAGAGATCTTAAGTAGAAAGGTTTTAAGAACTTATCATGCGAAATTAAACTTCCTGCCTCTGGGTTGTCAATCCAGCTGCTGACAAGGATCTAAGCAAGGTTTAGACAGGGAACAAGAATTACTTCAACAACTTGCAGAGACTAGTCATGCAAGCCAGGGTTTTAGCAAATTTTAAAGTGGAGGAAGAAAACTAACACAAAAATCAAAGCTTTCTGGTTCATCAGGCCAGATCACAGTGAGTTAACAAGCAAAGGGGGGCTAGGGAAAGAATTGCAACACACAAGTATGCAGGGACTAGCCTTACACACACTGATCAAGACATGTAGCAACCAAAACATGCAAATCTTCAGTTAAGACAGAGAGTTGTGTCACTCAAGTCACTGCAATAACAGAGTATCACAAGCCTCGCTTGCAGATGTATGATCTACAGAGTTCACTCAGGATTACACAAAAAGGTGGAGAGGAATCTTTGGCTTTAGCTCACTGAAATCTAGTTGAAGTAGAGGAAGCAGAGGGTAGGAGGCAGAGTTGTAGATCTTGTGCTTCAGTTCACCACGGCCTTGTGCTTCTTCTCCTGATCTCCTTGTTCATCTTGTTCTTGGTCTTGGTCTTGGAGTTCTTGATGGAAAGATGGAGTGGAGGTTGGTGGAAAGGTGGAAAAAGCGGAGTGGATGCGGGTGTAGCGAATTGAATGGAATGGTGGAGTCTGTGGTGGCTTTATACACTTTTTCCAATTGTGGTGGAGGTGTGGTACGAGTTGGTAGAGGAGGAAGCTTCCTTCCTCTTTCCACATCTCATAGTGCACATGGCATGTTTCCTTCTTTTGCACCTTTTTGCCTTTATGCCTTTTGTAGTTTCCTTGATCTCCAAGTTGATCTCTCTTTCTCCTTTCTGATTCAAACTTATTTGAATATGAGCTGAATGTTGTATCTTGCTTCACTTCTATGGTGGATCTTCTGAAGATTATGTGCCTTAGCGCACTGAACTGCAAAATGAGTGAAAAGCAATGTAAAGTGCAAATACTTGTAATTCTGAATGTATTAGAAGTGAGGTTTTAAGGTGTTGGGGTTGTGAATAGTGCATATAAACGATGGTGATCAAACCCCCAGACTTAAACCTTTTCTTGTCCTCAAGTAAAGAAAATGGAGGATAATGACAACAAGCAGATTATGAACAGTGCAATGTCCTGAAAACTTAGCAGTACATTCAAATTGGATTCAATGCAGTTCTGTCTACTATTAGAGCAAGTGCTAGCTTGGAAACAAGTTTCAAATAGCAGGATTCAATCATTCCTGAGCTCAAGTACTAGTGGATTAACTGTATAAGATATTTGCAAGGGGACTGAATATAAATGATCCAAAGGAAAGTCATAATGCATAGATGAATATCAAATGGATGCAGAGTCAGTGCTTCACTTACTACAGTTCCAGGGAACATAGTAAGCTAACGCAGATGCAAGTCTTGAGTTAATTTAACTATTTCATGCCAAGTTACTTGAGTTAGTGCTTCACAAGCTACAATCCCAGGATCATAGTTGCTAATGCATAGACTTGGTTAAGCCTTCTAGATTAGTGCTTCACAAACCAACATCCCAGGATAATGGTTGCTAATGCAAAAATTACAAAATACTTGCTGTTACAAAATTCTTTAATTATGGTTAGTGTTAGTGTTAGTATTAGTGCTTCACAAATCACAATCCAGAGACCATGATTGCTAACGCAAAAAATGCAGAAGATGCTAAAAAGGTAAATGGCTCTACTAAGGATCATTTAACTCAGTTTCAAAGCAAATTGCATTATTCAAATATTTCAAAGTTCTCGAAGAGAGAAATAAGAGGATTCTGTTCTCGATAAATGGTTCTGAGCATAGCCTTTGCAAACATAATGAGCAGATACATTACATGATTCGCAATCAGGATGTAATGCTAATTAATCAGAATAGAGCTAAACTCATCAGATTTAAATTCTTGTAACAGCCATAAATTTGCCAATTTGATCTTCAACCAGAACTAGGACAATAACAATATTATTCAAGCTGTGAATGTAAAAGATTGGAAAGTATCCACCTGGTGTTTTACTTCTGCCTCTTTCTTCATGATATCCTAGCCAAAACTTTCTCCACATCCATTTTATTCGAAATCTAAAAAGCAAAGACAAGGGAGAAACACAAACAAAAAATAGTAGGTAAATGGGAATAACATGCAAATAATATACAGCGGTACCAGGCTGCCTCCTGATGAGCGCTTGTTTATAGTCGTGAGCCTGACTGTAGCTTCTTCACGGTTTCTCAACTGAAGATGATGTGTTGGGGTCATCCTCTGCTTCTTCATTATCTGTTTCCTCACTTTCTCCAGTGTTCAACTGCTCTCCAATTCTATAATGCTTCAGTCTCTGTCCATTCACCTTAAAAGTACCCTCTGTTGCACTCTGTACTTCAAAAGCACCATGTCCAAGGTCTCTCTTGATAACACAAGGACCAAACCATCTTGACTTGAATTTCCCAGAGAACAGATGCAACTTGGAGTCATAGACTAACACTGTCTGTCCAACTCTGAGTTCTTTTCTAAGAATGTGCTTGTCATGCCATTTCTTAGTCTTGTCCTTGTAAATCTTTGAGCTTTCATAAGCATCATTTCTCAATTCCTCTAACTCACACATCTGAAGCTTTCTTGCAGTTCCAGCTTTGCCTAAATCCAAGTTAAGCTTCCTTATTGCCCACTGTGCTCTATGTTCTAACTCAACAGGTAGATGACATGCTTTTCCATAGACCAGCCTGAATGGTGACATACCAATAGGTGTCTTATATCCTGTCCTGTATGCCCATAAGCTATCTGGCAGTTTCATTGACCAATCCCCCCTGGACTTAGAAACAACTTTCTCCAGAATTTGTTTCACTTCTCTGTTTGACAGCTCAACTTGACCATTGGCTTGAGGGTGATATGGTGTAGTTACTCTATGATTTCTCACACCATACTTGTTCAGGAGCTTCTCAAACTGATCATTGTTAAAAGGAGCTCCACCATCGCTGATCACCACTCTTGGCACACCAAATCTTGGGAATATAACTGTTCTGAAGAATTTGCATACAGCCTTGGAATCAGCACTAACAGTGGGTATTGCTTCTACCCATTTGGACACATAATCCACTGCAACGAGTATATGCTTGTATCCATTTGATGATGGTAAAGGACCTAGAAAATCTACTCCCCATACATCGAATAGTTCAACCTCAAGAATTCCCTTCTGAGGCATTTCATTCCTTCTTGAAATTTTTCCAGATCTCTGACAAGGATCACACTTCTGGATGTAATCATGTACATCTCTAAAAAGGTTGGGCCAATGGAATCCAGCTTGCAAAATTTTTGCCTGGGTTTTCATAACTCCAGCATGGCCTCCATACGTGCCTGCATGACATTGATACATAACATCACTGATTTCTTCAGTTGACACACATCTTCTCATAACCCCATCTGCACAGTGCTTGTACAGAAATGGCTCATCCCAGTAATAGCTTTTTACATCATGCATGAACTTCTTCTTCTACTGGTATGACATGTCAGCTGGTATGATTCCACAAACCAGATAATTCACAGTATCTGCATACCAAGGAGAAGTTTCTGAACAGAGTTGTTTAGGGTTCCGTGGGGTCAAACGCCCTCACGCATCACTATTTATATTAGATCAGAGTACACGTACAATACACGTATAGATAGAAGTATACATGCTAGACTACTTAACACACCCCCTCAATCTAAACCTCTACTAACTAGGTTGAGATTGGTCTTAAATCTGTCTAGCATCTGTCTGGTGGCTGGTTTAGTGAACACATCAGCCAGCTGATCTTTAGTGGAAATAAATCTGACATCCAATTTGCCTGCTGCT
Organism: Poa annua; assembly: GCA_026929855.1. Lineage (NCBI taxonomy): Eukaryota > Viridiplantae > Streptophyta > Magnoliopsida > Poales > Poaceae > Poa > Poa annua. The sequence continues at coordinate 23,903,713 of CM049435.1, read as the reverse complement.
ACTCGTTCACGCACAAAATGAAAGTCTATCTCAATGTGCTTTGTACGAGCATGAAAGACTGGATTCGCCGTCAGATATGTAGCCCCAAGGTTATCGCACCATAAGATGGGTGGACGCTGCTGAGTTACACCAAGCTCTTTAAGAAGAGAATCAACCCATATCGCTTCAGCAGCCCCATTCGCCAATGCTTTGTACTCAGCCTCGGTACTAGATCTCGAGACTGTAGGCTGTTTCTTCGAACTCCAAGAAATGAGATTCGGTCCAACAAACACAGCAAGGCCACTTGTGGAGCGACGATCATCCACACAACCTGCCCAATCTGCATCAGTAAAAATGCTAATGCATGAAGATGGGGATTTCCGAATCTGCAAGCCAACCTGGAGAGTCCCTTTGACATACCGCAGAATTCGCTTGACTGCTTCCCAATGAGCTTCAGTGGGCTGAGATAAAAACTGGCACACCTTATTCACCGCAAACGAGATATCCGGTCGGGTAAGGGTCAGATACTGCAATCCTCCAACAACACTACGATACCGGAAAGCATCATCAGTACTAAGTGCAACACCTGTATCACGGGCCAGTCTCTCTGACGTCACCAAAGGAGTGGGAGTGGGATTACAATTCTCCATACTGACTCGATGAAGAAGATCGAGAGCATACTTCCGCTGAGTCAATGTCATGCCCCCTGAATTGTAAGACGCTTCCAGTCCAAGAAAATAATCTAGCTTACCCATATCCTTAATGGGAAAAGCAGCGGCAAGAGCATGTACCAGGCGATCAACAGCCTCGGAGGTAGAGCCAGCAATGACGATGTCGTCAACATAAACTAGCATATAAATCTGAATTCCATCCCGAGAGAAAATGAACAAGGATGTAGCGGCCTTTGACGAAGAAAAACCAAGCTGATAAAGGAGTTGGCTCAGACGGGCATACCATGCGCGTGGTGACTGCTTCAGACCATAAATAGACCGCTGGAGCTTGCAAACATGCGAGGGATATCTAGCATCCTCAAAACCTGGCGGCTGTTGCATATAAACCTCTTCTGTCAGGAACCCATGAAGGAATGCATTGCTAACATCCACCTGCCGAAGACTCCAATTACGAGAAACTGCAAGTGAAAGCACAAGACGAACAGTCGCAGGCTTCACAACCGGACTGAATGTATCTCCATAATCGATCCCATGCTGCTGGGTGAAACCACGAGCCACCAAACGAGCCTTGTGTTTGTCAACACTCCCATCGGGACGGTGTTTGGTTTTAAAAATCCACTTACTGCCAACAATGTTGACGCCGGGGGGGCGCGGAACCAAAGTCCATGTCCCGGTCTGAGTGAGGGCAGCAAACTCATCCGCCATAGCTGCACTCCATGCAGGCTCCTGCAGCGCTTCCCGATGTGAGACCGGTGCAGCAAAGAACGCCCGTCGACGTGGGTCATATCGGACTGTCCCATCGGTATAGACCCTCTCTTTCCTGGTGTTGTCGCGCGCACGCGTTACCATGACGTGCGTGGAGTCATCGTTCGGCGGGGGAGCAGCTGATGGTGCCGCGGCTGATTCATCAGCAGTGGGCGGCACGAGCTGCTCCTGGTGCATGGGAGGCACCGGCGTCGGAGCGACCGACGGCGTCTGTGCTGTGGCGAGAGGAGCCACTCTGGGGGCAGCAGGTGCTGGGCCGGCTCCAGAAGAAGATGGGCCGGGTGCCGACGAAGGTGAGGCCGCACGGAGCGGCGAGCCATGCATGGCCGCACCCGGCACGTCGATCGTCAGCGATGGTGAGACATCACGGGCATGGCTGATTTCCTGAGAAAAAAGAGCATCTGACACAGGAATATTAGTGGACAAATACGTCAGGTCATAATTTCGCATTGGTGTACTCGTCACCGGTTCATCAGAAGGAAAAGCAATGGACTGTTCTAGAGTGGACACATCAACGGATACTCCGGGTGTAGCAAAAGGAAACACCGTTTCATCAAAGACTACATCACGAGAAATATAAATACGCCCCGTGGATTTATCCAAGCACTTATACCCCTTGTCCATCGGGCTGTACCCGAGAAAGACACACATCTTAGATCGAAAGTCTAATTTGTGCGAGTTATATTTGCGAAGACTGGGCCAAAACGCGCATCCAAAAATGCGAAGAAAAGAATAATTTGGTTGGACCTGGAGAAGACGAAAAATAGGCGTCTCATTTTTGATAACTGGTGTAGCCATACGGTTGATAAGATAACACGCCGTGAGGAACGCTTCATCCCAATAGTGGAGGGGAAGTGAAGAATGAGCGAGTAGAGCAAGACCTGTTTCAACCAGGTGACGGTGTTTGCGCTCAGCAATACCGTTCTGTTGGGATGTGTGTGGGCAGGATACACGGTGTGAGATCCCCGTGCGCTGGAAAAACTGGTGAAGACGCTGGTATTCATCACCCCAATCAGATTGGACAGCCTTTATTTTGGCGTTCAAAAGACGCTCAACATGAGCCTGGAAAGCATAAAAAATCTGCTCAACATCAGACTTATTTTTAAGAAGATAAATCCAGCAAAAACGAGAATTGTCATCCACAAAGCTAACATAATATTTGTACCCCCCAGAAGAAGCACGCGCTGGACCCCAAACATCAGAATGTATTAACTCAAGAGGCATAGTAGTAACACGAGATGACAATGAATAAGGCAACTGATGACTTTTAGCACGCTGACATGCATCACACACGAGGGATAAATTGTCTGATGACAAACAAGAAAGCTCATTTGTTCTAACAATAGATTGTACTACATTATTTGATGGATGACCGAGACGTTGATGCCACTGTGATGGCGTGACCTTGACACTAGCGGAGGCGTGACGAGCGGAGGTTGACGACGCGTTGGCAAACGGAATAGGGTAGAGTCCTCCATGACTTCTACCTTGTAGGACGGTTCTCCTCGTGGCCTTGTCCTTAACAAAGAAAGCATGACGGTGAAATTCAACAAACACGTCATTATCGGAAACAAGACGGTAGACTGAAAGAAGATGTTTGCTAATATGGGGAACATGGAGAACATTTTTTAGATGAAGTGATGAACCGGCTAGATTCGAATAACCAATATGCGAAATTGACAAACCTGAACCATTAGCCACTTGCACTTGATCCTTGCCACCATATCGCTCATAGAACTGAAGACGCTCGAGTTCACTTGTCAGGTGATCCGTGGCACCGGTATCCAGATGCCACTGATGGTTCTCGCCACCACTTGTCGAAGCTGAGTTGCCGGAGCGTTGGTTGTTGGAGCGGTAGTCCTCCGCTGCACGACGACAATCGGGAGCGAGATGCCCCCAGTAGCCACAGTACCCTTAGCGTGGACGCCAGCGCTGGCGACCTCCTCCTCCATTGCGGCCACCGCCGCCACCGTTGCGGCCACCGCCGCCGTTACCGCTATTGCGGTTGTCACCACCATAGGTGTTGCCGCCACTGTAGGCGTTGTTGCCCCCGTAGGGGTTGCCACCACCGCCACCCTGATAGCCTCCGCCATAGGGATTGCCGCCCCCGTAGGGGCGAATTCCGCCACTGCCGCCCTGATGAGGAGGAGGCTGGTTGTACTCCTGTACGCGAGGGCGCTGGCCGGGAGGAGGTGCAGGACGCGAGATGACATTGGCCGACGAGGTCCAACCTTCGGCTTGTGCTTGCTGCGCCTGAAGGGCCTCGAAGGAGAGGATGTGCGCGTAGAATTCGCTGTAGGGCACGGACCTGTTTCCAACAGTGAGCGATGCCGCGATGGAGTTGAACGCGGAGCCGAGTCCGGTGATGATGTAGTCTACGAGTTCGTCGTTGGAGATAGGAGAACCAGCGGCAGCCATGGAGTCTGCAAGCGACTTCATCATGTGCATGTATTCAGCTGCGGGTTTGTCCTCCTTCCACAGGGACTGGAGTTGACGTCTGATGTGTCGAACGTTTGCGCGGCTGTGAGCGCCGAACATGGCGTGAACGGACGTCCACACCTCGGCGGCAGTCTTGCTGCTGATCAGCTGACACGCGATGGTTGGTTCCATGGCGCCGAGAAGAAATCCCAGAACCTTCTGGTCCTGAATCCACCATTGATGGTAGGCGACGTTGGGGATGGTCACGGCCTTGTCGCCTTTTCCTTGGGTGATCTCCTTTGCCGGCGCTGCCATGGATCCATCGAGGTGACCATGAAGACCGGCGCCGGACAGGTTGGGCAGGAGGAGTCCCTTCCACAGCATGAAGTTGCTGTGGTCGAGGCGGACGGGCGTCGGAGCGATCGCGCCGGCGAGAACGGACGTCGACGACGAGGAGACGAGCGCTCCGGCCATGCTCGATATCTGGAGAGCGGAAGTCATCGCGCGGCTGCAGAGACGGCCTGCTGCGGCGCTGAGGCGAGATCACGCCGGCGGAGAGTGCTCGCGCGGCGGTAGCTAGATCGCGCGCTGCAGATGGGTTTGCGGCGGCGCGTGGATACGAGGCTCTGATACCAAGTTTCTGAACAGAGTTGTTTAGGGTTCCGTGGGGTCAAACGCCCTCACGCATCACTATTTATATTAGATCAGAGTACACGTACAATACACATATAGACAGAAGTATACAGGCTAGACTACTTAACAGCAGAACTAGCATTGACTGCCATTAGCTGCTCACCAGGCATTCTATCTTGTATCTCTTTGCCTTCTGTGTAACTGATTCTTGACAGGTGATCTGCTACTGAGTTTTCAGAACCTTTCTTATCTCTGATCTCGATATCAAATTCTTGCTGCAAGAGGATGAAGGGGATATGCCCTAGAGGCAAATAAATAAATAGTATTTATTGCATTATCTCATAAGTTTATAATAGGTTTTTGTATTATGCTATAACTGTATTAATCGGAATTATTAATACACGTGTGATACATAGACAACCAGGGTCCCTAGTGAGCCTCTATATGAGCTAGTCCACTGGGCGACAGTTGATCGAGATTCCCGTTCAAGGACAATGACGTCGGTTGACAATGGGGTCATCTTATTAGTAGAATAAGGTGATGGACATACGCAGAGTATTGCAACAAGATCGTATTACGATGTTTGTCATTTGCAATAGATAAGTAATATGATAGCTTATTCCTTAGACCGTGAGATCGTGCTAATTGCTACTTCGTAGGAGTACTTTGAGAGCATCAAACGTTGTGTCTTATATAGCATGACAATAACGGTGTCCATCTTGGGTATCCCGAAAGAGTATGTTAAGACGTAAGGATCAAGAGCGGGATTTGTTCATTCTTGTAATGGAAAGATATTCTGGGCCCACTCGGTGAGATTGGATCTATATATAGCTGCGCAGCTTATGACTAGGTCATGGAGATGTAATATCACAGACGAGTTAATAACCTATGTCGGTAACGAGATGCAACAGGACATTGGAAGTCTACGATCACATCTCGGACAAGGTAGTATCGCAGAGACAAAGGGAATGAATATCATGTTTATGGTTCAACGACGATATTCGTAGAATGCACAGGGACCGTCATATGCATCCAGGTATCCCTGGCGGTCATTGACGAGCGAAGGGTCTCGGTCATGTCTGGAGTGTTCTCGAACCGTAGCGTAACAAACTTAAGGTCTTAACGACACCTGGAGAAGGTTCTGGATATTATAGGATTTTATTGGAGAGAGAGAAATGATCCGGAAAGAGTTCCGGTGGTCCGGAAGGAGTTCCGGGAAGGTCTGGAATGGTTCCAGGAATGTCCGAAAGATGTTCGGGTGGTCCGGAAAATGTTTCGGAGTCACGGGAGATTAAATTATATGTAAATATATTAATTATGAATTAATAGTATTTTATATTAATTTAATATTAATTAAAAATAAAGGAAAAGGGGGCAGCCCACCTAATGGGCCAATTGGGGCCCGTTAGGGGGAGCCGCACCAAGGAGGGGGTGGGGCCCATGGCTGGTGCGGCCAGCCCATGCTAGGCCGAACCCCCTCCCCCCTCTCCTTTGTTTAGTCCCACATGGGGGAGCTAGGGAGTTTGCACACCCCCTCCCCCCTTTATATAGCAAGGTATATTAATTGGATTAATACATGGAAAATACAATTAAATTTGTAGCAGGCCGGCCGAGCTGTTTCTCCGCCCGCTTTGCCTCCTCTCTCCACCAAAGCTATACCGTCGGGCACCGTTGCCCTGCGGGATTCCAGAAAAGTTCTACCCCTGCGATTTCAGCTGGATCTGAATGACCGGGGGTTGTTGTTAAGCTCCGTATGTTTGCGAGTGCTCGGAGGCGCCACATTTGAGGAGCCAGGGCGACGTCGTCTCGCCCACCCAGCAGCCCTGTCGCTGCCCTGCCGCCGGCGCCACACCCCCCCCCGGCTGCCGGCGCCACGCCACCTTCCGCCCAACGCCCGTCGACGCAGGTCTTCGTCGACACCCCGGCGTCATCGTCTACATCATCGCGGCAAGTTCTCCGCGACCTTGAGGTCGGCTACGTACGACTTCATCAGCAACGCTTGTGCGGGAGCGTAATCCCCGCTATCGGTCTACATGGAGGTAATGTAACCCGTTCCGCCACCGTTATCACATGTACTAGATAGATAGATCCTGGCTAGTTAGGGTGTTCATACGCTAGAAAAATTATTGTTTTCTGCACCGGAACCCCTTAAGAGGATCCATCTAATGAGCCTTGGCTTGGCATCCTTCTTGCTTACCAAGTATCTTATTGCTACATGGTCAGTGAATACAATGCACTTTTGTCCCACAAGGTAAGGTCTGAACTTATCAAATGCAAACACTACTGCTAGTAATTCTTTCTCAGTGGTTGTGTAATTAACCTGGGCATCATCTAATGTTCTGCTTGCATAGTAAATTACAAGAACATCTTTCTCAATTCTCTGACCAAGTACTGCTCCCACTGCAAAATCACTTGCATCACACATCAGCTCAAATGGCATTGTCCAATCAGGTGGCTGCACTATTGGAGCTGTAACCATAGCTTCTTTTAGCCTGTTGAAAGCTTGCATACATGCCTCATCAAACACAAATTGCACATTATGATTCAGCAAGTGTGTGAGTGGTTTGGCAATGTGAGAAAAATCCTTGATGAACCTTCTGTAGAAACCAGCATGTCCTAAGAAACTCTGTATTCCCCTCACATTTTCAGGAGGAGGTAGTTTAGCTATTACATCTACCTTTGCTTTGTCCACTTCAATTCCTCGGGCAGATACCAAATGGCCCAGCACAATGCCTTCAGTTACCAAGAAGTGGCACTTCTCCAAGTTCAGAATAAAATTTTGTTCAGAGCATCTGTGTAGTACTGCTGTCAGATTCTTTAGACAAGTGATGAAGTCTTTTCCATAAACTATAAAGTCATCCATGAATACTTCCATGATCTTCTCAATGTGGTCAGAGAATATAGACATCATACATCTCTGAAAAGTACCAGGAGCATTACATAACCCAAAAGGTAATCTCTTGTAAGCAAATGTTCCATAAGGACATGTAAATGTGGTCTTATCTTGATCATCTGGGTGAATAGGAATTTGAAGAAATCCTGAGTATCCATCAAGGTAGCAGTAGAATTTCTGTCCAGCAAGCCTTTCGAACATCTGATCCATAAAAGGCAAAGGGAAGTGATCTTTCCTGGTTGCCTTGTTCAATTTTCTGAAGTCATTAACCACTCTCCATCCAGTAACTGGCCTGGTGGTCATCAATCTTCCTTCTTCATTCTCTACCACTGTGTAGCCTCCTTTCTTAGGCACAATATGTATAGGACTCACCCACTCACTGTCAGAGATGGTGTAAATCATTCCTGCCCTAAGTAGTTTCAAGACTTCCTTCTTAACCACATCTTGCATTACAGGGTTCAGTCTTCTCTGTCCTTCTCTAGTTGGTTTACTACCTTCTTCTAAATGTATCCTATGAGAGCAAACCTTCTCATTGTTTCCTCTGATATCATCAATAGAATAACCAATCACATTCTTGTACAACCTCAATACTGACAACAGGCTCTCTTCCTGCTCATTATCTAGGGCTGAACTGATTATTACTGGATGTATCCTTTCTTTCTCCAGGAATGTACTTAAGATGAGATGGTAGTTCTTTCAACTCCACTATAGAATTGTGAGCTGGTTTAAGATTTTCACTTACTATAGCATTAGCATCTTTATCACACAGGGATATTCCACATAGCTCTTGGTGATTTGAACTATCTGCTGTCACAAACACTTGTGCCTCGGCTTCTTCTGATGGTGTTTCTTGTATTGTGTCCAACACACTTTGGTCTATTACATCAATGGACCGGCATTGCTCATGTATGTTTGGAAGATGAGAAGCATGCTTCATGCTAAACTCTGCCTGTTCAGAGCCAAACTGCAGTTTCAGGGTTCATCCCTTCACATCAATTATTGCTCCAGCTGTTTCCAAGAATGGTCTGCCTAGAATCATAGATTCAGAATTGTCTTCCATCTCCAATACCACAAAATCAACTGGATATGCAAAGTTTCCGACTTGTACTGGCACATCTTCAAGAATCCCAGCTGGTTTCCTCAGTGTTCTGTCAGCTAACTGCAGAGTCATTGATGTAGGCTTCAGAACTCCTAACTGCAATATTTGACTGACAGCTAGAGGTAAGACACTAACTGCTGAACCTAGATCACATAATGCTGTGAATGTTCTCTTTCCTACAACGCAAGGGATGCTAAAACTTCCTGGATCACCAAGCTTCTTCACTACAAGAGGACATAGCTTCTGTAACACAGCTTTGTGTTACTACAGGTTCAAAACAGTGTTACTGAGCCATACTGTAACACATTTTGAATTGTGTTGCGTTAGGCCGTGTTACTAAGCGGCAACTTCTGTCACACATAATAATAGTTACAATATGATAAAAATTGTGTTACAGTTAAGCTATAGTAACATGCATGTTATGTGTTACTCAATGCCGTCTATAACACTATTATGCCACCACTAACACTGCTGTAACACTATAATTTATCGACGTCGACTATCCTAGTAACACGTTTTCTGCTCTATAGTAACACCACCAATAACACTACTATGCTCAAAATAATTAATATTTATGTTTTAATTATTAAACACAAAATTAGGTACAAATTTTACGTAATATAATTATTTAAATAGAAATAATTGCGTGTGTTTAATTACTTGCTTTTATTATGATGCCCCGTCATTCACCAATTGAAATCATGAGTATATTGCAGATATACATGAGTGTAGGACACATATACATTGCAATAATTAAGTAACAATATGATTCGTACAGCTCAACATTCATATACACCTCAATACAGAAAAAACACCTTCATGAAGAATATTGCACCAAGAATTTGCATCAATTCAAAGAAAAACATCTTTGTGAATAAATTACATTTCTCATCTATCAATGCAACTACAGTTCTTGGTAAGTGAAGTCTTCAAAGTAAATTTGCTTCTTTCTCCAGATACAATGTGAGAATTCAACTACAACTTAATCATACTTCTTTTGAATCTGCAAAAGAAAAATGGATGTTATGGTGATGATAACCTGTACACAATATGATTCAGAATAACATTAACCCACCCCTTGAGCTGAGACACCGCAATCTTGTAAGATAACACTCATTAAGATGGTTAGACGGACCAATATCAATTGGATTGTTAGGGGGAGCAATATAGGGCTAGGGGCCAGCTTTCTCCTTGACACATACAGATGGATAATACTTTTATCATAGAGGTGAACTGAGTATGTGTTACCCTCTGATTTTTTTCTCAAAGTATAGGAAGTCAATTTCCTAAAAGGCGACTTTCTCAATCATAAAGATTAAATCATAGCAAACCATGAAAACTTACCCTTGACCAAGTAGAATTTTGACCTGTTGATCTCCATCTTCATTGTACAGGTATATGGTCCACATGTCCATCACCATCCTACATATAAATAAAAATGTCAATCGTACCGGTACAAGTCTTGGGTATCTTTTCTGATCTGATATAGTGCTGCTGGCTTTGCACACACCAGAATATTTTGCATCTGCTCTAAGATAATTTCAGTAAGCAATAAATGTTCTAGTAATTGGTTGAGTCCAACAATGACACTTTGTCACATGGCTAAATCTCATAGTACAGCCCACATAATCCAACGGGGAAGGGTTTTAGCAAGAAGGAATTGATTATTATCTTGTCAAAAAAGAAACTGATTTACAATAATATACGATGATGTACACAAAAAAATGATATTTGACAAGCAAGCAGATGAATACCTTTTCGAAAAACTGCTCTAATTCATTTAAGAATTGGTAGAATGCCTCTTACCAGTTATGAACGTGCTAGAGGCCACGTAGGTAAGGCAGGACATTCCATGGAGATTAGAGATCAACAACTTCCGTTCCTGCATGCATGAATACCGGAATTTTAGTGGAGGAACAGATCACTCTGAGTACTTAGCAACGGGCCATCTTTAACAGTTGTTGTACTGATGTGATCTCTCCATACCTGATCTACCCCATATAAGCAATGATTTTGGTTTGGGGTAATACTAACGGACGTGAGACTACCATCATCAACATGCATCCCAGTGCCCCATAGAATAATTTACCATCGCCCTGAAATACACAACAGAGAAAAATATGAATGAAATCCAGAGTCCAGGAAATAACAGAACAAAATATAGACATTGTTTAGCGAAACTGTTCCTGGGGAGACAGGCACAACATCATCTTCTATAAGCTAATCGGATCAAATGTAAACTACCCAACAGGATAATGAGAGTACACAAACTGCAGGCGTGTTTCCTCACCTAGGCGCTGCCTGTGAGCTACACGCGCAAAGGAGTGCTCCTAGTCGACGACCACCCGGTCGCTCACCCTGGTGGCTGGGCGGGGGCGCGGGCGCCGGAAGAGCTCGCGCGGAGGGGAGAAGCCGGCCATGGAGGAGGGGCGTGTAGCCAGAATCTGACAGTCACCGCATGCTGCCTCAGGGTGCGGCCATTGCTGCCACGGAGGTCCACGCAGGTGACGGCAAGGCGGGGCTGGGGTCGGCGGCGAGGCACCGCAGGTGGTGGGGGTGACTGGCGCGGGAGATGAAGAGGCGGCGGCGACGAGGTAAAGATTGCGGCTGGATCTGGAGGCGACGATGCGCGGCGGTGGGGAATTATAGCGATTTAGGTTTCAGCCTATATGACGAGCTGGGTGATTAGATAAAGGACCACGCGAGATTTTTGCACCGCGGGTCGTTCGGCCGCGTTGGGCCAGAAAAATTTCCAGCCTGTGGAAATATATTTTGTACGCCGGCGCAAATATTACACGGATCACAGCGCGCGTTAGATTCAAGGAGAATTTTCTCACCCTGGCTCCGGCGGGAAACTGCTCGACGAAAATTTTGTTACAGGCTCAGAGGCGATGACATGTTTTTTTCTTTAAAATAATTTGCGCAAAATTATTACTGTTTAGAGGGAATAATTTTCCCATATAAAAATAATTGTTATTTAAGAATCTATTTTTGACCGCAACCTAAACCCCAACTGCCAAACAAACATGTGTCGTGGCCAAACCTAGCGAAATGTTCGTTCGGCCGCGACCATTGCTCGCAAGGCTTACAGCTAGCGGCGGCGATTGGCAAGCCATTTCGACTTACATGGAATGGAGGTCTGCCTCCACTTGGTTTGAGGTCGACATCTCGATAAGATAGATTGTTTTAGATGTGATGCTTATGACGCGCACCTCCCACGCGCGCCAGCTATGGAAGAATGTCTTTTAGATTCCCAATTAATCTTGCTCCCGATGATCGAAAGAGCGTCTATTCGTTTTGAGGTGGGTCGGGCTAACATGTTTATAAATAAATATAAAAAACAAAACAGAGATAAAAACGAAAAAAAGGAAAAACAGTAAGAAAAATGAAAAAAAAAAACATAAAAGAAGGGAGCTGCCGAATGAGCTGGGCTACGCCCATGAGTCGCCGGGGTACGCGGACGGAAACAACCATCGCGGTACGCGAAGTATAGGATTTGCCCTGGGATTAGGCCTAGTTTGGTCCGAAAATAAGAAAAATCTTTGCCTATAGATTTTTTTTATGGTGGGATTTTCTTCATATAAAAGATAAAATGAATATTTTTCAATAAGTACTTCACACTAAAAATTCGAAAACTAAATATTTACTTCAAATTTGATTATTTAAATACGACACAAAAATATTTTTGAACAACTTTGTGTGCACATGTAGAATATGTAGATCTATATGTTTTATTTTGACATTTTGAAATGGTTTTTATTGTTTGATGAAACCAATGTTAATTTATTATACTAGCTTTACCTTTTTTCGCTTAAGTCATATGGCTTGTAACACAAACCACTTACACATGATTCTGTGTTACTATATCCTTTAAATTGTAGCACATGTGGTGCAACATAAACTTATATGTTACAACTGGTATGTCGAAGTAACACATTTTCTGATCTTATCAATTATGTGTTACTTCCTACTTTGCAACACGCATGATGTGTTACTCCAGTTTTACGATGTAACACAATTTTCCATGTGTTACCTCATTGTGTTACCAAAACTCTGTTCTGTTGTAGTGCTTGGGCATATAGTTCAATATGACAGCACTGCAGTCCTCTGTCAGAGCAACTATTTCTGGATCTTCCAAGCTTCTCTTCTTTGTTATCAGGTCTTTGAAATTTTTTGCATACAAAGGGATGTGCAACACTGCATCTAGGATGGGTATTGTGATTTGAACTTCCTTCATAGTTTCTAGGAATTTAGCATACTGCTTTTCATCCTTTGTTTTCTCTAATCTTTCGGGAAATGGGATTTTCTGAAAATAGGGCTTCTCTGTTGCAGGTTTTGCAACAGTGTTCTCAGTTTCGATAACAGGTTGTACTGTCTTTTCTGGCTCTGCTATCTTCTCTTCAGATATAGCTTCTTGCCTAACTGTTTGTTGAGCAGGAACCCTTCTCTGTGGTGTTACATAAGTGGTAGCTGGAGGTGTTTTGAGCACAGGTTTAGTGTTCACTCCACTCCTAGTTGTGACAGCCTCTACACTTTCAGCAGTGGAAATGGCACCACATTGCTTGGGGTTCTTCTCTGCCTGAGCTGGCAATTTGTTTTCTGTTGGGTTTCCCTGAGTGTTAGAGATACCAGCAGTGAGTTGTTGCATTGTTTTGTAAAACAGTTCAGACTGCATCTTCATTGTTTCCTGCATTCCACTGAACATTTCCTTCTGTAGCCTCATCATCTCATTGATTTCGGACTTGCTATTGCTAGAAGAAGCATTCTGCTGATTAGCTTGATTTTGTTGTGGCTGTTGATGTTGTTTGACGAGGTTATACCAAATATGTATCCAATCGTGTGGGTACCTGGTGCACCTGACGACTATAGCCCAATTGTCGATAGACTGAAGAAGCCCAACAAACAAAGCCCAAGATGAAGATGTTTACCATAGATAGACATAGTCGGTTGTACTTTCCATACTTGTAGTCCTAGTCGGTTACGTACTCGAGATCTGTACCCCTATATAAGGGACAGGAGGGTAGCCGACCAAGGACACGCCCAACCAGAACCACCAAACCCTAGCGAGATCCGCATCTCGCTAGACCATTGTACTCACCGCATATTCACAATCAATACAGACAGGCAGGAAGTAGGGGTGGTACCTCAGTCGAGGGCCCTGAACCTGGGTAACTCCCGCTTGTCAGCCGACGAATCTACTAACACTACGCGTTCTCTACCTCATAACTCTAACCCTAGGCTATCAGTCATGTGTATTGATGGGGACACCCCTCGTCAATTGGCGCCGTCTGTGGAAACAGGTAGTGTTGGATCTACGGATTTTTCGGTCCCGACCTCAAACGGCCACTCGCCGACTTCATCAGAGGGATACCCATCAGCGACTTCAGATCGCATACAGATCACAGGCAACCACTCGCCAAGATCGCCAGCAGCTACTCTAAAGAGGATCAAGCCCTATTCACCAGAAGCACAGGAATACTATTCCAGCCTCGACTCAGGATTCGATCTAATAGTTGGTAAGCATAACTTTTTCGTTGATCAGTTTGGTGTGCAGGACTTGACCGACCAGATCGCGACTGAAGCACCCGAGGAGAAGTCGACTGCAATCGCATCCTCGATGGACAAAGAGATCACCTCATCACAGATCGACTCGATCCCGTCGAACAAATCCCCGATCTCCTCCATGTCATCACGAGAATTTTACAAACTCATGACAGAAAAATTCCCTGAAGACGAAGCTCAATTGACTTACCATAGCAATCCAGTCGAAGCGCCGGCCATCATAAACGCAACAGCAGAAGACGCTAGAACTACTTCATCACAGATCAGCCCGGTCTCACCGCTGGGATCTCCCGCTGATTCCATGACAACAAAAGAATTCGAGAATTACGTGACCAAAAACCAATCAGACGAGGAAGTATAGACAGACCTTCAAACCAGTACCGGCGAAAGCATAGATCCACTCGATGAACCACGTGACCACATGCGGACAGAGGATCCAGAAGACAGCATTCATATGACCGATCTTGTTGATCCGGAGTCCCAAGCTCTTCATGACGCCTTCACCGACTACGACGAACCTCCTGAGCAGTCGCCTGAGACGCGTGTCAGTGACAACGCTCAGACCAGCAAAAACCAAAGATCAGATACGAACTGGGATGGTGAAGTTGAACCAATGACTGGCATTGACAGCACATACGCATGCCTCCCGATCATACCCCGGCAGGTCTACGTCGCAGAAACCTCGGCGGCCGCTGCCAGTCGAAGGCCTACGGAATTTCCCTATGAAGTTACGCTACCAGACGGCGTGACAAAATTGAACATAACAGCAGAAACAGCGGCAAAAATAGACAAAATTATCACGGACTGCACCATGATGCCAGCAGATGCAACCCACGAAGAGATTATGACATACAATTACTTCAACTGGCAGGAAACAATGCGACTAAAACAGTACAGGGCAACACTCGAAGAAAGAAGGAGGCAGGCAAGCATCTCAAGTGAACGCAGGCGACAGCTATCCCTTAGCTCCACAGGAGCGACGGAAGGAGGACGCAGATCCAGACTCGCAAGAATCCCGGAAAGAGAAAGATCAGAAGTCACTCGGAATCTAGAACACTCGTTCATGACATTAGACTCGGAGGGTATACTCCTGCCAAAAACAGGCGAGGGCGCACTCATATCAATAGGAGCATACCTCCAAGCAAATAAACCTCCACCAGGGGGTCCAGCGGAAGAACTGTACCTCCAGCAGATGAAAGCTTTAGCAATCGCGGCAAAAGAACTTGCAGACGGAAGAAGCCAAGGGCGCAGCCGAAGCCGCTCGCGAAATCATCGCAGTCGCAGCCCTCCACGAAGTAGCGCAAGATGGAACTCCAGTCGCCGCCGGTCAAAAAGCCGATCGCGGAGTAGGTCCAGAAGGTTGGACAGCAGGGAATCAGGTGACAATCGCAGCATCGGATCATGCGGAGCACAATGTTTCACTCGACGAGTCCGCGAAGCCAAGCTACCCAAGAAATTCGGACTACCGACCACGCCGAAGTTCAATTGCAAACAAGAGCCTGCAGGCTGGCTCGAGGATTACAAGTTGGCAGTCGTATGCCAACGAGGAACAACTACGACAGCACTGCAATACATACAGCTAATGCTTGAGGGCACAGCCCGCGATTGGCTCAGATCAATACCCAAAGGAACTTACGACTCCTGGGAACGCTTCAAAGAAGACTTCATAAAATACTTCGACCCTCTCTGTGAAAGACCCAAGACGTTCGAGGAACTTCGGGCATGCAAGCAAAAATCAGGAGATACAATAAGGGAATACATTCGAAGATGGACCGCCATACGTAATTCAGTCGGTACGATCTCAGAAGACAGAGCCATGGACGCTTTTACGTTAGGAGTCTATAGAGACGACTTCAGAGAGACACTCGGCAGACAGAAGCCAAAGTCCATGGCAGAGCTCATGCAGATCACGACTGAATGGGCGGACGGGGAAGACGCCCTAAGAACCAAACGAGCATCTTCTTCACACGATCATGACGATCAACAGGATGGTCACAACCGTCGCGACAGGGACGAAAAGCGGCGGAGACGTGACAGCGACTGCAGCAGCAAAGATAAAGTCAAATTCATGGCAGCCGGATTCGCACATAATAACCACATTCGGGATGATAGGAGGCGCAATGACCCTCCAAGCAGTCGGAACGACGACTATCGCAACGATCACTCCTACAATCAATCAGACGATCGCTACAACCAGGATCGCGATCGACATAGTAACGAATATAAGAGACAAAAAGGGTACAGAAGCTTGAATCGAAGGTCACATGAATCCACTCAAGAACAGACGGAGAATCCATGCAGGTTACACCTATTCAAAGATCCGGTGACAGGAAGATTAACTTCAAGACATACTTTGGAGAACTGTCGCGAATTCAAACAATTGGCTGCCGAATACGCGAAACGACTCAGAAGGGATATACCGGTACACATGGCACCTACGCCAACACAGCCAGTCGCAGCACTCCCACCTCCCCCATTATACAATCCAAGCAGCCAACTCACAGGAGCAGCATATCACGTATGACAAGATGCAGCAAAACAACATACCAGACGTCAAGAACAAATGCATATGATTCAGAAAGGACGACCCTCTAATAGGCAACAAAAACTTCACACTCGACATGTCAACATGGCGGTCATGATACCACCAGCCGTACCGGAATTTTTGCGTGGATCAGAAACAGCGATCACATTCAGCCGAGAAGACCATCCACCATCCGTTTATAGACCAGGCCATGCTGCTCTTGTACTTGATGCTCAAATTGGTGGTTACGCCATGACTAAAATCTTCATGGATGGAGGGAGCGGCATCAACATCATCTTCGCCGACACATTACGTCGGATGAACAAGTCAGTCGAAAACTTACCGCCATCTACAAACACCTTCCATGGTATAGTTCCAGGCAAAGCTATCATACCCAAAGGCACGATACAACTCGATGTCACATTTGGAGACGTGACACATTTCAGAACTGAGTCAATCGAGTTTGAAGTTGTCGACTGGAGGTCGCAATATCATGCCATACTGGGGCGACCAGCATTCGCTCGGTTCATGGCAGTACCACACTATGCATACCTTCGACTGAAAATGCCAGGCCCAAAAGGAGTGATCACAGTCAATGGAAACTTTCAAAGGTCAGAGGCCTGCGACCGTCATTTCAATAAAATCTCTGAGACGTTCGGAGCGGAACAAACTGTAACATCCCAAATTAATATTATGAAATATTATGTCCAAAAATGTGGGCCAACAAAAACTTTTATGAATTAATGTGTGTTGATGTCTTATTGTTGCTTGTGATAAGTATTTCTTGTGAATGTGTTGTTTGTTAGCTCTAATTAAAAACTTGAAGAAAAGAAAATAAACAAAACAAAACATTAAAACAATAAAAACAATGTGACAAATGTCACCTTATTTCTCAAAGTGGGAAATTAGTTTCTTTCCAAACCGAATTCAGTGGAGTGGCAATATGAACACTCCCATTTTATTCCCACCATTTTTCCCTCTTCAAATATTCAATTTAAAAACCTAAATTCAAATTTATATTTCTTTCTTTATCAAATTCAAATCACAAAATGTGCTATGTTGCACTTGTCACAAAATTAGCCAAACAGTACCATAAACTTAGACAAGCATATGTGAACCAAATTATAAAAATAAATCTCAAAAATTTGGACACTGTTTTGGTTCAGACATTGTGTCGAACACCTGCTGGACGCCACCCAGTTCATCCCAAACCGCACCAAGTCCACGGATCAAATTGAGCGATTTAGTGTTTAATTCTTCCACTTGTCGCCTCCAATGGATTCCCCTTACTCCACTCGACTCAATGCGCGCTTGAACGCGAGGAATCGGGCCCGGGAGCGCCGAGGAGCCGCAGGCGACAGCAGCGGCCGCGCGCACGTCGCCGTGGTCGGCACTGTGGCCGCGACGACGCCGCGCCGTGCCGGCCGCGCTGTGCCCTCCCTCGCTCTCCCTCACCTCTCTGTCCCCTCGCAGCGCAGCAAGGCCACCCAGCAGCAGCCCGCACGCGCCGAGGCCGCGACGCGCCGCGCACGACGTGCGCCGCCCGGACACGCTCCACGGCCGGCCCCCACGTCGACCTCGCCAGCAGCCTCCACGCCACCCCCCCTTGCCCATTTGGTTCCCCGAGCACCCCGCAGCCTAGCAGCACCCCGCGCCACCCCTACGGCGAGCCGGCACGCCCTCGGGTGCCCCCTGCGCCGCGTCCACCGTGCGCCGGCCCGCCGCTATAAAAGCCGCCCCGAGCACCCCCTTTCCTCCACACCTCACCACTGCCTCTCCCCCTCACACCACTCCCTCTCGTGCACCGCCTTGAGGGCGGAGCCGTCGCCGCAAAGCCTCGGCCACCGAAGCCATCCTCGAGCTCGCCGTGTCCGAGGTAGACGACGACCACGGCCAGGCCGTGCCTGACCCCCTTTCTCTCCTCTCTGGCTCACATCCCCTTCCCCATTACAGCCTCGCTCACCCACCCCCTTTTCCCCTCTGGATTGTGCCCAGGAACGACGCGGAGACCTCGCCGGAGTTGGAGCACGGCCGCGGAGGAGGAGCTGCTCGCCGCCGTCGATTGGAGCCACCCCAGCACGCGCCGTTCGTCCCACGATCTTCCCCGAGTCGCCGCCGACGATTCGCATCGTCCGCACGCCCTCCCGAGCCCCCTAGGTGAGCCGTCCGTCCCCCTCGCCGTCGCCGGAGTAGCAGCGCCGCCGGTTTTAGGTCGTCGACGTCGCGATTGAACGTGGGCCGTTGGATCTTGATCCAACGGTACCATACCGGTTCGTTTAGAAAAAGAGAGGCTGACGTGTGGGTCCCACACGTCAGGCTTTTAAACATTTCCAGCACGCGCACTGTTTTCAGTTGAGACGCTGACGAGTGGACCCCACCCGTCAGTGTTTTCAACATTATCCAGACAGAACCATTTTTCTTATTTAATTTCACTGGAAATTCCAGTACTGGGTTCAAACTTTGAAATTCCATAACTTGGGAATTATAACTCCAAATAAATCAAATCAAAATGTTCTGGAAAGCTTATGAAATTGTCTAACCAACCCAAGTGGTTTCACCTCATTTGGATAAATAATAAAAATATAGTATTAAAAATGCCAAATAGGGTTTAAAATCTAAACTTGTTTATTTCTGATACTCTGTTAGTCCAAATGAGTTAAGACCAATTTTATTGGATCACATTTAGTCATGGTTAGTTACCCCTAAGAGGATTTAATTTTTATATCACCAGAACTTAATTAGTAGCTAAAACTTGATTATTAAGCTTCTGGATTGAAACCATTATGTAGGAAGTTTGGTAACTCCAATTGACCCAAATCCAATTGTGTTGTCTTCCACACATCAATAGCTTTCTGTAGAAATTTAGTTTGTATTTTTGTGACCAACAGAACTTAAGTTATGTAATTAAACATGTTCAACTAGTTTCTGCCCTAATTAAGATATAAATGAATAATGGCTAATTCAATTAAATTGAAGCCAAATTGTATTGTTTGATATATGAAGTGGCCATTTAGAGCATTTGAGATTGTATTGTTGTGGTAATTGATTGAGTAGGTTAGTGATTGTTTGTATTTGCTTGATTGTGTATTAGACGAGAACGTTGCCGGATATATCGAGGAGGAAGGATTTGTGGAACCTGAAGATCAAGACCATGATCACTTTGCCGAGCAAGGCAAGCTACTCTCTGAGCTTGCACCCTAATACATGCATCTATTTTTACAAAGTCATTTTAAAGCAAAGGTTTTTATAAAACCTTTTCAAAAAATTATATGGAAATTATTTTGCCACCCTATGTAGAAATATATGATAAATTATAGGATGGGAAAAAAATAAAGATTGTTTTATTCAAAACTCCTTTGAAACCTCGTATGGCTATGAAACATCAAGATGTGGTGATGATTTGAAAAAAAGGAGAATGGTGGTTTTGATAAAACGCACATTGTGTCTTTGTACTTACGTCAATCAGCCGATACTCTGTGCGACCACATTTACCCACATATGGGAAAGGGCTTAGTCATATAGTTTGCTCATATTAGTATGGGATACCCCATCAACGGAGATGACTCCGTTATGCATGAGGGGATGGTTTGATGACCTACCCCTGACCTGGGTCCTCGCTCAAACTCTATGAGTAGATAAGGAGGAGGATAGAAGGATGTCCCCTATACACCGCCAGATAAAACCTATGAGTCCTCACACTTAGATTCCGACGGGCTGGGTTAAGTGTTGATGGAAAGTATCATATGGGCAGGATCCTATACTAGCATGAGCAAAGGACAGACTAGGGTCGGTGACTCAACTTCGCATGCACCTGGTATGGCGAGACGTGGCTGACACGATGAGTTATCGGATGGGTGTGGGAAAAGTGTGCTACCTCTGCAGAGGGTTAAAACTATTCGAATAGCCGAGTCCTCGGATATGGACAGTTGAGAGACCCTACTTTGACCATGTGCAAGTTTTTGAAAGATTTGAATTTTAAAAAGAAAAGGAACTGGAGGATGTCCCATACACCTATACCAACGGATCGGTATAAGGTTGTTGGAGACCAGGAACCCTGGCGGGTTATGGCCAAGAAAAAGGAGGAGTTTTGGTGAAACTAATGGGTCATTATATTAATGATAGTTATAAAATTCTTCTTACCTTCTTCAACAAAGATACAGAGATGTTTTAAATAAATAAAAGTGTGAAACTAAAAATGAGATTAGTGCATACTCACGTTGGAGTAGTTTGCGAGTACAATCAATTGTACTCATAATAGTTTCGTCCCTGGCTATTGTCGTAGCCAGACATGGAGGAGGACTACGCCAAGGAAGAGTATGGCGACTTCTATGCGAACTAGGGATCTTCATAAGTCGACTGCCTGTCGGGTCGTTGTTGGGATATGATGTCTACTACGCCTTAGCTTCCGCTGGTTATTTTGTTTTGGCCCATGAAGGCACCTATGTAAGACTTGGTCTAAATGACCGTTTATGTAAGACTTTAATTCGGTATTGTAATGGATGTAAACTTTGGTATTCAGTTCGGATTATGTGCAACGACAGACTGATCACGGGATCGTTGTATTAAGCATAATCGGGTATTTCGGACAGCTAGTCCGGGGTCCCCACAGACCTGGTATCAGAGCCATCTCGACTTTAGGAGCCTTAGATTAGCATGGTCGCTAGGTAGGAGTTACAAAAGTTAAGTTCTAAAGGAATAAAGGAATGAAGTATTTTCGAAAAATGCTTATCTCTAATCCTCTCACTTATGAAAAATTCTACTCTCACTAAATATTACGTTTTCCCTTATATCCTTAAAAATTGGACACACTCGTCACTCTATTAAACTTAAAAAAATTTGCTCACTTGTTGCCTCACTACATTTAAAATTTTGATACACATGTCGTCTCACTAACTTAAAATTTTGAATAAAAATTGTAGATGGCGATCCATTTCACCGAGTTCGTTCAGCTTGAGAAGGACGGCAAGTTGATGTTCGAGAAGGACCTGTTCGAGTTGACCAAGCTGTTAGGTCGCCCCACTCCTGAGTTTAAGGGAGCCCAGGTGGACACTCCCGGCAACGGGAACCTGTCTTGGTTGGTAGAGGCGTCCGTTCGCGGGAACATCAAGTCCCCCGGATCCAGGACACTCATCTTTACCACCATGGACGTCCACTGGGACGACGGACTGTGTCGTTCCATGCAGCGGATGCTATCCCGGCTTTGTGAGGAGCACAAGGCGGAGTTGGTGGACTCTCGTTTCCAGTTCTACGGGAGACGCACCGTCGATGGACACCCTATTCGATCCCCTCTACACCCGACGTTCGGAGAGTATATCTTGGACATGGAGATTATGCTCTTTCGCACCCAGGAGGATCTGAGGTGCGCTAGACTTCGGTCTCACTTTGAGCGCCTCTCGCTCAAGGAGAGTCGCGAGAGTGAGGCACAGCTGAAGGAGGAGAAGGTCGCTCTTCTCAAGAAGAGGACCCAGATGAGGAAGACCATAGCGAAGCTCCGCAAGAAGGTGGCAGAGCAGGACGAGTTGATCGAGGATCTGGAGCTCCGTACTGACGAGATGGAGGAGGAGGGCGAGGATCTCCGCAAGGAGAACAACGCTTTCCTCAGCGACGATGACGACTATCTGGAGGAGATGGACTATGAGCAGGAGGATGACGAGGAGGAGGACCCAGAGGAGCCACCCTACCAGTCCGACGCTGACGTAGCAGAGCCTGAGGTTCCACCTCAGTAGGCGAGTGACTTGAGTACTACCGCAGGATTAGGTTGACCCCCTATCGCTAGTAGAGTCGAAGTAGTGGTTCTTTTGGAACTTGCACTATGTACATTAGCTTAAGGGAAAATGTTGTAAGCTTGATATGGGGAACTCTTGATGTAATGGTTGTGCTATATAAGTGTGTGCTAGTCTTGTTAATCTGTGTAAAATGTTTCTCCTATAACCCTTAAGAAATCAATCATTACGCGAAACCAACCTTTTTCCTTGGTCAAAACCTTTTGCTTGCCCCTTATACCCGGTGTGCTTCAGGATGGTGGACACTCGTCGCTCCAACACGGATGGAGGACCACCACCCCCACCGGAACCAACCACCGCCCAACTTCTTGCGCTTATCATGGAGGAACGCCAAGCTTCCCGGGCAGAGCGTCAAGCTCATATCGCTGCCCTGCAGCAGATCGCTGCCGCACACAACAACAACAACAACAACAACAACAACAACAACAATGGCAATGGCAATGGTGAAGGAAATCAGCGGTCCACTTTGAGCGACTTTCAGAAGACCAATCCACCCACCTATTCCAAGGGACTTCAACCACTGGAGGCCGATGATTGGCTTCGCACCATTAACAACAACCTGGAAGTTGCAGCCGTGGGAGAACCTGAGAAGGTGCTGTATGCGACCCACTATCTTACAGGACCTGCACGGTCTTGGTGGGAAGCTACCAAGGCTATCCAGCAAGCTGGTTATGTTATCAACTGGGTTGAGTTCCAGGAGAAGTTCCGCAAAAAGCACATTCCCGGCGGACTCATTGAGAGGAAGAAGGATGAATTCCGCAAGTTGCGGCAGGGAAGTAGAGATGTGGTCGGTTACCTGGATGAGTTCACTGACTTATCTCGGTATGCTCCTGATGACACCGACACCGAGAGGAAGAAGATGGAGCGTTTCATGAATGGACTTCATGATGAGCTGCAGTGTGCTTTGGTTATCCATGACTTTGTTGATTTAGAGTCACTTGTGGACAAAGCCATCCAGCTGGAGACCAAGCGCAAGTCCATGTTTGAAGGTCGTAAGAGGAGAATGATTGCCCAGGAAGGTTCGAGCAGCCAGAAGCCTCGCACATACCCACAAAACCCCAAGCCAGCCTATCGACCACCACCAACCCCACGCCCCAATTATCCTAATCGCCCAAACAACCCAAACAACTTCAACCGTCCCAATGACAACACCCGTCCCGGAGGGAACTCTAACAACTTCAACCGCAATGCCAATGTTGTCTGCTTTAATTGCGGCACTAAGGGTCACTACTCCAAAGAATGCCCCAATCCTAAGAAGAATGGTCCACGCCCCGATGCACAAGCGCCGAACAATGGCCAAGGCCGGAATGGAAATGGCAAGAACCCCGCACCCCGCGGAAATGTTGCTGTTGCCAAGGGACGTCTGCACCACATCAATGCTGAAGAGGCCATGGATGCGCCAGATGTTGTGCTGGGTACGTTCCTTGTCAACTCAGTACCTGCAACTGTTCTGTTTGATTCTGGTGCTACCCATTCTTTTGTTACCCAAGAATTTGTTGCTAAGGGAGGTTTAGTCGGAAACCTCTTACCCAAACCTATGGTCATCCAAATCCCAGAATCCACCATAGATACCAAGTCGTTTTGCCCGGACGTTTCCCTTGAGATCAAAGGGGAAAAGTTCCTAGTCGACTTAATCATTCTAGGAACCCAAGGCATAGATGTTATACTGGGTATGAATTGGCTAGCCAAGTACCGTGGTCGAATTGACTGCGCCAGAAGAGCGGTATCCCTCACCACCGACAAAGAAGTAGAAGTGGAGTATGTGTCAGAAACCAGTCGACCCCAACCAGGATGTCATGAGAGCATAGCTCGACCCACCCTAGATGAGATCCGTGTGGTTCACTTGTTCCGAGATGTTTTCCCTGAAGAATTGCCTGGTATGCCGCCAGACCGGGATATCGAGTTCATCATTGAACTTATCCCCGGAACAGCCCCTATATCCCAAAGACCTTATCGGATGAATCCGGAAGAACTGGTTGAGTTGAAGAAGCAGTTAGCAGATATGCTCAGCAAAGGACTTATTCGCCCAAGCGCTTCACCCTGGGGATCACCCATTATTTTTGTGGATAAGAGAGACGGTACCACACGCCTGTGTGTGGATTATCGCAAGTTAAATGATGTGACCATTAAGAACAAGTATCCCCTTCCAAAGATCGAGGATCTGTTCGATCAAATGAACGGAGCCCGAGTCTTTTCCAAGATCGATCTTCGGTCAGGATATCATCAGTTAAAAATCCGAGAGACGGACATTCCCAAGACTGCCTTCACCACCCGCTACGGTTTATTTGAATACACCGTAATGTCCTTTGGTCTGACCAATGCCCCAGCCTATTTTATGAATCTCATGAACAAGATCTTCATGGAGTATCTTGACAAGTTCGTGGTAGTTTTCCTCGATGACATCCTTATCTACTCCAAAACCGAAGAAGAGCATGCTGAACACCTGCGTCTAGTTTTAGCAACCCTCCGAGAACACCAGTTGTATGCCAAGTTTAGCAAGTGTGAGTTTTGGCTCAGTGAAGTAACATTTCTCGGACATGTTGTGTCTGCGGGAGGAATTTCTGTTGACCCAGAGAAGATCCAAGCCATTGTGACCGAAATCCGAAGCTTTCTCGGACTAGCGGGTTACTACCGCAAGTTCGTTGAAGATTCTCCAGTATAGCCAAACCCCTGACCCAACTACTGAAAAAGGACAAGAAGTTTGAATGGACTCAGAAGTGTGAAGAGAGTTTCCAGGAATTGAAGAAGAGATTGACCTCAACCCCCGTCCTGATTATGCCAGACGTCACCAAGAGTTTCGACGTGTATTGCGATGCATCACGCCTCGGACTTGGTTGCGTTCTGATGCAAGAAGGCAAGGTGGTGTCGTATCTGTCTCGGCAGTTGCGACCACATGAAGAGAACTACCCAACCCATGACCTGGAGTTAGCCGCTGTTGTTCTTGCTCTGAAGACGTGGCGCTCCTATCTTGCGGGACATCGTTGCGAGATCTATACGGATCATAAGAGCTTGAAGTATATCTTCACCCAGAAGGAGTTAAATCTGCGACAGAGAAGGTGGATGGAATTAATCAAGGATTATGATATCGGTATCCATTATCACCCTGGAAAGGCTAATGTAGTTGCCGATGCCCTTAGTCGCAAACCCTGCACCCTGAATGCCCTGATCCAAGTCGAACAGCCAGCCTTGTTCAAAGAGTTCCAAGATTTTGGACTAGAGCTTGTTAGCCGCGGTTATCTTGCCAATTTAGAGTTAGCCCCAACCCTGATAGATCAAATCAAGGAAGCCCAGAAAGGTCATGAGAGCATAGAAGGAATTAAGAAGAAGATTTCTCTCGGTAAAGCGCCTGGTTTTACCGAAGATGCTGAAGGAGTGTTGAGATTTAATGGTCGTATCTGTGTCCCCAATGTCACGGAACTTAAGGAGTTAATCCTAAAGGAAGCCCACGAGACCCCCTATTCAATCCACCCCGGCGGAACCAAAATGTACCAAGACCTTCGTGAAAGATTTTGGTGGCACGGAATGAAGCGAGAGATTGGTGTTTTTGTAGCCAAGTGCGATATCTGTCAGCGAGTCAAGGCTGAACATCAGCGACCCGCGGGATTGCTTCAACCCTTGAAAATTCCCGAGTGGAAGTGGGATGAGATTGGAATGGATTTTATCACCGGACTTCCAAGATCCAACCGAGGCCATGACTCAATTTGGGTCATCGTTGATAGACTAACCAAGGTTGCCCATTTTATTCCCGTCAACACCACCTATCGGGGAAATCAGTTAGCAGACCTGTATATTTCCAGAATAGTAAGCCTGCATGGTGTGCCTAAGAGGATTGTATCGGATAGAGGCACACAATTCACCTCAAGGTTCTGGAAAGCCCTACACGAAGCCCTCGGAACCAAGCTAGCATTTAGCACAGCTTATCATCCCCAGACCGGAGGCCAAACTGAGAGAGTGAACCAGATATTAGAGGACATGCTTCGCGCGTGTGTTCTATCCTATGGATCCAAGTGGGAAGATTGTCTTCCATTTGCAGAGTTCTCCTACAACAATAGTTACCAGTCTAGTCTGCAAATGGCCCCTTTTGAAGCCCTATACGGCAGGAAGTGTCGTACGCCCCTGAATTGGTCCGACACCGGAGAAGGCAAACTGTTTGGACCAGATACCCTCCGTGAGGCTGAAGAGCAAGTCCAGCTTATCCGTGAGCGACTCAAAACCGCCCAATCCCGCCAGAAGAGTTACGCTGATCCCAAGCGTCGTGATGTCACCTTCAGTATCGGAGATTATGTCTATCTCCGAGTGACACCCCTTAAAGGAATGCAGCGTTTCCATGTCAAAGGAAAATTAGCACCAAGGTATATTGGGCCCTTTAAGATCATTGCCCGTCGAGGAGAAGTGTCTTATCAACTGGAGTTGCCTCAAGAGTTAGCAGATTACCACGATGTCTTCCACATTTCCTTGCTCCGGAAATGTCTTGAAGTTCCTGACCAGCCTGATGTTTTCAAAAACATCGACCACCATTCCATCGACCTGAATCAAGATCTGACTTACCGTGAGAGACCCATCAAGATTCTCGACGAAGATGTTCGTCTTACCCGAAGGCGAGCGATTAAGTTCTACAAGGTCCAGTGGACTAACCACTCTGAAGATGAAGCAACTTGGGAACGCGAAGACTATCTTAGAAGCGAATTCCCAAACCTCTTTAGTGCCCAAACCTAGCAAATCTCGGGACGAGATTTATTTTAAGGGGGGAAGGATCTGTAACATCCCAAATTAATATTATGAAATATTATGTCCAAAAATGTGGGCCAACAAAAACTTTTATTAATTAATGTGTGTTGATGTCTTATTGTTGCTTGTGATAAGTATTTCTTGTGAATGTGTTGTTTGTTAGCTCTAATTAAAAACTTGAAGAAAAGAAAATAAACAAAACAAAACATTAAAACAATAAAAACAATGTGACAAATGTCACCTTATTTCTCAAAGTGGGAAATTAGTTTCTTTCCAAACCAAATTCAGTGGAGTGGCAATATGAACACTCCCATTTTATTCCCACAATTTTTCCCTCTTCAAATATTCAATTTAAAAACCTAAATTCAAATTTATATTTCTTTCTTTATCAAATTCAAATCACAAAATGTGCTATGTTGCACTTGTCACAAAATTAGCCAAACAGTACCATAAACTTAGACAAGCATATGTGAACCAAATTATAAAAATAAATCTCAAAAATTTGGACATTGTTTTGGTTCAGACATTGTGTCGAACACCTGCTGGACGCCACCCAGTTCATCCCAAACCGCACCAAGTCCACGGATCAAATTGAGCGATTTAGTGTTTAATTCTTCCACTTGTCGCCTCCAATGGATTCCCCTTACTCCACTCGACTCAATGCGCGCTTGAACGCGAGGAATCGGGCCCGGGAGCGCCGAGGAGCCGCCGGCGACAGCAGCGGCCGCGCGCACGTCGCCGTGGTCGGCACTGTGGCCGCGACGACGCCGCGCCGTGCCGGCCGCGATGTGCCCTCCCTCGCTCTCCCTCACCTCTCTGTCCCCTCGCAGCGCAGCAAGGCCACCCAGCAGCAGCCCGCACGCGCCGAGGCCGCGACGCGCCGCGCACGACGTGCGCCGCCCGGACACGCTCCACGGCCGGCCCCCACGTCGACCTCGCCAGCAGCCTCCACGCCACCCCCCCTTGCCCATTTGGTTCCCCGAGCACCCCGCAGCCTAGCAGCACCCCGCGCCACCCCTACGGCGAGCCGGCACGCCCTCGGGTGCCCCCTGCACCGCGTCCACCGTGCGCCGGCCCGCCGCTATAAAAGCCGCCCCGAGCACCCCCTTTCCTCCACACCTCACCACTGCCTCTCCCCCTCACACCACTCCCTCTCATGCACCGCCTGGAGGGCGGAGCCGTCGCCGCAAAGCCTCGGCCACCGAAGCCATCCTCGAGCTCGCCGTGTCCGAGGTAGACGACGACCACGGCCAGGCCGTGCCTGACCCCCTTTCTCTCCTCTCTGGCTCACATCCCCTTCCCCATTACAGCCTCGCTCACCCACCCCCTTTTCCCCTCTGGATTGTGCCCAGGAACGACGCGGAGACCTCGCCGGAGTTGGAGCACGGCCGCGGAGGAGGAGCTGCTCGCCGCCGTCGATTGGAGCCACCCCAGCACGCGCCGTTCGTCCCACGATCTTCCCCGAGTCGCCGCTGACGATTCGCATCGTCCGCACGCCCTCCCGAGCCCCCTAGGTGAGCCGTCCGTCCCCCTCGCCGTCGCCGGAGTAGCAGCGCCGCCGGTTTTAGGTCGTCGACGTCGCGATTGAACGTGGGCCGTTGGATCTTGATCCAACGGTACCATACCGGTTCGTTTAGAAAAAGAGAGGCTGACGTGTGGGTCCCACACGTCAGGCTTTTAAACATTTCCAGCGCGCGCACTGTTTTCAGTTGAGACGCTGACGAGTGGACCCCACCCGTCAGTGTTTTCAACATTATCCAGACAGAACCATTTTTCTTATTTAATTTCACTGGAAATTCCTGTACTGGGTTCAAACTTTGAAATTCCATAACTTGGGAATTATAACTCCAAATAAATCAAATCAAAATGTTCTGGAAAGCTTATGAAATTGTCTAACCAACCCAAGTGGTTTCACCTCATTTGGATAAATAATAAAAATATAGTATTAAAAATGCATCTATTTTTACAAAGTCATTTTAAAGCAAAGGTTTTTATAAAACCTTTTCAAAAAATTATATGGAAATTATTTTGCCACCCTATGTAGAAATATATGATAAATTATAGGATGGGAAAAAAATAAAGATTGTTTTATTCAAAACTCCTTTGAAACCTCGTATGGCTATGAAACATCAAGATGTGGTGATGATTTGAAAAAAAGGAGAATGGTGGTTTTGATAAAACGCACATTGTGTCTTTGTACTTACGTCAATCAGCCGATACTCTGTGCGACCACATTTACCCACATATGGGAAAGGGCTTAGTCATATAGTTTGCTCATATTAGTATGGGATACCCCATCAACGGAGATGACTCCGTTATGCATGAGGGGATGGTTTGATGACCTACCCCTGACCTGGGTCCTCGCTCAAACTCTATGAGTAGATAAGGAGGAGGATAGAAGGATGTCCCCTATACACCGCCAGATAAAACCTATGAGTCCTCACACTTAGATTCCGACGGGCTGGGTTAAGTGTTGATGGAAAGTATCATATGGGCAGGATCCTATACTAGCATGAGCAAAGGACAGACTAGGGTCGGTGACTCAACTTCGCATGCACCTGGTATGGCGAGACGTGGCTGACACGATGAGTTATCGGATGGGTGTGGGAAAAGCGTGCTACCTCTGCAGAGGGTTAAAACTATTCGAATAGCCGAGTCCTCGGATATGGACAGTTGAGAGACCCTACTTTGACCATGTGCAAGTTTTTGAAAGATTTGAATTTTAAAAAGAAAAGGAACTGGAGGATGTCCCATACACCTATACCAACGGATCGGTATAAGGTTGTTGGAGACCAGGAACCCTGGCGGGTTATGGCCAAGAAAAAGGAGGAGTTTTGGTGAAACTAATGGGTCATTATATTAATGATAGTTATAAAATTCTTCTTACCTTCTTCAACAAAGATACAGAGATGTTTTAAATAAATAAAAGTGTGAAACTAAAAATGAGATTAGTGCATACTCACGTTGGAGTAGTTTGCGAGTACAATCAATTGTACTCATAATAGTTTCGTCCCTGGCTATTGTCGTAGCCAGACATGGAGGAGGACTACGCCAAGGAAGAGTATGGCGACTTCTATGCGAACTAGGGATCTTCATAAGTCGACTGCCTGTCGGGTCGTTGTTGGGATATGATGTCTACTACGCCTTAGCTTCCGCTGGTTATTTTGGTTTGGCCCATGAAGGCACCTATGTAAGACTTGGTCTAAATGACCGTTTATGTAAGACTTTAATTCGGTATTGTAATGGATGTAAACTTTGGTATTCAGTTCGGATTATGTGCAACGACAGACTGATCACGGGATCGTTGTATTAAGCATAATCGGGTATTTCGGACAGCTAGTCCGGGGTCCCCACCCAAACACTCGAGGAGCTCTCGCTCACCAGCGACGCGACATATATGCCAGATTATAAGAAACAAGCAGTCGACAAGACATTTAACGCCGCAGATGATACACGAACGCATCAGATACATCCAAGTGATCCCGCCAAGATAGTCAAGGTGTCGTCAAGTCTACCACCCGCATAGGAAAGCGCGCTCGTCGAATTCCTCCGTGAGAACTGGGATATGTTTGCCTGGTGTGCAGCCGACATGCCAGGCATACCCAGGGAATTCGCCGAGCACTCTCTCCAACTCAGTCCAGGAACTAGACCGGTCAAACAAGCAGTACGTCGTGTGTCAGGGCCGAAAAGAGAAGCTATAGAGAAACATGTAGACAAGCTACTCAAAGCGAACTTCATCCGAGAGATTAAAAAATCAGAATGGGTGGCTAACCCTGTGATAGTTGAAAAGAAGAAGACAACTGAAACTAGGATGTGCATCGACTTCACAGGGCTCAACAAATGCTGCCCAAAAGACCATTTTCCACTACCTCGTATCGACCAAATCGTCGATTCTACTGCAGGATGCGCGCGACTGTCATTTCTAGACGCGTATTCAGGATACCATCAGATAAAGATGAAAATCGAAGATGAAGAAAAAACAGCCTTCACAACTCCACTCGGAGTATATTGCTACACCACCATGCCCTTCTGTCGGAGAGTGACTCCCACGGAACAGGGGTAGCCACACCCTGAAGAGAGGTTTGAAGGGGGGGCTGAACGCGGAGGTCAAACAATCCTCGAGAGGCACGACGACGGTGCTCGCCGGGCCTGGAGAGAAACTATCACGCCAGAGATGGACACCGGCCCGTACCCAGGTTCACGGCCCTCAGGAGGAGGTAACACCGCTACTCCTGCTTGTCTGTATTGCACTGTGAAGGATACAGGACAATGAGCTTGCCGAGGGCTCTCTTGAGGCAGTTTAGTGCTTGGAGAGGGACACAATGGTCGTCTTCCCCCTCCAGCAGTTGGCTATCCTATGCGTTTGGCTAAGGTTCCCTCGGTCTAGGAAACAATCAGCCGACTGGAGATCAATCCCTCTCTACGGTGGAGCTCCTGCTCCTTTTATAGGCGCCCCGGGCTCCATCCTCGTGCTGGTGGGTTCCCACATGCCGGTGGCGCGAAGGAGCGGGAGTCCACCGCGGCTCATCCGCCCATGGACGCGGTCCATCCGTGCTAAAGTTGCGCGCCGTGGCCGACAGGCTGCAGACGGTGCAGAACGGCTCGCAGGCGCGGCAGAGGTCATGGTGGAGCCCACGATGACGATCTTCTTGGAGCGTTGCGCCGTCCAGCCGCTTTATCACCAAAGAGGAAAGTCCTGGCTGTCCTGGCGCAGGCGGCGCGGCTTTGTTGACTCCTTTATCATCAGAATGGCAGCTGGGATGCTCGCGTCACCCTGCGGCTGCTGCAGGGGCCATGTGCGCCCTGCAGCGCTTGCTTAGCCGCGAAGTGTCTCCACAGGGCCGCGGTGGCCTGTGGGGAGGTTTTCATGCTGACCTCTCTCCAGGCGTGTTGAGCCTTGGGGAGTCTCTTGAAGCGCGGGGTCCTCTTCAGGCCCTGGCTTCCTCTTCAGGCCCTCAAGAGGAGATGCCTCTCGAGGGTCTCTCCAAGCGGTAGCTTGGTCCTTAGTCGTTTTGACGAATCCCTCGCGGGCGAGGCCTGTAGGGAGTGGGCTATGCACACCCCGGTCCTCATTGGGCCGACAGTAGCCCCCGGGCCCGCGATGGGCACGGCTGAGCCCATGACCGCAGCCGAAGCGTCGTGGGCCCAAAGTGTCCGGCCGGGCCGAACCACGCGTCACTCAGGCGAGTAACGGTTGCGCACGATCTGGGGCGTGCGTCGTGGGGGGTCCCACCACGCCCCGGTAACTGCTCCTCGATGGGACATAAAGCCTTCGCGCCGGAGCAGGGAGCCGTTACTGCTTCCATTCTCTCTCGCAGAAGTCATCCGCCCCGAGCTCTCCGCTCCTGCTCTCCGGCGCGCTCTTCTCTTTTCTCCTCCAGTTTCTCCCCGCGCCACGTTCACCTCTTCTCCGACGATGAGTCCGGCCAAGAACAAGGGCAAGGCGGCCGCGGGGTCTTCTTCGCAGGCGGCGCCTGCCGAGGCCGCGCACGGCGCGGCATTGCTAGGGGTGCGCGTCAACGACAAGGCCCTCGACAAGGTCCGCTTCCTGGTGGCGGACCGGACCAACGAGCACGGCGCCACCGCGCTCAAGGCCGCGGCGCACGGGAAACGCCCGCGAGGGTTTTTCCCCGTCTTCTAGCACTGTGTCGCTGCGGGGCTGGTGCCGCCATTCTCTCCGTTCCTGGAGGGGGTGCTGGCCTTTTACCAGATCCAGCTGCTGCACCTCCACCCCAACTCCGTGCTCATCCTCGCCATCTTCGCCTACCTCTGCGAGGCGTACCTGGGCCTGGAGCCCACGGTGGACCTCTTCCGGTGCTTCTACGCGCTCCGGAACACGGCGAAGAATGAGCGCTCCGGATGCGTCTGGTTCCGCATCGTGGATGGCATGGGGAGCGTTTACATCCCCATGTCGTGGAGCGAGGGCAAGGCCATCACCTCGGTGACGAAGAAGGTGGACGACTTCCGCCAGCGGTGGTTCTTCGTCGGGGTGGAGCAGCCCTGCGCCTTCCTCGAGGTACCTGACGCGCCGCCCGTGAAGAACTCGAATTGGGGCAAGGCCCCCTTTAGGGGCGCGCAGAACGCAATGTTGATGGGCCGCCTGAGCTACCTTCGAGAGGAGGGCCTCACGGGGCAGATCATTGTTGCGGACTTCGTGACACGCCGCATCGCTCCACTCCAGGCGCACGCGACGCCCATGTGGATGTACTCCGGCCCCCAGGACAAGATGCGGCTCCACCGCGAGGACAACGACAAGGATGCTGTCGACAACGTCCTGTCCACGCTCTTCATCAACCCGGCGGTGCCAGCCATGGATGCGCTCCCCATCACGCTTCGGCCTCTGCACCAGTACAACATGACCGAGCACCTGGCCATTCTGGAGGGGATGCCCTCGTTCACCCCGGCGGGCCCGGCGGGGAAAATGGTGCCTGTGCCGGTGGTGCATGAGGCGGAGGGGGCAGAGACGCCCTCTGCCTCAGGAGCTGGGCAGGGCGAGGAGGAGGCCGCAGCAGGGGAGGAGTCCTCTTCGAGGGCCGGCCCCCTTACTGGCGAGATTTGCGACATCTCGTCAGGCGATGACGACGACGCCTTCGTGGTGGTGCCCTCGCGCCACGCGGAAGAGGAGGAGGCCGAGGAGGAGGGCTCTGACGAGGAGGCCTCGCCAGGGCGTCGCGAGCCCCGCTCCAAGGCGGCGGTGGGTTGGTCCGGGGCGAGGCCGTCAGACGTCCCCTCCAAGAGGAAAGCCGAGGCGCCTCCGGAGGGGTCAGGTGCCAAGGCCAAGCCTTCCTGGCACTCGCCAGGCTTGGCGTGGGTCGACACCGGCGCCAAGGAGTCCGGGTAAGTGTTTTAGGCTTTCAGCCGATCGATTCTTGTTCTTTCTCTCTCCGCCTATTTTTGAAGATCTTTCCCTGGTGTTTGCCAGTGACCTTGTGCCTGCGAAGCGTCGCAAGCTTCGCAAGGCGGCTGAGGTGAAGAAAGCCACGGCTGAGGTCGTGGCTGAGGAGGCCGCGAGGCCTGTGGAGACGGCCTCCACAGGCCCAACCGAAGAGATGCCTCAAGCGGAGGCAGCTGGGGCTTTAGCCGGGACAGCGGCGCCTCAGGCGGAGGCAGCTGCGCCGCCCCCCGAGCCGATGGTGGTGGAGGCGCAGGAGGAGCGGGTTGCTAGCCCTCCTCGCGCCCCTACCCCGCCTCGCGCGGCCACGCCACCGCGCGAGCCAACTCCGACGCGCGAGCCCACTCCACCTCGCGCGACCACGCCTCCCGCGCAGCCAGAGGCCGGGACGGACCAGGGCCCGCCAAGCGCGGGCGCATCTGCAGGGGGAGCTTCTTTGTCTCCGCCACGCCCCGCAGCGGGGGGCGAGGCGCAAGAGGTGACGCGCCCGGGCGGCGAGGTCGGAGAGGCCAATTTGGGCGCCGCGATGGACGGGACGCGGTCTAGCCCCCAGGCACGCCCAGAGGCTCAGTTCTCCGGGCTCGGCGCAGGGGCAGGCACCTCCACATGCCGTGACCTGGTCCTTGGCGGCTGGGACTGGAGCAAGGGGCACCGCGAGGTTGCCTTCCGCGTCGTGAGGGAGTCCCTGGAGGGCTTGGAGGCGCAACTTGCCCTCGAGGACGCTCAGCTCACCCAGCAGCGCGACGAGCTTGCGGGGGCTTGGGCGCGCTTCCACGCCGCGGTCGAGGCCCGCCGCCAGGAGGATCTGGCCCTCCAGGCCGCTCGCGAGGAGGCCGTCCGCTTCGCCAAGGAGGTCCGCGAGGGGGCCATCCGTGACGCTGACGAGCTCCTTGCCCCTCTCCAGGACGAGCGCAACGCGGCCGCCGATCTCCTCGCCGAGGTGAAGGCCGAGCGTGAAGCTATGGAGGGCTCGCTGACGCAGAAACGTCGCGAGCTGGCCCAGCTAGAGTCCCAGCTCCTTTCCGCCCACCGGGTCGCGCAGGAGACGCTGGAGGAGGACCGCAAGGGCCTTGCCGAGCGCGAGCGGCTGCTGGCCTCCAGGGAGCAGGACGTGCTGCAGCGTGACGAGCAGCGGCTCCAGGCGGAGGGCGAGCTCGCCACCCAGCGCGAAGAGCTTGAGGCGCGCGAGGGGGACCTGGCTCAGGCGCTCCAGAGGCACGACGAGAACGTCACCGCCCAGAGGCAAACCCTGGAGCGCTTCCAGCAGCGGTTTGCTGAGAAGAAGAAAGAGGCGGAGGCGGCCCTCGCGGAGCGCGAGAAGGAGTTCAGGCGGACCACCTCCAAGGAGTACCGCGACAAGGCCAAGAAGCAGGAGGACCGCTTCAAGGCCAAGCACGCTACCGATGCCAAGCGGATCGCGGAGCTCGAGAAGGCCAACTCCAAGCTCGAGGCCCGCCTCCAGCGCGCCAAGGAGGCCTATCGCCAGGCGGAGGATGGTCGCAGGGCGGCTGTCCTGGAACTGGATGCCCTCGTCAAGGACGTGGAGGGGCAGGCGGGCTCAGCGGCCAAGCAGGTGTCGGAGGCTGTGGACACCGCGCAGGCGGCTCGCGTGCTCACGAAGCAGCGGGAGCGTATGTTCCAGGCACTGGTGGCCAGGGGCAACGAGCTTGCAGCTCAGCTTGGCGCGGAGGTGCCGCACGCTGATGCTCGCGGCCGTGGCGATGCTGCCATGTACCTGGTCTACTTCGACCAGCTCTTCACGGCCCTCGAGGGCCCCGTCGCCGATCTCCGCGAGGTGATCGAGGTCGAGAGCCGCCAGCTCCTCGGGGTGGTTGTTGACCGCATCTTCACCAACCTTCGGCTCCTCACGCCCGGCTTCGACCTCGCCTCGGTGACCGAGGAGCGCACGGGCAAGGAGGCCTTGCGGGTCTCCAACTCCCTCCGCGAGCAGGTCGAGACCTTCTGCAACCGCTTCAAGCGCGCAGAGGTGGCTGCGGAGGACAGCGAGGAGGAGGCCGCCCTTGCTGAGGAGGAAGACGCTGAGGAGGAGGAGCATGCTGGCGCGGACTCCGCCTGAGCCCTTGATTCATTGCGCCTTTGAGCGCCTGTATCTGAAACAGCTTTATGTTTAGACATTATGCATTTTGAGCATGTAATGTATTCCTTGAGTGCTTGATGTTAACTTGTGTGCCCCTCGAGAGGCCCTTTCTGCCTTATTTTCATGTCTATGTTTTCTCTGCGTCGTTAGGTCCCATCTCTTCGCGCTATGACTCCGCCGCTGCGGTATGCTAGAGCAATGACTCAGCAAGGCCGGGGGGAGTTTAAGGCTTGGAGAGGTAAGAGCCCTGAGTCGCGATGCTCAAGCGCCCCCCTTAGACGTGCGAGTAGTCCATGAAGCACAAGGGAAAAATGAAATCGCTCGAGGGACAAACGTGCGCTTGGGGAGAAAAAGCTCTCGAGTTACGAGTGTGTGACTTAGCTTCTCGAGGCTTTTGCCCTGTAGAGGTTTTTTAGCCTGGCGAGGAGGTCCTCTTCAAGGGTTTTGCCCTGCCGCCTCCTCAGGCTTGTAGAGACGCTTGTTCTCTGTAGATGTTAGAGGGGCAAACCCAAATGCTTGTGCACGGTACCAGGGACTAATGCGCGCTTATAGGTCCCCTCAGGCGTTCCTTGCGAGGAGAGAGAGTACCAAGGTCCTTTGTAGAGATGGCGTGTTTGTGGGAGCTTGCCCTCCAGCCAGAGCTCGGATCCTTGGGTTTTGAAGTGCTGCTGGTGTGTCATTTGAGGCACTGGCACCGTACTCAGCCCCCGCTCACGAGGTGCGCATGTGGAGAGATATAAGTGCCCATTTTCAACAAAGAAAATAATGCTGGAATAAACTCACCACCAAAATATTACATAGCGGCGCCGTAGCACATTGTTCCCTTAGGAACGAAATTGTTTCATTATGCTTGGAGTTGCCAAGTTAATGTATTTGACCATGTCGAGGCATGGGGACCACCCATTAGTGGCAGAGACTCTCAACGGCCTGAGGCGGCTCGTTATATGGAGAGCTCGGAGGGTTGACCCTCGAGAGAAGCCTTTGGGCTTGGAGGTTTAAGCCGTGAGCTTTTTTAACCTCTAGAGACAAAAAATGCTTGGAGGTGGAGCCGTAAGCTGCCTCTTCAGCCAGATGTCTTGACGTGACAATGATCACGGGCGTGACAATGATCACGGGTAGAACTTGCGCAGGTGCGTGATGTTCCACGGGTTCTTGACGGGATGCCGTCTTCGGTCTCGAGGCATACTGCGCCAGGCCTGGCGACGTGGGAGACCCTGTAGGGACCTTCCCACATCGGCGAGAGCTTGTGGAGGCCTTCCCTGGAGAGGATTCGCCTGAGGACGAGGTCGCCCGCCTCAAGGGTGCGCGAGCGCACATGGCAGCTGTGGTAGCGCCGCAGGTCTTGCTGGTACCCTGCCGCTCTGAGGGCGGCCTGACGGCGCAGTCCCTCGAGGAACAGCAGGTCGTCGTTGTGGAGGCCCTCTTGGATGTCCTCATTGAAGGCAAGGACCCGTGGTGATCCATGCTTGATTTCTGCGGGGAGGACTGCCTCAGCTCCGTAGACCAGGGCGAAGGGCGTTTCGCCTGTAGGCCTTGAGGAAGTTGTGCGTATGGACCAGAGGACTGAAGGGAGCTCGTCGATCCAGCCCTTGCCGTGGCCTTTGAGGATGTTGAAGCTCCTGGTCTTGAGGCCCTTGAGGACTTCTGCGTTCGCTCGCTCGGCTTGACCGTTGCTGCGTGGATGAGCCACCGAGGCGAAGCAGACCTTGACGCCGAGCTTGTCGCAGTAGGCTCGGAAGATGCCGCTGGTGAACTGCGAGCCATTGTCGGTGATGATGCGGTTGGGCACGCCGAAGCGGCAGACCAAGCTCCTGATGAATTTCACCGCGGCCCCAGCTGGTATGGTGCGCACTGGCTCAACTTCGGTCCACTTGGTGAACTTGTCGATGGCCACGAAGAGGAAGCGATAGCCCCCCTGCGACCTTGGGAAGGGGCCCAAGATGTCCAGCCCCCAGACCGCAAACGGCCAGGAGAGCGGGATGGTTTGAAGCCCCAGCGCCGGCTGATGAATTTGCTTGGCGTGGAATTGGCAGGCGTCGCAGGTTTGCACAATGGCGACCGCATCTTGAAGCACTTGAGGCCAGTAGAAGCCGCTCCTGAAGACCTTGCCTGCGAGGGTGCGCGCACACGAGTGGTGGCCGCACTCCCCGCTATGGATGTCCTTGATCAGCTCTCGGCCTTCCTCAGGAGGGACGCACTTGAGCGCGATACCATTTGGGCGCTTGCGGTAGAGGTTTCCCTCGAGGATGCAGTAGGATTTCGCCTGTCGAGCGATTCGCTCTGCGTCAGCATCCTCTTCAGGGAGGATTCCTTTCACCAAGTAGTCCTTAAGCTCATCAATCCAGCCTGAGGCCTGGTGGGTTGCCGTC
The DNA here is from genome assembly GCA_026929855.1 of Poa annua. Classification (NCBI taxonomy): domain Eukaryota; kingdom Viridiplantae; phylum Streptophyta; class Magnoliopsida; order Poales; family Poaceae; genus Poa; species Poa annua. Next base: position 23,865,299 of record CM049435.1, on the reverse strand, counting down.
AGCAACAGGCGCTCCCCTGTGCTGGGACCGCAATCAGGCGCCCCAGACTCAGGAGGTGGTGGGAGCGCTTCATCTGCGCTTGCGGCTGTGGTCTCTCGAGGCTGCTTGATGGATGCCTTGGCGAGCCTCTCTTCAAAGACGCCGGCCTGCTGGGGTTGCCTTCGCGAGGCTCGCTTGGCGATGTCGTCAGCCTCTTGGTTTTCCTTCCTCGGGATGTGCATGAGCTCCATGCCCCTGAAGTGCTTCTCGAGCTTGCGGACCTCTTCAAGGTATGCGGCCATGTGGCCGTCTTTTGGCGTGTAGCTCTTGTTGGAGAAGTTGACGAGCAGCTGGGAGTCTCCCTTGACGAGCAGGTGCTTGACGCCTAGAGCGATGGCGGCCCTTAAGCCGGCGAGGAGGCCTTCGTATTCGGCGATGTTGTTGGAGATCTTATCGATCGTGAAGCACAGCTGGACAGCGTAGTATAGCTTGTCACCCTTGGGCGAAGTTAGGACAACGCCTGCTCCGCCATTGCGGCAAGCGAAGGCTCCATCGAAGTGCATGGTCCAGTGGCTAGGCACTGTGCCTCCTGAGGGCTCGGCTTCTGCCTCTCGAGGCTCCTCAGGGCTTGGGTCAGTCCACTCGGCGACGAAGTCAGCCAGCGCTCTTCCTTTTACGACCCTCGTAGTGTCGAAGCGCAAGTTGAATGGCTGCAGCTCGATGTTCCATCCTGCGACACGATCAGTGGCGTTGGGGTTGCGCAGGATCTGCTCCAGGGGGAAGGCAGTAACCACCGTGATGGGGTGGCCCTGGAAGTAGTGTCTCAACTTCCTGGAGGCGATGAGGAGCGCGACGAGGAGCTTCTGCTGCATTGGATACCTCTCGCGAGCGTCCCGCAGCACTGTGCTGACGAAGTAGACGGGGTGCTCGACGAGGGTTGCCCGAGGTGGCGCAGCGTCAGCCCTCTGTGGAGGCTCTTCAGGGCCCTTGTCGAGATCTGCCTGTGGAGGCGTCTCGACGGGGGTGGGGGGAGCAGACTCGACTTGAGGCGGTGGGCCTGGCAGTGGGTCTGTGGAGGCTGCTCCTTCGACGGGGTCTTTGTCGGGGGGTTCTGGGCTTGGAGTGGCGGTGCTCTTCTTGGGGAGGACAGGCTCTTCCCTCTCGACCACCAAGACGGCGCTTGCGGTCTGAGGGGTGGTTGAGAGGTACAGCTTCAGGTGCTCGCCTGCCCTGGGGGCCACCAAGACTGGAGGGCTGGCCAGATACTTTTTTAAGTCCTCGAAGGCTTTGTCCGCCTCAGGGGTCCACTTGAACGTGCCCGATCTCTTCATGATCTTGAAAAATGGCAGGGCTCTCTCGCCAAACTTAGAGATGAAACGGCCAAGGCTGGCCATGCAGCCCGCTAAGCGCTGCATGTCCTTGAGTCGGCGGGGAGGCTGCATTTCCTTTATGGCCTTGATCTTGTCAGGATTTGCCTCTATGCCACGGTGGGACACGAGGAATCCGAGGAGCTTGCCTGAAGGGACCCCGAAGACGCACTTGGCGGGGTTCAGCTTGATGTTCACCTTTCTCAGGCTGGCGAAGGTTTCCTCGAGATCCCTCAAGAGGGTGCCCCCCTCTCGAGACTTGACCATGATATCATCGACGTAGGCCTCAGCGTTTCTGCCCATCTGTGCCCCCAAGGCTATCCTCATGAGCCTCTGGAAAGTGGCCCCAGCGTTCTTCAGGCCGAAGGGCTTGCACGTGTAGCAGTACACACCACAAGGGGTGAGGAATGCCGTCTTTTCCTCGTCCTCTTTAGCCATCTTGATCTGGTGATAACCAGAGAAGGCGTCCAGGAAACAGAGGAGGTCGCAGCCAGCGGTGGAGTCCACGATCTGGTCTATCCTCGGCATAGGGTATGGGTCCTTGGGGCAGGCCTTGTTGACATCGGTGTAGTCGATGCAGAGTCGGCCTCCTCCAGCGGGTTTAGGAACAACCACGCCGTTGGAGAGCCAAGTGGGGTGCGCGACTTCGCGGACGACATTTGCCGCCTTGAGCTTCTCTACTTCCTTGACGATGAAAGCTTGCTTCTCGGGGGCTTGCTTACGTGCTTTTTGCTTGACGGGGCGTGCGTCTGGACACACGGCTAAGTGGTGCTCGATCACCTCCCTTGGTACACCGGACATATCCGACGGAGTCCATGCGAACATGTCAGAGTTTGCCCGAAGGAAGGCGACGAGCGCGCTTTCCTATTTGGGAGGCAGGGCAGCGCCTATGGTGACGCTAGCCCCCGAGCCTTCAGCCCCCGAGCTGGTGGTGTCCAGTGACACCTTCTTCGTGGCAGCTTGCTCCTGAGAGAACACTTGCTTCTTCTTCTTGGGCCTTTCGAGAGGCTCCATGTCCTCGTCAGCCGGGAAGGCCATGGCGGCTGCCTTGTAGGCGCTCTCGACAGCGCGCGTGGCGTCCAGGATATGACCATGGATGGCAATGGTGCCAGCGCTGCCGGGGATCTTGACCATGTTGTAGGCGTGATGCGTGACGGCCATGAACTTTGCGAGGGCGGGGTAGCCGAGGATGGCGTTGTACGGCAGGCCGATGTGGGCGACATCGAAGTCGATCAGCTCCGTGCGATAGTTCTTCTGCGTGCCAAAGGTGACCGCGAGGCGGACTTGCCCCAGAGGCTCGATTGAACCACTGGTGACGCCCGTGAATGGCCTGGAGGGCATAAGCCACTCGTAGGGCACTTGAAGCGTCTCGAAGGTCTCGACAGAGATGACATTCAGGCCCGCTCCCCCATCGATGAGTGTCTTGGAGACGGTGATGTTGTTGATGGTGGGGGAGCAGACCAGGGGGAGGGTTCCAACAGTCTTGGTCGACTTGGGGTGGTCCTTGGCGTCGAAGGCGATGGTGTACTGGGACCACTTGAGGGGCCTAGAGGTCTCGGTGCTCGGGAGCGCAGCGTTGAGTTCGCGGGCGAACTGCTTGAACTGATTGTTCGACTTGGGCGCTTGAGCCCCGCCGAGGATGCAGGCCATGGCGCCTCTCGGGGCCTGGTAGCCTCCATCTTCCTCGTCGGGGAGGTTGTTGTTCCTCTCAGCGGCGTTGGCCTGAGTGCCTTGCGGCCTCTGGTAGCCGCCAGCGCGTCCGCCTCTGCTGTCGCGGCGGTAGCCGCGGCCTCTGCCGCGGCTCCCGCTGGCTTCTTCGCGCTCGCGCTCCCTGCTCAGCCTCTTGAGGTCGTGGCAGTTCTCGGTGGCATGGCCGCGCCTGTTGTGGTAGACGCAGAATGGGCGGTGGTCCACCTCCTTGTTGCCGCGCTCGGGAGAACCCCTGCGGGAGCCCTTCGCGTCAGGCTCTGCCGCGAGGACCGCGGTGGCCTTGCGCTTGGGCTCTTCCTTCTTCTTGTGGCTCTTGGACCCCTCGCCAGGGTCGTCCCCCCGCGCGCTCATCTTGACGAAGAGGAGTCCCTCTTCAGCCTTGGCGCACTTATCCGCCAGATCGAACAGCTTCACCACAGAGGTGAGCTTGTCGTGGATGCCGAGCTTCTCGAGCATCCTGCGGTTCGTGACGCCCTCGCGGAAGGCAGCGATGACCTGGGTGTCGGGGATGTTCGGAATCTTGTTCCGCACCTGGCTGAAGCGCTGGATGTACTTGCGAAGAGTCTCATCTTTCTTCTGCACCACAGCGCGCAAGTCGTTGTGGGTGAGTGCGCGCTCGTACGTGCCCTTGAAGTTGGCGACGAACCGCCTGCAGAGCTCCTCCCAGGAGTCGATGGAGTCCTCAGGCAGGTTGAGGAGCCAGGACAGCGCGGAGTCCCTGAGGGCGTGGGAGAACCAGTTGGCCATGACCTTGTCGTCTCCCCCTGCGGCCTGGATGGAGGTGGTGTAGAGCTGCAGGAACTCGAGAGGGTTGGTGGACCCGTCGAAGCCCTTGGGGAGCGCTGGCCTGAACTTCTGCGGCCAGACCACACGACGCAGAGCGCGCGTGAAGGCCATGCAGCCAGTGGCGTAGGTGGCCGTTCCTCCCTGGAGGGCCCTGCGGTTTTGTTGCCCCGCTTGGCCGAGCTCCTCGACGAGGCGGTTCTGGAGGTCGCGGCGTCGCTCCATGCCCACACGTGCGTCAGGCGCGGTGCGCTGCACGATCTGGCAATCGTGCGACGAGGAAGCATGGGAGGGAGCCCGCTGTGCCGCGGCCGGAGGTGGTCCTGGCGGCGGTGGGGGCGCACCTGGTGCGGCCGCCCCTGCGGGGCCGGAGGGTACGATGGAGCGCGACGGAGCTGGGCGCGTGGTTGCGATGTCGACGAGGTGGTGGAGGCGGTCCAACCACTGGTCGTGTGCCTCGGCACTTGGCCGGTAGCGGAGGAGCTCCTGGGCCATGAGCAGCGCGGTGTGCGGGGCGGGCTCGTGGTGCTCCCGCGTGGACACGCTCTGGCGCCGGGACGGGTGCGAGGACTCAGCGTCCTCACGGCGCTCAGAGAGGTCCTCGTCGTCGCGCTGGTCTCCGCCGCGGTGCTCCTCGCTCTCTGGCTCCTCCACTCGCGGGCCGGTGCCAGCGCGCTCGGTAGTGCGGGGGCGACCACGGCGGCCGCGGGTGGGAGCAGTGCCAGGCTCGGTGTGAGCTCTCTCAGAGGCACGCCGGTTGGCGCGCGTCGCGCGGGTGTCCGTCATGGCGCGGAGTTCGGAGGTCGAAGACGCGCCTCAGCCCCCTACCTGGCGCGCCAAATGTCGGAGAGTGACTCCCACGGAACAGGGGTAGCCACACCCTGAAGAGAGGTTCGAAGGGGGGGCTGAACGCGGAGGTCAAACAATCCTCGAGAGGCACGACGACGGTGCTCGCCGGGCCTGGAGAGAAACTATCACGCCAGAGATGGACACCGGCCCGTACCCAGGTTCACGGCCCTCAGGAGGAGGTAACACCGCTACTCCTGCTTGTCTGTATTGCACTGTGAAGGATACAGGACAATGAGCTTGCCGAGGGCTCTCTTGAGGCAGTTTAGTGCTTGGAGAGGGACACAATGGTCGTCTTCCCCCTCCAGCAGTTGGCTATCCTATGCGTTTGGCTAAGGTTCCCTCGGTCTAGGAAATAATCAGCCGACTGGAGATCAATCCCTCTCTACGGTGGAGCTCCTGCTCCTTTTATAGGCGCCCCGGGCTCCATCCTCGTGCTGGTGGGTTCCCACATGCCGGTGGCGCGAAGGAGCGGGAGTCCACCGCGGCTCATCCGCCCATGGACGCGGTCCATCCGTGCTAAAGTTGCGCGCCGTGGCCGACAGGCTGCAGACGGTGCAGAACGGCTCGCAGGCGCGGCAGAGGTCGTGGTGGAGCCCACGATGACGATCTTCTTGGAGCGTTGCGCCGTCCAGCTGCTTTATCACCAAAGAGGAATGTCCTGGTTGTCCTGGCGCAGGCGGCGCGGCTTTGTTGACTCCTTTATCATCAGAATGGCAGCTGGGATGCTCGCGTCACCCTGCGGCTGCTGCAGGGGCCATGTGCGCCCTGCAGCGCTTGCTTAGCCGCGAAGTGTCTCCACAGGGCCGCGGTGGCCTGTGGGGAGGTTTTCATGCTGACCTCTCTCCAGGCGTGTTGAGCCTTGGGGAGTCTCTTGAAGCGCGGGGTCCTCTTCAGGCCCTGGCTTCCTCTTCAGGCCCTCAAGAGGAGATGCCTCTCGAGGGTCTCTCCAAGCGGTAGCTTGGTCCTTAGTCGTTTTGACGAATCCCTCGCGGGCGAGGCCTGTAGGGAGTGGGCTATGCACACCCCGGTCCTCATTGGGCCGACACCTTCGGCCTCAAGAACGCAGGCGCCACCTACCAGCGCATGATGCAAAATTGCTTGAAAACGCAAATCGGCAAAAATGCTGAAGTTTACGTCGACGACATAGTTATCAAATCAAAAGAGGAACATACACCACTCTCCGACATACAAGAGACATTCGACAACCTCCGAGGGTATAGCATAAAGTTAAACACAGACAAGTGTACTTTCGGCGTCCCGGCCGGAGAACTTTTGGGATACTTAGTCTCAGCTCGCGGAATTGAGGCGAACACAGAAAAAATACAGGCCATATTAACCATGCAAAGGCCTACCAAGCTCTATGAAGTACAGCAGTTGACAGGACGGGTAGCAGCCCTCAGTCGATTTATCAGCAAATTGGGCGAAAAGGCACTGCCATTGTATCGACTGATGAAAAAATCGGATAAGTTCGAGTGGACCAACGAAGCTGAGGCAGCCTTTATCGACCTCAAGCGAATGCTCACCAAGCCCCCCATACTAGCAGCACCAAAAGAAAAAGAACCGCTGTACCTATATGTGGCAGCAACAAACAGGGTGGTGAGTACAGTACTGGTAGTCGAGCGAATAGAAGAAGGCAAAATGCAAAGCGTACAAAGACCAGTCTACTACGTCAGCGAGGTCTTGTCTCTATCCAAACAGAGATATCCACACTTCCAGAAGCTAGCTTACGCCGTCTTCATAACAACAAGAAAGTTAAGACACTACTTCACGGAGCACCCAATCACGGTGATCAGCAAATCCGCAATAGGAGACATACTCACAAACCCAGACGCAACTGGACGAGTGGCAAAATGGCTTATCGAGCTGGGACCTCTGGGAATCAAGTACGACCACCCGAAAGCCATCAAAGCCCAAGTCCTGCCTGATTTCACCACCGAGTGGATAGAATCTCAACTGCTTGGAATACCCGACGTATCTAACTCGTGGACAATGTACTTTGATGGGTCCAAGAAGAATGAAGGCACGGGTGCGGGTGTCGTGCTCATATCACCCAAGGGCGACAAATTGAAATATGTTCTACAAATGGACTTTGCAAGGCCATCAAACAACGAAGCCGAATACGAAGGATTAATACATGGCATGCGAATGGCCAAAGCTTTGGGATGCACTAGACTGATGATATATGGTGACTCAAATCTAGTCATTCAGCAAACAATGAAAGCCTGCGATGCCATAGCGGACAACATGATTGCATACCGCGATCTATATAACAAATTAGAGGGAGACTTCGATGGATGTGAACTAAGACACATCGGGCGGGAGAGCAACGAAGAAGCAGACACGTTAGCCAACATCGGCTCGACTAAAGCCCAGGTTCCACCCGGCGTTTTTCTAGAACGTATAGAGCACAGATCAATTCACAAACAGCGGTCAGCATCAACCATGATGGAAGTAGCAAAGGACAATGCACCAAGCATGACAGACCCTCCAGTCGAGGTGCTCCTATGTCAAGGTGATCATGTGACGCCAACTTGGACTGAGCCAATACTGGCATTCTTACTTCGCGAAGAGCTACCAGACGACACAACAGAGGCAAGACGAGTAGCTCATCGTGCCAAAGCATACACCATCATAAACGGTGAACTTTACAAAAGAAGCATCTCAGGTATATTTCAGAGATGTGTAGAGTTTGAAGACGGCAAAACTATACTTCGCGACATTCATGCAGGAACTTGCGGGCACCACGCTGGCAGTAGGTCCCTCGTAGCCAAAGCATTCAGAGCAGGGTTCTACTGGCCTACCGCACTCAAAGACGCAGAAGACATAGTCAAACGATGCATCGGATGTCAAAAATTCGCAAACAAGCCTCATGCACCGGCGTCAGCACTCAAAACCATACCACTAACATGGCCTTTTTCCCAGTGGGGACTGGTCATGGTGGGACCACTCAAAAAATCATCACCTGGAGGACACACCCACTTACTGGTGGCAGTCGACAAGTTCACAAAATGGATTGAAGCAGTCCCAATCACGAATTCAACTGCGACTACGGCGGTCAGTTTCATAAAATCCATCATATACAGATTTGGTGTGCCAAACAGCATTATCACGGATAATGGCACAAATTTCACAGCAGAGGAATTCCGCACCTTTTGCAAAGAATGGGATATCACGCTAAATTACGCGTCGGTGGCGCATCCACAGTCCAACGGGCAAGTCGAAAAAGCCAACGGTCTTGTATGCACGGGCATCAAAAAAAGGTTATTGGTCCCACTCAAAAGAGCCACAGGTGCCTGGGTTGATGAACTCCCGGCGGTACTTTGGAGTTTACGCACAACCCCAAATGCTTCTACCCAGTTTACCCCATTCTTTATGGTTTATGGAGCAGAAGCAGTCCTGCCACCGGAAGTGAGATTCAACGCTCCAAGAGTCGACGCATACAATGAAGAGGAAGCAAACGAATCACAAGAAAACACAATGGACTTACTCGACGAGGCGCGCGACACAGCCCTAGCTCGCACAGCTGTCTACCAGCAAGATCTCAGAAATTATCACAGTCGACGCCTTCGTCCCAGAACATTCATGGTGGGAGACTTAGTACTACGACTGAAGCAGAAAAAGGCACACAAGCTAGCATCACCATGGGAAGGACCATTCATCATCACTGAAGTCATTGAAGGAGGCGCTTATCGACTGAAGCATGTCCAGACGGGAGAACTATCACATAACCCATGGAATGTGGCGCACCTGCGCCGCTTCTATGCGTAGGCCCTACAACCGATTGATGTAATAAAGCCCAAATATATCAAAAGGGCCAGCCGATTTTAGACGTGCTCTTTTCCTTACCAGGGTACCTAAGGGGGCTGGAAGGTTTTTAATGAGGCGGTCTGCTGGTCAAATATCTTCAATAAAGATGACACTTCTTCATAAATATCTCCGCATACCTCTCATCGCATATCTACAACCCACCCGGATGGCTCGGGGGCTGGGTCTTGGTCAAAATAAACACACATAAAACTCCCCTCCCCCCCCCCCCCCCCCCCCTGCGTGGGCGAGGGACGAAGATCTCAAAGTTAGAACAACTTTGAGATATACTCAAAGATACAAGTTGTTTTCATAAATAAACATACCGGGAAAATTTCACATAGCTCCGCCTCCCTCAATGGACTCGGGGGCTGGAGGACTGAGCAAAGATATTAGATAAGGAGTATATTATGCAGCTCGACTATGGCAAAATCATAAGCAAACATCATCATAGTACAAAATCAATCAAAAAAGATCACTGTCGATGTGTGATTCCCACGGAACAGGGATAACCACTCTCGGGGGAGAAGTTCGTGAAGGGGACTGAACACGTTGGTCAACAACCTACGACCGGCTCGGCGACGGTGCTCGTCGAGCCTGTAGAGGAACAGCACGACAGAGATGGACTCCGGCCCGTACCCAGGTTCACGGCCCTCAGGGTGAGGTAAAACCGCTACTCCTGCTTGTCTGTATTGCTCAGTAGAGGGTGAGTACAACGAGCTTGCCGCGGGCCCTCGCGAGGCAGTGCGGAGCTTGGAGGGGGAAGGTTCGGGCCTTCTTCCTCCTTGGGCTCGCTCGGCTTGGCTAAGCTACTGTGGGGTGTCTATGGATGAGTGATCGATCGATCCGCCAATCCCCCGCTACGGTGGCGCTCCTGCTCCTTATATAGGCGCCCCGGGCCTCATCCCTGCGTGCTGCGCAGTGGAAGCGTTCCCACATGGCGACGAAATGGTGGAGCGGGGTGCACCGCAGCTGAGGTGCCCATGGACTCGGTCCATGGTCGCAAGGCCTGCCTTCGTGGCAGGGCAGCCGGCGTCTTTGTAGAGCGGCCAGCTGGTACTGCAGAGACCGTGGGGGTGCCCATGGTGACGTCGCCGTTTGGAGCGTTGCGCCGGCCACCTGCTTTATCACCAGAGAGGAAAGCCTTGGTGGCGGCGCAGGGGACACAGCGCTTTGTTGACTCCTTTTATCACCAGAACGGCAACTGTGGCGCCGTCGTCATCGCGCGCAGACGCGCGCGTCACTCTGCGGCTGCTGCAGAGGCCATGTGCGCTCTGCAGCGATTGCTTCGTAGAGAAGTATCTCCACAGGGCCCTGGAGGCCTTGTGGAGGGAGTTGTGTTGACTCCCCTTCAGGGGAGAAAAGCCTTGCCGGGGGGCGGCCTCAGGGGGAGCCCCTTCAGGCCCTTCGCTGCCCCCTCAAGTCCCCTCGAGAGAGCTCTCCCCTCGGGGGTCTCCCCAAGCATTCCGCTTGGTCCTTAGTTGTTTCGTCGGCATCGACGCGTGTGAGGGCCGTGGAGAGTGGGCTCTGCACACCCTAGAATCCACTGGGCCGACAGTAGCCCCCGGGCCCACGATGGGCACGGCGAGGCCCATCGGGCCCAGACGAAGCGTCGCGGGTCCAAAACGTTCGGCCTGCCCGTGACACGCGTCACTTGGTGGTGAGTTTGCGACGACTCGGTTTCTCCGGACGATCGTGCGTAGTGGGGGGTCCCACCACGTCCACCACGATCACGCCTTGGTAACTGCACTTCCGGGGCATAAAGCTACGTGCCGGTCCGAATCGCAGTCATTACTCCCATTCCGTGCCTCCAAACTTCCAGCTCTCGAGCTCTTAGTTCTCCAACTTCGGCGAACTCTTTCCTCCTCCGGCGAACTCCATTCTTCCCCGGCGCTCTGCTTTAAGCCTCCTCCTTGACAATGGGCGGACCCAAAGGCAAGGCCGCGATGTCCACGCTCCCCTCCGATGCGCAGGGCGAAGAAGCGCTTGGACCCGCCCTGGTCGGGGTGCGTGTCGATGCGGCGGCGCTGGGCAAGATCCAGCACCTGGTCGCCGGGAAGACGAATGAACATGGCGCCAGCGCCATTCTGGCCGCGAGGCACGGCCGCCTTCCGACGGGTTTTTTTCCCATTTTCCTCCACACTCTCTTCGCCGGACTGGTGCCTCCGTATTCGCCTTTTCTCGAGGCCGTCCTGGAGTTCTACCAGATCCACCTTCTCCACCTTCACCCCAATGCCGTCCTCATCCTCTCCATCTTCGCCTACCTGTGCGAGGCGTATCTGGGGGTGCAGCCCTCGGTGGCCTTCTTCCGGAGCTTCTACGCGCTCCGGAACACCGCGAAGGCTGAGCGGACGGGGTGTGTGTCCTTCCGCATTGCGGACGGCATGGGGGACGTCTACATCCCCATGTCGTGGAGCGACGACAAACCCATCACGGCGGTGTCGAAGAAAGTGGACGACTTCCGGCAGAAGTGGTTCCTCATCGGTGTCAAGTCGCAGAGCTCCTTCCTCGACGTCCCAGATGCGCCGCCCGTGAAGAACACCCACTGGGGCAAGCAGGCCCTCAGGGGCCCGCAGGTGGCCGGCCTCGTGGGCCGCTTGAGGACGCTCCGGGAGAACGGCCTCACGGGCCAAATGGTTGCGGAAGAGTTCGTGAGGCGCCGCATCGCCCCCCTTCAGGCGCACAAGAAGGCGATGTGGGCCTACTCGGGGCTCATGGACCCGATGCGGCTCCACCCCTGCGACCATCGCCCCGCCGTCGTCGCCACCATCATGGGCGGCCTCTTCGTCAACCCAGACGTGCCCGCGGCGACGAGCAGCTGGCGCTGAGGGAGCAGGAGCTGTCGGGGCAGCGCGCTGCCCTCGAGGCCCGCGAGGATAGCCTGACAGCGGCGCTCAGCAAGCTTGAGCGCGAAGTGGCTGCCCACAAGGGGAGCGTGGAGCGTGCCAGAACGAAAGGAGGAGGCCGTGAAGAAACTCCAGGAGAAGGAGAAGGAGCTCCGCGCCGCCGTCTCCAAGGATTACAAGGACAAGTTCTCCAAGCAGGAGGAGCGCTTCAAGAAGAGGCGCGACGAGGACGCCGCCCGCATCCACAAGTTGGAGAAGGCGAACACCACCCTGAGCGCCCGCCTTGGGCGCGAGGTGGACTGTCGCCGCGCTGCTGAAGAGGCGCGCGATCGCACGGCGCAGGACCTCACCTCCCTCATGGCGGACATGGAGGAGATGAACCAGCAGGTGGGTCCTGCCGTGGAGAAGGCGGTGGAGGCGGCCGAGAGCGCCAAGGCTGTGCAGGTGCTGTCGCAGCAGCGGGAGCGCATGTTCCTGTCCCTGGCGGGCCGGGGCCGCGAGCTTGCTGCGAAGCTGGGAGCAGAAGCGCCGTCCGTCCCAACTCAAGGCCATTCCGACGCCGCCACCTACCTCCTATACTTTGAGCAGCTCTTCACAGCGCTCGAGGGCCCCGCCGCGGAGCTCCGTGATGTCGTCGAAGAGGAGTGCCGCCAGCTCCTGGCGGTGGCGGTGGACCGCATCTTCTCCAACCTCGTGCACCTCCAGCCCGGGTTCGACCTCGCCACGGTGACCGAACCCCTCGAGGGGGAGGCAAGGTGGAAGGCCTCCAATTCCGTCCGCGACCAGGTGGACGACTTCTGTAGCCGCTTCAAGCGGGCCGCGGCGGAGGATGAGGACGACGACGACGAGGAGAGCGGGCCTGAAGGAGAAGAATCCGGCCAAGACGACGGTGAGGCCTCTGCCTAACTTCCTCCTGAGATCCTCTCCTGCCATGTAGTGCGCTTGCAGCGCTGAAGGGGCATTTGTTTTAAAGACTTTCGTTTAGCAGTTTGTAATACATTTCTTATTTTTTAACCAGTGCTGCCAAGTCTGTGTGTGCTCCCCTCGAGGGGCCTTTGCTTCAATTCCATGTCTTTTTCACTCTGCGTCGCTGGACCCTTCTCTTCGCACTATGACTCCGCCGCTGCGGTATGCTCGAGCAATGACTCGGCAAGGCCGGGGGGGAGTTTAAGGCTTAGAGAGGTAAGAGCCCTCGAGTCGCGATGTGAGGGCCCCCCTTTGACGCGCAAGCAGCCCATGGAGAGTGAGTGAAAGGACCACTCGAGGGACGCAGAGTGCTCGTGAGAGAGATTCAAGGGTTCTCTTGATGTGAACAGGGAACTTAGCTTCGCGAGGCTTTTCGCCCTGCGGGGGATTCCTCTGGCGATGTCCTTCCCTTCAGGGGCCGAGTTTTTCCTCCACAGGCCTGGAGAGGCTCTCGTTCCCTGTGGACGTTAGAGAGGCGAACCAAAACGCTAGAGCATAGTAGTAAGGACTTATGCGCGCTTATAGGTTTCCTCATGGGTGCCTCGCGAGGAGAGAGAGTACCAAGGTCCTTTGGGGAGGTGGCGTGTATCCGGGAGCATGCCCTTTAGCCAGAGCTCAGGATCCCTTGGATTTTGCAGTGCTGCTGGGGTGCTCTTGGGCACAGGCACCGTACTCAGCCCCCGCTCGCGAGATGCGCATGGGAAGAATATAAGCGCACATTTGAGAGTAAGGGATGAAAGTAAAACTTGCCATCGAAATATTACATAGCGGCGCCTTGGCGCAAAGTTCACTTGGAACGAAAACGGCGCCTGAGCGCAAAGTTCACTTGGAACGAAAACGGCGCCTGAGCGCAAAGTTCACTTGGAACGAAAACGGCGCCTGACCGCAAAGTTCACTTGGAACGAAAATGGCGCCTGAGCGCAAGGTTCACTTGGAACGAGAATCGGTTCATTACACTTGGGTTTGCCAAGCTAACGTTCCTTCCATGTCGAGGCATGGGGACCACCCATTAGTGGCAGAGGTTCACTGCGGCCTATGGTGGCTCATTTGCAGGAGAGCTCAGAGGGCTGAGCCTCGGGAGAAGCTTTGAGAAGCTTGGAGGTGAAGCCGTGAGCTTCCCTGTAGAGACAAAAAATGCCTGGCGTGACTATGATCACGGGCAGAACTTGCGCAGATGCGCGATGTTCCACGGGTTTTTGACGGGGATGCCGTCTTCGGTCTCGAGGCGTACTGCGCCAGGCCTGGCGATGTGGGAGACCCTGTAGGGGCCTTCCCACATTGGCGAGAGCTTGTGGAGACCTTCCCTGGAGAGGATTCGCTTGAGGATGAGGTCACCCGCCTCGAGGGTGCGCGAGCGCACATGGCGGCTGTGGTAGCGTCGCAGATCTTGCTGGTACTTCGCCGCCCTGAGGGCGGCGTGGCGGCGCAGTCCCTCGAGGAACAGTAGGTCGTCATTGTGGAGGCCCTCTTGGATGTCCTCGTTGAAGGCAAGGACCCGTGGGGATCCATGCTTGATTTCTGTGGGGAGGACAGCTTCGGCTCCGTAGACAAGGGCGAACGGCGTTTCGCCTGTAGGCCTTGAAGCGGTTGTGCGCATGGACCAGAGCACGGATGGGAGCTCATCGATCCAGCCCTTGCCGTGCCCTTTGAGGACGTTGAAGCTTCTGGTCTTGAGGCCCTTGAGGACTTCTGCGTTTGCTCGCTCGGCTTGACCATTGCTGCGTGGGTGAGCCACCGAGGCGAAGCAGACCTTGACGCCGAGCTTGTCGCAGTAGGCTCGGAAGATGCCGCTGGTGAATTGCAAGCCATTATCGGTGATGATGCGGTTGGGCACCCCGAAGCGGCAGACCAGGCTCCTGATGAATTTCACCGCGGCTCCGGCTGGAATGGTGCGCACTGGCTCAACCTCGGCCCACTTGGTGAACTTGTCGACGGCCACGAAGAGGAAGCGATAGCCCCCCTGCGACTTCGGGGAGGGGCCCAAGATGTCCAGCCCCCAGACCGCGAACGGCAAGGAGAGCGGGATGGTTTGGAGTTCCAGTGCCGGCTGATGAATTTGCTTGGCGTGGAACTGGCAGGCGTCGCAGGCTTGCACGATGGCGACCGCATCTTGAAGTACTAGTGGCCAGTAGAAACCGCTCCTGAAGACCTTGCCTGCGAGGGTGCGCGCGCACGAGTGGTGGCCGCACTCCCCGCTGTGGATGTCCTTGATCAGCGTTCGGCCTTCCTCGGGGGGGACGCATTTGAGCGCGATGCCGTTCGGGCGCTTGCGATAGAGGTCTCCCTCAAGGATGCAGTAGGATTTCGCCTGTCGAGCGATTCGCTCTGCTTCTGCATCTTCTTCAGGGAGGATCCCCTTCACCAAGTAGTCCTTGAGCTCGTCAATCCAGCCTGTGGCTTGGTGGGCTGCCGTCAGCAACAGACGCTCCCCTGTGCTGGGGCCGCAATCGGGGGCCCCAGACTCAGGAGGTGGTGGGAGCGCTTCATCTGTGCTTGCGGCTGTGGCCTCTTGAGGCTGCTTGATGGATGCCTTGGCGAGCCTTTCCTCAAAGACGCCGGCCTGCTGGGGTTGCCTTCGCGAGGCTCGCTTGGCGATATCATCGGCCTCCTGGTTCTCTTTCCTTGGGATATGCATGAGTTCCATGCCCCTGAAGTGCTTCTCGAGCTTGCGGACCTCTTCAAGGTATGCTGCCATGTGGTCGTCTTTAGGCGTGTAGCTCTTGTTGGAGAAGTTGACGAGCAACTGGGAGTCGCCCTTGATGAGTAGGTGCTTGACGCCTAGAGCGATGGCGGCCCTTAAGCCGGCGAGGAGGCCCTCGTATTCAGCGATGTTGCTGGAGATCTTGTCAATCGTGAAGCATAACTGGACAGCGTAGTAGAGCTTGTCGCCTTTGGGCGAAGTCAGGACGACGCCTGCCCCGCCATTACGGCAGGCAAAGGCTCCGTCGAAGTGCATGGTCCAGTGGCTGGGCATTGTGTCTCCAGCGGGCTCAGCCTCTTCCCCCCGAGGCTCTTCAGGGCTTGGGTCGGTCCATTCGGCGACGAAATCAGCCAGCGCTCGCCCCTTGATGACTCTTGTGGTGTCGAAGCGCAAGTTGAATGGCTGCAGCTCTATGTTCCATCCCGCGACACGATCTGTGGCGTTGGGGTTGCGCAGGATCTGCTCCAGGGGGAAAGCAGTGACCACCGTGATGGGGTGGCCCTGGAAGTAGTGTCTCAGCTTCCTGGAGGCGATGAGGAGAGCGACGAGAAGCTTCTGCTGCATCGGGTACCGCTCCCGAGCATCCCGCGGCACCGTGCTGACGAAGTAAACGGGGTGCTCGACAAGGGTTGTCGGTGGGGTTGCAGCGTCAGCCTTCTGCGGAGGCTCCTCAGGGCCCTTGTCGAGATCCGCCTGCCGGGGGGTCTCGACAGGGGTGCCAGGAGGGGATTTGGGCTTTGGAGTGGCAGTGCTCTTCTTGGGGAGGACAGGCTCTTCCCTCTCGGCCACCAGGACGGCGCTTGCGGTCTGAGGAGTGGCTGAAAGATACAGCTTCAGATGTTCGCCTGTCCTGGGGGCCACCAAGACTGGCGGGCTGGCCAAATACTTCTTTAAGTCCTCGAAGGCCTTGTCCGCCTCAGGGGTCCACTTGAACGTGCCAGATCTCTTCATGATCTTAAAAAATGGCAGGGCTCTCTCGCCGAACTTGGAGATGAATCGGCCCAGACTAGCCATGCAGCCTGCCAAGCACTGCATTTCCTTGAGCCGGCGAGGAGGTTGCATTCCTTCTATGGCCTTGATCTTGTCAGGCTTTGCTTCTATGCCGCGGTGGGACACCAGGAACCCGAGGAGCTTGCCTGAAGGGACCCCGAAGACGCACTTGGCGGGGTTCAGCTTGATGTTCACCTTGCGCAGGCTGGCGAAGGTTTCCTCGAGATCCTTCATGAGGGTGTCTCCCTCTCGAGACTTGACCACTATGTCATCGACGTAGGCCTCAGCGTTCCTGCCCATCTGTGCCCCCAAGGCGATCCTCATGAGCCTCTGGAAAGTGGCGCCAGCATTCTTCAGGCCGAAGGGCATGCATGTGTAGCAATACACGCCACAGGGGGTGAGGAATGCTGTCTTCTCCTCGTCCTCTTTAGCCATTTTGATCTGGTGGTAACCAGAGAAGGCGTCCAGAAAACAGAGGAGGTCGCAGCCCGCGGTAGAGTCCACGATCTGGTCTATCCTCGGCATGGGGTATGGGTCCTTGGGGCAGGCCTTGTTGACATCGGTGTAGTCGATGCAGAGTCGGCCTCCTCCAGCGGGTTTAGGGACAACCACGCCATTGGAGAGCCAAGTGGGGTACGCGACTTCGCGGACGACTTTCGCCGCCTTTAGCTTCTCTACTTCCTTGACGATGAATGCTTGCTTCTCGGGGGCTTGCTTGCGTGCTTTTTGCTTGACGGGGCGTGCGTCTGGACACACGGCTAAGTGGTGCTCGATCACCTCCCTTGGTACACCAGACATATCTGACGGAGTCCATGCGAACATGTCAGAGTTTGCCTGAAGGAAGGCGACGAGCGCGCTTTCCTATTTAGGAGGCAAGGCAGCGCCTATGGTGACGCTAGCCCCCGAGCCTTCGGCCCCCGAGCCACTGGTGCCCAGTGGCACCTTCTTCGTGGCAGCTTGCTCCTGAGAGAACACTTGTTTCTTCTTCTTGGGCCTCTCGAGAGGCTCCATGTCCTCGTCGGCCGGGAATGCCATGGCAGCTGCCTTGTAGGCGCTCTCGACAGCGCGCGTGGCGTCCAGGATATGACCATGGATGGCGATGGTGCCAGCGCTGCCGGGGATCTTGACCATGTTGTAGGCATGGTGCGTGACGGCCATGAATTTCGCGAGAGCGGGGTAGCCGAGGATGGCATTGTACGGCAGGCCGATGTGGGCGACGTCGAAGTCGATCAGCTCTGTGCGATAGTTCTTCTGCGTGCCGAAGGTGACGGCGAGCCGGACCTGGCCCAGGGGTTCGATGGAACCACTGGTGACCCCGGTGAACGGCCTGGAGGGCATAAGCCACTCGTAGCGCACTTGAAGCGTCTCGAAGGTCTCGACAGAGATGACGTTCAGGCCAGCTCCCCCATCAATGAGCGTCTTGGAGACGGTGATGTTGTTGATGGTGGGGGAGCAGACCAGGGGGAGGGTCCCAACAGTCTTGGTCGACTTGGGGTGGTCCTTGGTGTCGAAGGCGATGGTGTACTGGGACCACTTGAGGGGCCTGGAGGTCTCGGTGCTCGGGAGCACGGCGTTGAGCTCGCGGGCGAACTGCTTGAACTGGTTGTTTGACTTGGGCGCCTAAGCCCCGCCGAGGATGCAGGCCATAGCCCCTCTCGGGGCCTGGTAGCCTCCATCCTCCTCGTCAGGGAGGTTGTTGTTCTTCTCGGCGGCGTTGGCTTGAGTGCCCGACGGCTTCTGGTAGCCGCCATCGCGCCTACCCCTGCCGTCTCTGCGGTAGCCGCGACCTCTGCCGCGGCTTCCGCTGCCTTCTCCTCGCTCGCGCTCCCTGCTCAGCCTCTTGAGGTCGAAGCAGTCGTCTATGGCGTGTCCACGCCTGTTGTGGTAGACGCAGAACGGACGGTGGTCCGTCTCCTTGTCGCCAGGCTCGGGGGAGCTTCTGCGGGCGTTCTTGGTGGCTGGCTCTGCCGCTAGGACAGCAGTGGTCTTGCGCTTGGTCTCCTCGCGCTCCTTGTGGCTCTTGGAGCCCTCAGCCTGGTCGTCCCCTCGCTGGCTCATCTTGACGAAGAGGAGTCCTTCTTCTGCCTTTGCGCATTTGTCCGCGAGGTCGAACAGCTTCACCACAGAGGTGAGCTTGTCGTGAATGCCCAGCTTCTCGAGC
This sequence comes from Poa annua, assembly GCA_026929855.1. NCBI lineage: Eukaryota > Viridiplantae > Streptophyta > Magnoliopsida > Poales > Poaceae > Poa > Poa annua. The sequence continues at coordinate 23,847,143 of CM049435.1, read as the reverse complement.
ATCCTGCGGTTCGTGACGCCCTCTCTGAAGGCGGCGATGACCTGCGTGTCAGGGATGTTCGGGATCGTGTTGCGCACTTGGCTGAAGCGCTGGATGTACTTGCGGAGGGTCTCATCCTTCTTCTGCACCACAGCGCGCAGTTCGTTGTGGGTGAGTGCGCGCTCGTACGTGCCCTTGAAGTTGGCGACGAACTGCTTGCAGAGCTCCTCCCAGGAGTCGATGGAGTCCTCGGGCAGGTTGAGGAGCCAGGACAGCGCGGAGTCCCTGAGCGCGTGGAAGACCCAGTTTGCCATGACCTTGTCGTCTCCCCCTGCTGCCTGGATGGAGGTGGTGTAGAGCTGCAGGAACTCGAGAGGGTTGGTCGACCCGTCGAAGCCCTTGGGGAGGGCCGGCCTGAACTTCTGCGGCCAGACCACGCGGCGCAGAGCGCGGGTGAAGGCCATGCAGCCAGAGGCGTACGTGGCGATTCCTCCCTGGAGAACCCTGCGGTTCTGCTGCCCTGCCTGGCCGAGCTCCTCAACGAGGCGATTCTGGAGGTCCCTGCGGCGCTCCATGCCCACCCGCGCGTCAGGCGCAGTACGCTGCACGATCTGGCAGTCGTGCGGCGAGGAGGCGTGAGAGCGAGCCCTCTGCGCTGCGGCCGGAGGCGGTCCTGGCGGCGGCGGAGGCGCATCTGGTGCAGCCGTTCCCGCGCGGCCGGAGTGCTGGACCATGGAGCGCGACGGGGCGGGGCGCGTGGTGGCGACGTCGACGAGGTGGTGGAGGCGGTCCAACCAGTGGTCGTGGGCCTCAGCGCTAGGCCGGTAGCGTAGGAGCTCCTGGGCCATGAGGAGCGCGGTGTGCGGCGTGGGCTCTGGGCGTCCCTGAGAGGACGCGCCTTGGCGCCGCGACGGATGCGAAGACTCGGCATTGTCGTTGCGCTCCGGGGGGCCGTCCCCGTCGGCGCGGTGGCCGCTGTCATTGTACTCTTCGCTCTCAGGCTCCTCCACATGCGGGCCGGTGTTGGCGCGCTCGGCAGCGCGAGGGCGGCCGCGGCGGCCACGGGTGGGAGCTGTGCCGGGCTCGGTGTGAGCCCTGTCAGCTGCGCGCCTGTTGGCGCGCGTCGTGCGGGTGTCCGTCATGGCGGAAAGCCGGCTGGAGGTTGAAGACGCGCCTCAGTCCCCTACCTGGCGCGCCAAATGTCGATGTGTGATTCCCACGGAACAGGGATAACCACTCTCGGGGGAGAAGTTCGTGAAGGGGACTGAACACGTTGGTCAACAACCTACGACCGGCTCGGCGACGGTGCTCGTCGAGCCTGTAGAGGAACAGCACGACAGAGATGGACTCCGGCCCGTACCCAGGTTCACGGCCCTCAGGGTGAGGTAAAACCGCTACTCCTGCTTGTCTGTATTGCTCAGTAGAGGGTGAGTACAACGAGCTTGCCGCGGGCCCTCGCGAGGCAGTGCGGAGCTTGGAGGGGGAAGGTTCGGGCCTTCTTCCTCCTTGGGCTCGCTCGGCTTGGCTAAGCTACTGTGGGGTGTCTATGGATGAGTGATCGATCGATCCGCCAGTCCCCCGCTACGGTGGCGCTCCTGCTCCTTATATAGGCGCCCCGGGCCTCATCCCTGCGTGCTGCGCAGTGGAAGGGTTCCCACATGGCGACGAAATGGTGGAGCGGGGTGCACCGCAGCTGAGGTGCCCATGGACTCGGTCCATGGTCGCAAGGCCTGCCTTCGTGGCTGGGCAGCCGCCGTCTTTGCAGAGCGGCCAGCTGGTACTGCAGAGACCGTGGGGGTGCCCATGGTGACGTCGCCGTTTGGAGCGTTGCGCCGGCCACCTGCTTTATCACCAGAGAGGAAAGCCTTGGTGGCGGCGCAGGGGACACAGCGCTTTGTTGACTCCTTTTATCACCAGAACGGCAACTGTGGCGCCGTCGTCATCGCGCGCAGACGCGCGCATCACTCTGCGGCTGCTGCAGAGGCCATGTGCACTCTGCAGCGATTGCTTCGTAGAGAAGTATCTCCACAGGGCCCTGGAGGCCTTGTGGAGGGAGTTGTGTTGACTCCCCTTCAGGGGAGAAAAGCCTTGCCGCGGGGCGGCCTCAGGGGGAGCCCCTTCAGGCCCTTCGCTGCCCCCTCAAGTCCCCTCGAGAGAGCTCTCCCCTCGGGGGTCTCCCCAAACGTTCCGATTGGTCCTTAGTTGTTTCGTCGGCATCGACGCGTGTGAGGGCCGTGGAGAGTGGGCTCTGCACACCCGAGAATCCACTGGGCCGACAATCACAAAACGGCGACTAGTCATGAGGCACAGACGCTAGGCCACCCCTTCGTGACTTGTGCTTGGCAGAAACTTCAGCTACTCGACGCTCCATGGTACAGATGCTAATTCTAGCAAGATGAACAGCAGAATCTGAGACACCCCTAAAAGCCAAAGGTTTTCCATTTGGTTTCTTAGGGTAGTCGGAAAGGATAGCGTCATAATCAGCAGTCGCACCATTCGCAAGAAGAAGCTTGAGGGCCGATTCTGAGCCACGTACCGCCAAGTCGCGTGCCCAATCCTTTATGGTCGTCGAACCAGGACCAAGTATATCAGAGAATCCTTGAGCAGTCGTTGGAACTTCCGTCCATGGTAGAACCTCCGTGAATATAGCTCCAAGGGTCCGAGTGGAAATATCCAAAGAGCACTTGGCACGCTCGAGGGCCCTGCCCAGCTCCTCGATCACATGCTCGAGTGACAAGTCACCCACCGCGATATCATCAGGGACACAAGAGGAATAACCTTTCCAAAAACACGCAAAGAGGAAGTCTAAGACGATAGAAGGAGAAAGCAAAAAAGAACATCTGCACAGCATAAATTCGCAAACCTGCCACAGCATGCACAAAGCCAAGCAACTGCTTAGCGCACTCTTCCTCTCGACTAACGACGGAACGCCGAACACTCTCCAGTTCAGCTTCCGCATGCAGTCGCTGGTCAACAAGCTGATGTTCCACGGCAGCCAGTCGCTTTTTGATGGCGAGCTTCTTTTCTGAAATAAGTACGTGTTAAGAGCATAGATCCACATAAAGCACAAACGCTTAATATCGCGAAGAGTCAGGAGCAGAAACGCCTACGGCTCATCTCTTCCAACTTGGAGCAAAGAGTGACTCGTTCCTCCTCCACCTGCGCAAAGGCCCGGCCAACAGCAACTAGGCCACTTACAGCAGGCTGCACAAAAATAGCGGTGCATGACAAGACAAACGACCAATTCGTACAAAAGCATAGTTCGTCAAAAGAGACTTACGTGCTCTACCCAGTCAAAGGAAGAAGGTGTCGACTGGCCACCAGTCGAAGCAGAAGCAAGTGACATCTGATCATCAGTCGCTGCAACTGGTAAATAGCATGCCAAAGACGGGACATCGGTCACAGGAGAAGAAAGGGCAAATTCTCCAAGAACTCTTTCCTCCGCATCCTCTGGCTGGCACAAACGACGACGTTTGATAACACATCCAGTTACAGGTTCTTCAACATGTTGGGAAGAATGTTCCTCGTCAGCAGGATTCTCTCGAGTACTAAAAAGTCTAGCCGCAAGCATGAGATCATCAGTTGCCTCCAACTCAATCAGCTGACGAGCCTCCTCTGTCTCACCATGTTCAGGAAGGGGAGGAAGAGTCGAAGCAGTCGAATGCCCCTGACCAAGCAAAAAGGCACATTAAAAATGTGTACTCACATGAAAAATACGCTAAAGTACAAAGCTGCACAAGTACCTCAGGGAGAGGAGTCCAAAGGCTAAAAGGAAAAACAGAGAAGTCGAAGGAAGCAATGTCATCAGGCTTGACGCTGGTAATATACTTGACGTGATCATGAAATACATGACCTGCCAATTCCACATCACTCATACGAGTAACGTCAAGTGGACCCTCATAACGCCACAAGGGGTGAGCACGATGTTGTAAGGGACACACTCGGCGCTTCACAAAGGTGCTGATCAGTTGAATACCCGTAACGGTTTTAAGTAACTCCTTTACTTTAACCATAAGGAGAGAGGCCTCTTCCGCTTCTTCAGTCAAGAGAGAATGCTGCCAGTCGTTCGTCTTCATAATAGGTTGCCCAGTCGAAAACAATGGCTTTACCTCCTGGTCGATGGGAACATAAAACCATTTGTTCCTCCATGTCCGAGCAGGGACGACTGCCATCAGGTCAAAATACGGACAGTCGTCGCGTACATCGATACAAAAACTACCAGTGGGAAAGACGAGACCCTCGCAACACATAAGCTGCACCCGAAAGATCGACTTCCAGAGAGCCCAGCTTGGAGACACTCCCAAAAAACACTCGCACAAAACCACGAAGCAGGCAGTGTGCAAAACACCTTGAGGAGTAAGATCATGAATCTGAATCCCATATGCATACAGAAGGCCACGCACAAAATCATGTAGAGGAAAGCCAAAACCACGAGGTAGAAAATCGGCAAAGCAAACACGTTCATTGGGGAGAGGCTCGGGAAATACTTCCCTGTTGGAAGGAGCGCAGGCAGCAAGCTTATCCATCGAAGGAACCAATCCAAATTGGCGAAACGCCGCCAACTTCTTTTCAGTAATGGTGGACTTAACCCAATCCCCAGGCATCCCCTTCGAAATCGCCGTAAGGGATGCGACAGTCGAAATCTCCTTCCCTTTTGCGGCGACGGTGGAGGAGGATGGCGCAGCAGCAGAGGATTTCTTGGGAGCCATGGCGAAGGAATGCAACACGAGGCAAGAACAGAGCGCGAGCTGATGTCTACGCACGCTTCTATTCTCGTAGACAGTGTTGGGCCTCCAAGAGCAGAGGTTTGTAGAACAGCAGCAAGTTTCCCTTAAGTGAATCACCCAAGGTATATCGAACTCAGGGAGGTAGAGGTCAAAGATAACCCTCTCAAGCAACCCTGCAGTTAAGATACAAAAAGTCTCTTGTGTCCCCAAGACACCCAATACACTTGTCAGATGTATAGGTGCACTAGTTATGCGAAGAGATAGTGAAATACAAGTAATATGGATGATTATAAGTAGTAATTGCAATCTGTAATAAAAATGGCAGCAAGCAAACATGTAGCAGAACTCGTTGGAAACGGTGTTTCAATGCTTAGAAACAAGGCCTAGGGATCCTACTTTCACCAGTGGACATTCTCAACAATGACATCAAAGTTAAATAAATAAACACTACTCTCAAACACTCTCATGTTGGATAACAAACACCATTCATTGTGTAGGGCTCCAAGAGCACCCTCAAAGTCAGAGTAAACTAACACCAACAACGTCATAAAGGAATCACACACGGTGCACACACTGTCACCGTTACAACCGTGAATAACCCCGGAGTTCATATTAAAGTAACCTCTAGAGTGCATAATAGATAAAGAGTAGCATCACATATTCAACTAGATTACAAAGCTCATGATCACATAAAAGATCACATCATGGGAGAGAGAGATAGACCACATGGCTACCATAGATCCCGCAGCCCCGGGGGAGAACTACTCACTCCTCATCGTAGGAGTCAGCAACGGCGATGGAGATGGCGGTGGAGTCGATGGAGATGGCTCCGGGGGTAATTCCCTGTCCCGGCAGGGTGCCGGAACAGAGACTTCTGTCCCCCGAATCTTGTCTTCGATGGCGGCGGCGCTCTGGACCCGTGGAGGAAATATCGAACACCGTGCTAGGGTTTTTGGTCTGGGGGTATATATGGGCGAAAGGGCGATGTCGGTGGGCGCCCGAGGGGCCCATACCACGTCCTCGCGCGGCCAGGAAGCCAGCCGCGCCTGGACCTGATGTGGCCACCTCGTGGCCCCTCTCCATCTCGTCTTCGGTGTTCTGGAACGTTCCCAAATAAAAACGGACTTCAGAAAAGAAATCGTCCAATTCCGAGAATATTTCCTTAAGTACTTTTCTGAAACCAAAAACAGCAGAAAACAGGGAACTGGCACTGTGGTATCTTGTTAATAGGTTAGTCCCAGAAAATGCATAAAACTATATAAAATGCATATAAAACATGTAATAACTTGGTATAATATAGCATGGAACATAAGAAATTATAGATACGTTGGAGACGTATCAACATCCCCAAGCTTAGTTCTACTCGTCCCGAGTAGGCAAGAACGATAAAAGAAGAATAATTTCTGAAGTGACATGCTTAAACACAATCTTGATCATAATATAATGTAAGGCTCATGTTATGAATGAAGTGACTCAAGGCAATGATCTATAGTTTGCTAACAAATAGACAAGGAGTAAACAACTACATCATATAAGTAAAACTTTTCATGAATAGTACTTTCAAACAAGCATCAAAAAGATTTGCATAAGAGTTAACTCATAAAGCAATATTATCTAAGTAAAAGAGCATTGAAGCAACACAAAGGAAGATATAAGTTTCAACATTGGCTTTCAACTTTTGAACATGTACATCATATAGATAGTTGTCAACACAAAGAAATATAACAAGTGCAATAAGTAAGCATATAAGAATTGCTGCACACAGTTGACACAAGTGTTTGCTTCGGGGATAGAAAGAAGTAGGTAAACTGACTCAACATAAAGTAAAAGATAGGCCCTTCGCAGAGGGAAGCAGGGATACAAGCATGTGCTAGAGCTTCTTAGTTTTATAGGTTTTTGAAATCATATAGAGAGCATAAAAGTAAGTTTTGAGCGGTGTTTGTCGTTGTCAACGAATGGTAATGGGCACTCTACCCCCCTTGTCAACCAGACTTTCTAAGAGCGGCTCCCATGAAGGACGTTATTTCTACCCAAGGGTAGATCATCCCTCTTATTCTCTTTTATTTACACATGTATATTTTAAAAACTTGTTTGACACTCCTCCCCTCCAATGCATACACAATCCATGGCTAACCGAATCCTCGGGTGCCTTCCAACAATCACATACCATGGAGGAGTGTCTATATTAAATTGTATAACACTTTGAAGCATAATAATTTTTTGCAAAACCATGTGAAGAGAATGATGATGAAAGTTGTAATTAATTGGGACTGGGCACCCCATTTGCCAGCTCTTTTTGCAAAGTTAATGGATAAGCGGATGTATATGCCACTAGTCCGGTTGGGAAAGTCTGTCTAAAAGCAAATGACAAGGTTGATATCCGTAACACCACATACTTCCTCATGAGCTAATAAACATTGACACAAATAAGGGATAGTAAATTTTGAATAAAAGGTAGCACATGAAGTATTTACTTGGAATGGCAGGAAATACCATGTAGTAGGTAGGTATGGTGGACACAAATGGCATAGGTTTTGGCTCAAGGATTATGGATGCACGAGAAGCATTCCCTCTCAGTACAAGGCTTTGGCTAGCAAGGTTGTTTGAAGCAAACACAAGTATAAACTATGACAACAAGACGTATATAAAAACATATTGCAAGCATTATAAAACTCTACATTCTCTTCCTTGTTGTTCAAACACCTTAACTAGAAAATATCTAGTCCTTAGAGATACCAAACATGCAAACCAAATTTCAGCAAGTTTTATGGTAGTTCCTCACTAATAAGTTTTAACTACATGATGCAAAAGCTTAAACATGATCTACTTGAGAGCTCAAAACAATTGCCAAGCACCACAACATGCAAGATAACAATTCATAAGAGCATGTATATCTTTCTTTATACCATCTACCACATTTAGCATTTTCTGTTTCCAACCAAACACCAATCAACTTATTTAAAGATAAACTCTCCAAGTATATAACAATGAGATATGAGAGTATAACATAATAAAGCTAACAGCTCTAGCAAGAGATGCATGAAAAACAAGAGCTAGAAAGCATTGAAGTAACATAGAAGAATACTCAACAAATATAGGTGAAGAATACGAGTATTCGTAAGAAAAAGCGGAGCGTGTCTCTCTCCCACAAAGGAATGCTAGGATCCATTTTATTCAGAGAATGAAAATAACAAAAACAAAAACAAACCGACGCTTCAAGAAAAGCACATAAGAAGTGGCGGAATTAAAATATAGTTTCACTAGAAAGGACCTGATAGTTTGTTGATGAAGAAGGGGATGCCTTGGGCATCCCCAAGCTTTGACGCTTGAGTCTTCTTGAAATATGCTTGGGTGACCCACGGGGGCATCCCCAAGCTTTGGCTCTTTCATCTTCTTGATCACATAACATCATCCTTCTCTCTTGATCCTTCAAAACTTCCTCCACACCAAACTCAAAGTAAACTTCATTAGAGGGTTAGTGCATAATCAAAAATTCTTATATTCTGCATGAAGACAATCATTATCATGGTACTGGACATTAGCTACAGCCACTGGAATTTTATGGAACAAAAAGATCCATTCAAAAACAGCAAAAGAACCAATGCAAAATAAATGGCAGAATCTGTCAAAAACAGAACAGTCTGTGAAAACGAATTTTTTCGAGGCACTTAACTTGCTCCAATCAGAAAACTCAAAACTAATGAAAGTTGCGTACATATCTGAGGATCACGCTCAGCAAATATCAGATTTTTTAAATTTTTCTGCAGAGAGTTATGAATTAAACGGTGGACAGCAGAAAACTGTTCCTGCGCAGGAATCCAAATCTAGCATCAACTTTCTATTAGAGGCTTAACTTGACACAACAATGCGATAAAATAAAGTGAAGTGACATGCTTCACACAATCTTGATCATATAATAATGTAAGGCTCATGTCATGAATGAAGTGATTCAAAGCAATGGTCTATAATTTGCTAACAAATAGACAAGGAATAAACAACTACATCATATAAGCAAAAACTTTTCATGAATAGTACTTTCAAACAAGCATCAAAATGATTCACATGAGAGTTAACTCATAAAGCAATAGTCTCTAAGTAAAAGAGCATTGAAGCAACACAAAGGAAGATATAAGTTTAAGCATTGGCTTTCAACTTGAACATGTATATCATATAGATAGTTGTCAACACAAAGGAATATAACAAGTGCAATAAGTAAGCATATAAGAATTGTTGCACACAGTTGACACAAGTGTTTGCTTCTAAGACAGAAAGGAGTAGGTAAACTGACTCAACATAAAGTACAAGAAAGGCCCTTCGCAGAGGGAAGCAGGGATACAAACATGTGCTAGAGCTTTTTAGTTTTTATAAGTTTTTGAAATCATATAGAGAGCATAAAAGTAAGTTTTGAGAGGTGTTTGTTGTTGTCAACGAATGGTAATGGGCACTCTACCCCCCTTGTCAACCAGACTTTCAAGAGCGGCTCCCATGAAGGACGTTATTTCTACCAGCAAGGTAGATCATCCCTCTTATCTCTTTTGTTTACACATATAGTTAAAAATTGTTGTCATTGCTTGACTGATTAGATCAGGGCAAAAATGTGAAGAGATTGCAGCGGTTAAAGTTGTAATTAATTGGGACTGGGCACCCCATTTGCCAGCTCTTTTGGTAAAGTTAATGGATAAGCGGATGTATATGCCACTAGTCCGGTTGTGAAAGTCTGTCTAAAAGCAAATGACAAGGTTGATATCCGTAACACCACATACTTCCTCATGAGCTAAAAAACATTGACACAAATAAGGGATAATAAGTTTTGAATAATAAAAGGTAGCACACGAAGTATTTGCTTGGAATGGCAGGAAATACCATGTAGTAGGTAGGTATGGTGGACACAAATGGCATGGGTTTTGGCTCAACGTTTTGGATGCACGAGAAGCATTCCCTCTAAGTACAAGGCTTTGGCTAGCAAGGTTATTTGAAGCAAAAACAAGTATAAACTATGGCAACAAGACGTATATAAAAACATATTGCAAGTATTATAAAACTCTACATTGTCTTCCTTGTTGTCCAAACACCTTTACTAGAAAATATCTAGACCTTAGAGATACCAAACATGCAAACCAAATTTCAACAAGCTTTACGGTACTTCTTCATTAATAGGTTTTAACTACATGATGTAAAAGCTTAAACGTGATCTACTTGAGAGCTCAAAACAATTGCCAAGCACCACAACATACAAGATAACAATCCATAAGAGCATGTATATCTTTTTCATACCATCTACCACATTTAGCATTTTTTCTGTTTCCAACCAAACACCAATCAAATTATTTAAAGATAAACTCTCCAAGTATTTAACAATGAGATATGAGAGTGTAACATAAGAGAAACTAACAGCTCCAACAAGAGATGCATGAAGAACAAGAGCTAATAGTATTGAATTAACATAGAAGAATACTCAACAAATATAAGTGAAGAATACGAGTATTCATAAGAAAAAGCGGAGCGTGTCTCTCTCCCACAAAGGAATGCTAGGATCCATTTTATTCAGAGAATGAAAATAACAAAAACAAAAACAAACAGACGCTTCAAGTAAAGCACATAAGATGTGTCGGAATTAAAATATAGTTTCACTAGAGATGACCTGATAGTTTGTTGATGAAGAAGGGGATGCCTTGGGAATCCCCAAGCTTTGACGCTTGAGTCTTCTTGAAATATCCTTGGGTGACCCACGGGGTCATCCCCAAGCTTTGGCTCTTTCATCTTCTTGATCACATCACATCATCCTTCTCTCTTGATCCTTGAAAACTTCCTCCACACCAAACTCAAAGTAAACTTCATTAGAGGGTTAGTGCATAATCAAAAATTCTTATATACTGCATGAACACAATTGCTACCAATTCCACTGGATATTAGCTACAACCACTGATACTTTATGGAACAAAAGGATCCATTCAAAATAGTAAAAGAGGCATTCCAAAATAAATGGCAGAATCTGTCAAAAACAGAACAGTCCGTAAAGACAAAAAATTTCGAGGCACTTAACTTGCTCAAATCAGAAAACTCAAAACTAATGAAAGTTGCATACATATCTGAGGATCACGCACAAAAAATACCAGGTCCATTTGATTTTTCTGTAAAGAGTTATGAATTTAACTGTGGACAGCAGAAAACTGTTTCAGCACAGCAATCCAAATCTAGCATCAACTTTCTACTAGAGGCTTAACTTGACACAACAATGCAATAAAGTAAAGATACAAAGGAATTGCTACAGAGGTAGGCATCTTCCTTGACTCAAGAAAATAAAATAACAGAAATAAAAAGTGGGTTGTCTCCCATAAGCGCTTTTCTTTAACGCCTTTCAGCTAGGCACAGAAAGTGATACTCAAGTATTTCCAAGAGATGAATCATCAACATCATAATTTGTACGAATGATAGAATCAAAAGGTAGCTTCATTCTTTTTCTAGGTAAGTGTTCCATACCTTTCTTGAGTGGGAATTGGTATTTAATATATCATTCTTTCATATCAATAATAGCACCCACAGTTCTAAGAAAAGGTCTTCCCAACACAATTGGACAAGATGGGTTGCATTCAATATCCAAGACAATAAAATCAACGGGGACAAGGTTATTGTTAACCATAATAAGAACATCATTGACTCTCCCCATAGGTTTCTTCATAGCATTATCAACAAGAAAAACATCCAAATAACAATGTTCCAAAGGTGGCAAATCAAACATATCATAGAGCTTTTTAGGCATAACAGAGATACTTGCACCAAGGTCACATAAAGCATTGCAATCAAATTTATCCACTTTTATTTTAATGATGGGTTCCCAACCATCTTTTAACTTCTTAGGGATAGAAGCTTCAAGTTTTAGTTTCTCTTCCCTAGCCTTAATGAGAGCATTTGTAATATGAGTTGTAAATGCCATGTTCACGGCACTAGCATTAGGACATGTCGCCAACTTTTCCAAGAACTTAATAACTTCAGTGATATTACAATTATAAAAATCAAAAATATTATCATCAAAGCAAACCGAACCACCATCTCCTATGTTCTTCAAAATTTCAGCACTTTTATCAATAACAGTTTCAGCAGTTTTAGGCAATTTTAACTTTTTGGAAGAAGTAGAAGAAATATTTCCAACACCAACTATGTTACCATTAATAGTAGGAGTCCTACTAGCATGCGAAGTAACATTATTTTCAGTAGTGGTAATAGTAAAAACTTTAACAATATTATCTTCCTTAGCTAGTTCTTTCTCTCTTTCCCATCTAGCATGCAATTGAGCCATCATCCTAACATTTTCATCAATTCTAACTTGGATGGCATTAATTTTAGCAAACGTATTACTCTCTTTAGCATCATTAGGCATGACTTTAGATTTTAAAAGATCAACATCAAGGGCAAGACTATCAACTTTAGAAGCAAGATTATCAATTTTACCAAGCTTTTCCTCAACAGTTTATTAAAAGCAGTTTGTGTAGTGATAAAATCTTTTAGCATGGTTTCAAGTTCAGTGGAGGTATTCCTATTATTGCTATAAGAATTACCATAAGAATTAACATAACCACCACTATTATTAGAAGGATAGGGCTTATAGTTATTATTACCATAATTGTTCCTATAGGCATTGTTGTTGAAATTGTTACTTTTAATGAAGTTCACATCAACATGCTCTTCTTGTGCAACTAAACAAGCTAAGGGAACATTATTTGGATCAACATGAGATTTACCATTCACAAGCATAGACATAATAATATCAATCTTTTCACTCAAAGAAGAGGTTTCTTCAACAGAATTTACCTTCTTACCTTGAGGTGTCCTTTCAGTATGCCACTCAGAATAATTCACCATCATATCATCCAATAGTTTTGTTGCAGCCCCCAAAGTGATGGACATAAAGGTACCTCCAGCAGCCGAATCAAGCAAGTTTCTTGAAGAAAAATTCAGTCCTGCATAAAAGGTTTGGATGATCATCCAAGTAGTCAGTCCATGGGTAGGGCAATTTTTAACCAAAGATTTCATTCTTTCCCAAGCTTGAGCAACATGTTCATTATCAAGTTGTTTAAAATTCATGATGCTACTTCTTAGAGAAATAATCTTAGCAGGAGGATAGTATTTTCCAATAAAAGCATCTTTCCATTTAGTCCATGAATCAATACTATTCCTAGGCAATGAAAGCAACCATTCTTTAGCTCTTCCTCTCAAAGAGAAAGGAAATAATTTCAGTTTTATAATATCACCATCTACATCTTTATGCTTTTGCATTTCACAAAGTTCAACAAAATTATTTAGATGGGCAGCAGCATCATCAGTACTAACACCAGAAAATTGCTCTCTCATAACAAGGTTTAACAAAGCAGGTTTAATTTCAAAGAACTCTGCTTTGGAAGCAGGTGGAGCAATAGGAGTGCATATAAAATCATTATTGTTGGTGCTAGTGAAATCACACAACTTACTATTCTCAGCAGTACTCATTTTAGCAAAATTAAACTCAAACCGAAATAACAATAAAAGCAAACCGAAATAATAAATAAGCAAACCGAAATAAAAATAACAATGCAAGTAACTATTTTTTTTTGTATTTTTGAGATTAAGCAAACAAGACAGTAATGAAAATAAACTAAGCAAGACAATAACAAAATAAAAAGATTGGATGTGAGAGACTCCCCTCGCAGAAGAATCTTGTTTCCCCGGCAACGGCGCCAGAAAAATGCTTGATGGCACCGGTGAGGTGTTGTTGGGAAACCCCAAGAGGAAGGTATGAAGCAGTGCATCAGCAAGTTTCCCTCAGTTGTGAAACCAAGGTTATCGAACCAGTAGGAAACTAGAGTTCTCCCAGAGGTTGTTGGTGGCGGAATATGGCACGACGCAACACTAGGGATTCCGGCACTGACGTGGAACCTGCACACAACACAACCAAGATACTTTGCCCCAACTTAACAGTGAGGTTGTCAATCTCACTGGCTTGCTGTAACAAAGGATTAAACGTATGTGTGGAGAATGATGTTTGTTTGCAGAGAATGAAAGTAACAGGATTGCAGTAGGATTGTTTATCAATTTCAAGAAAAGGACCGGGGTCCACAGTTCACTAGTGGTGTCTCTCCATAAATAATAATAACATACATGCGGGTAAACAAATTACAGCTGGGCAATTGACAAAATAAAGAAGTGCATAATGATGCATATACTATAGTTATGATGGCTAGTGTGACATTCATTTGGGCATTACAACAATATACATAGACCGTTCCAACCGCATCTATGACTAATAATCCACCTTCCGGTTAGCGTTCGCACCCCTTTCAGTATTAAGTTGCCAGCAACAGATTATTGCATTAGGCAATGTGTGTAATGTAAGTAATACAAATACCCTTAGATAAAGTACTACTGTTTTATCCCTAGTAGCAACAGTACATCTACAATCTTAGAGCTTGATGTCACTACCCCAGATTAAATAGAGACATGAACCTACTATCGAGCATAAATACCCCCTCTTGGAGTCACAAGCATCTACTTGGCCAGAGCATCTACTAGCAATGGAGAGCATGCAAGATCATAAACAACGCACTCACAAGATATATTATGAAGCAATAACATAGTACTCAATATTCATCGGATCCCAGCAAACACAACATGTAGTATTACATAAAGATGATCTTGATCATGATAGGCAGCTCACAAGATCTAAATATGGTAGCACAAGAGGAGAAGACAACCATCGAGCTACTGCTATGGACCCGTAGTCCAAGGATGAACTACTCACGCATCAGTCCGGAGGCGGGCATGGTGATGTAGAGCCCTCCGGTGATGATTCCCCTCTCCGGCAGGGTGCCGGGAAGAGCTTCTGAACCCTCCCGATCTAGGGTTGACGACGGCGGCGGCTCTGGACTCTTGGAGGAAAAAGGGTCGTGTCTTCGGGCTTAGATATCCGAGGGGTATAAGTAGGCGAAGGGGCGAAGGCGGTGGAGCCACGAGGGCCCCACACCCCATGCTCGCACGGCAGGGTGGGGGGAGCCACGCCACGAGGGAGTGTGGGCCCCTCGGGGTTCCGCTCCGTGACTTCTTCGATGTTCTGGAACCTCCCGGGAAAAATAAGAACTTTGACGTAAAGTTTGTCCAATTCCGAGAATATTTCTTTAACAACTTTTCTGAAACCAAAAACAGCAGAAAACGGGCAACTGGCACTGTGGCATCTTGTTAATAGGTTAGTTCCAGAAAATGCATAAAATGATATAAAAGTGTATATAAAACATGTAGCAAGTGGCATAATATAAGCATGGAACATAAGAAATTATAGATACGTTTGAGACGTATCACCGGCCAGGCGAGGACTAGACCTCACCGTAGCCGGCGACGACGCGGCTCGCCGCGGCGGCGCAGGTGGAGGTGAGGATGAAACTTATCTTGGGGGGGGGGGCTCGGGTGCGGGAGCTCGCGGACGAAGAGCTTGACTTGGGGGTGTAGGGAGCTCGCCGGAGTTAGGTTTCCGGTGGGGGTGGGGGGATTTAGAGGGATGGCCGGCCGGGGGGCGGAGGACCGGCGGTGGGCCGCGGTTGGAGGGCGGGGCGCGGAGGCGGCGCGGTAGTGGCGCCGAGCGCGGGGGGCGGGAGCTGGCGGCCTGGCCGGCGACGGGGGCGGGGAATCGACGGAGGTGGGAGGCCGGGGGCGGGGGGGGGGCCAGGAAGAAGACGGGGACGGGAGCGGGAGGAAGAAGAAGGGGTCGGGGGGTGTGCGTGCACTAATCGTGCACGACCAGGTCGTCAAATAGGGGCACCCCTTCCTTTGGTCGATCGCATCCTACCTTTGGTGTCGTTGAGTATCTCTCGCTTTGCAGGTGCAGCTAGGTAGTGCCAGGCCACCGCCTGCTTCAACAACAACCGAGAATATACTACAACGGGCTAGTACTAAATCCGGTGTGGCGTCGCCACTGACCGAAATTTGAACTGAATCTACTCGGTTAGTTGTGAGACTACTACACATTCCACAATTGGATGATTCGTGTTCTCGTTGTACTTTTGCTGGTCACTTTGGCCGACCGCGGGTGAGTTTTTCGCACAAGGCCATCTTTCCATGAAAACTACGGAGACGACGCATCACCTCTTGTACCATTGTCGTTTCTTCAAACGGGTATGGACGTGGGTAAAAATGTGGCTCGGCCTCCCCCACTTCGATCTAGTTGGAGCATATGAAATGAGTGAAACACGAGGATCTTTCAACAGAATCCGCCCTTAGATCGGTTCTACTCAGAGACATAAAACCGATGCTAGGCTTTGGGTGACGGGGGAAGCAATTGAGTCATTTAGTGTTGGGACAATAATATTTTTGTGTCATTTGTCGAGAGTGTCTCCTGCCTTCTTGTAAAACTCTAAAACCTCTTATCTATAAAATTTACTAGATTTGGGGCGCGGCCTGCCGCGCACCACCTGGTTTCTAAAGAGTAAATCAGCAAAGAATGAAACACCCTGTTAGCGGACTATTAGTCGAACACGACGCAGCAATGTTGATTAGGAAGAGGGGAAGGGGGTAGTTCTGGCCATTTGTACAACATCTACCTGGTGTCTAAAGAGTAAATCGGCAAAACATGAAACTCCTTGTTAGCAAACTATTAGTCGAACACGACGCACCAATGTTGGAAGAGGGGGAAGGGGGGGTGCTTCTGGACATTTGTACAACACCATGAAAACAATGAAAGGATTAGTTATAAAGAAAAGGGAAAAATAGATTTTAAGCTCCAGCACATAGGTAGGTAGGCGTTGTAAATATCGCATACGTGGAAGCTAATAGGTTGAAAACAATAGGCCAATAGATATAAATGATCACATTAACAAACAGGTAGAAAATATTGTCATAGAAATGATGGAGGCTACATAGGTTAAATTCATGCCTTAGCATACAAAAATGTTAAGGAGGAAAATTACATGGACCTGAAACTGATCGGTGAAAAAGAAAAAGAACTTACGCCAGCAGTTTAGGCAGAGGCAATTGTTCCACGAACTGTCTCACAGTATCACCGCCATGTGTTCCTACAAAAAAGAAGGGAATGTAGAAAAATCAGTACCTCACAACAGGCTAAACTACCTGACACTCTCCAAATGCAACTATCGCGATCTAACTCTGTGAATACCACCTAAATCCAGAAATCCACCCTTCAATTTGGTGGGAAAAGAGGACTTAATCTCCAACATTGGAGATGGGAAAATAGACACGCCCCGCAGCTGTGCCTATTTTAACATAAGGAGCACAAATAAATAACTCTTGAATATATGAAGTAAAATCTAAAGAATCAATCATATATTTATAATAGATAGAACTTATATATGTTTACATGTACAGTTCAATAACACAGAAAACTCGGTTATTTTTCGATGTGAAAAATAAGCCAAATTGATATAATGTACAAATAGAAAGACAAAAAAATATTGGATTGCATATTTTGGACATTTCTCCACATTTTTCATCAGCTTAATTATATGGCTACACGGAATAAGAAAACAATTTTACTGTGTTAGGACAGAAGGTCCATTGAAGATAGCGAAAAAGAGAGCATGATTAACCCACGCGTCCGCTCCTTATCCACGAACTAATTTAGCTAAAGCAGCAGGCTGGGCATGCTTAAAGTTAAACCTCGTGAGGCACATAACTGAACAGGAACTGTGCTTTAAAAAACTTGTCATGGCAAGACAACAAACAAATGACACAAAGTACCATTTATGATTTAAAAGAACTAATAGGTACCACATTTTCTAAATGCCCTGAACGAAGGTAAAAGTTGCAGTAATCAAAGCAAGAATACCATATCCATAAAAATCATGTGTTAATACTCAGAAAGAGGAACTTGACAGGGGAAGGGGAAGCAAAAATTTACCTTTGGCCATGAACCACTGCCACCCATGGTTGGAGGCCAGAGGGCATCTGCAATTGAAAAATAAGTAAACATTAGTGCATTTCTTAAATGGTCCTCACAATCTAATAGTTGGAACAAATAAAAACAATTGGCTGCAACAAAGAAAAACTGGTAATCAGGTTGAATACAAACATGCCTCTACACATCAGTCACAAATCAAATATATGAATAGCCATATAATCAGTGCAAGTATATAAGGGAAATCACTCTTCTTTCAACAAAAAATAAGAAGCAAACAGGAATGTGTAATTAAAATTAGACCAAGTCAAAAGCCTGATACCTGTATACATGTCAATTGTCATCTCCGATGTGTAATTGATCATGTCAAGCTGCAAAGGAGGTACCACTCTGAACGTCCGAAAGAAAAGAAGCATGGTACAAAAAGGTACAGAAAGCAGAATCAGGAATGCATGATATGTGCATATTAATAAATGGTGCAGCGTCTCACACTTCAGCAGCATGTCAAGGTTAAATGAATAAGATGCTTTAGGGTCACCAAGCAGGCGTATTTCATTTTCACGACTTTGCCACTCTAGGAGATTATAAATGAACACGATCTCAACCCCCAGGAGATCATAAATGAAGAATCTCATGGCTGAATTTCTAAATCAGCCTCATAAGTAGACACACTCTGCTTTTCCTATGCAGAGGAACCTACCGTGAGCACACTACACAAGGTACGAAAGAACATTGTAAGGATAAACTTTTTCTAATTAGAGCAGCCAATGGTATAGTAAGAACAAAATGTGTAAGAGAAAACAGAGAAGGTGTCAACCCATAAGACTGTTTAAACCAAAGTGCAAACTGATTCAAGGGCTAAGCTAGAAAAGCTTGAACGACTAAATAAAAGGCTAGTATCACAGAGATGGTTAAGCATCTTTCTAACATGAAGATAAGAGCCAATATGCAGAACCCAGTTCACTATATCTATTATTTATGCACATAATAGTTTAAGATTTAGTTAAAGTGCAGTTTGCACAATTCTGCCTCAGTGATACTGATGATATTAAGAAAAGAAATATCGTTTGTCAATGTTATCACTCTATGTCACATAATCAAGAAAAGAAATTGATTATCACACACATCTATCCTTACATAGATGCAAACAGAAATACAGCAACTACGGTATGAAAGGTTAGGACAACAATATCTGGAGTAATAAGCCAATCATTTCATTAGCATGATAAATGAAGCATCATTAGAACAACTTAACTACCAGGAACGTAAAATAAATTTTCTTATGGTATTCTTTTAAAGCAAAAAGCAGGCCATCTTCCATAGTAAAGTTTCGAGAACTGAATGTAAAATAGATGGTCATAATCAACAATGATAGGTGGAATCTTTGCACATGAACATAGGCCGCAACATTTAACATGTCACCGCCAATATTATGTCAAGTGTTTCATTCTGTGACTGGACGGTTTAGGAGGTGTCATCTATTTCAGAAAAGCATGTGGGTAGTACAATACCTGACAACAAACAATGAGCAACAATGCTTGATTTTTCTTTACTAAAAATTTACGGAGCAAGATAAGAAGTTTTATGTAAAAATTGCACCAAGACACAGAGATCTTACTAACCAAAATTGGAATCTTTTTACTTATAAGAAACACAGAGATGCAAGGTGAACTCATAATACCCATGTAATGCTCCAAAACCACTTATGCACTCTCCCTGGGCCCCAAGGACACATCAACATTCCCACGCAGCTCTCCTATTCAGTCCAGGGGACAACCCTAATGAGTGTCCATATTATTCAAATCTGTCAAATTTATATAGCACAAATAGTTTGTGTGTAACTCCATTGACGTAAGCCAAGTAGATAGAAAACTCATTAATTCCCCGGTCATCTAACTTCTACAAATTGCATAGATTCGTAAGCAGGTTATAACAAAAAATTAGAAACATCTTGGAACCTAATAAAATAGGGAGTCACGACCAAAAAAATTAGAGACAAATGCAAGGGAGGAAGAAGGGATTCACCACGAACCATACCTGTAGTAAACGTTATTGGGTGACTCGATCTCAGCCATCTACGCGGTGGCATGCTGCTTCCCTGCACCTGTTCCTGCTCACCATCTTTGGCGACGACTCTCGGCGCCCTGGTGGGGTGCATCCGAATCCGTGTGATGCGCCCGCCTATCGCACCCTGATCCAGGAAGGCAGTCGAGCTAGGCAGCGAGTCAGCAAGCTCATCTTCTTCTGTAGTACAGAATCCAAAACCATAAATATGCAACATCATGAGGTAAAACTTTATGGCTCGGCTCTAAATACTGACTATCTAGAAAGACTGTTGATGCAAGATGAGAATAAGGAATATTACTGGATCAGGATTTGAGCAAATCCGGCTAATTTAAGATATTTTAGTGCATCAAGATCATATATTCAACACTTAAGTACATTTATCCTAGGTGCATATTAACCCTACCAGGTCTTATCGTTTGCATACCTATATATCTTAGGAACCTACCATTGTAAATGAAACTGATCATTTTTTATCACCTCTCATGCAACATGACCACGATCAAATGAACTGTATTTCCCTTATAGTGAAAAAACTGTGAAGCAAGATCAAGAAGCTACCTTGCGTCAACTCCCAATCAAACACCCTATCAACACTGAAATGTTTCCCTGTTGAACGGTATTCTGTGATTTGGTCTTCAAGTTTCTGGTAGAGATTGAAGAGCTGAAACAGTAAGTTGTCGTTATCGACATTGTACCTCCTGATTTCCTGAATATACAGAACGACCCAAAGACACTGTTAGCTGAAACTTCAAAAGTGATGGAACACAAGTGAGTGAACAGCCCGGGAGTAATAAGGCAGATACAAATAAGGTTGTATCACATAGAATTTATGAGGGATACATACAATTTAAGTAGGAAACCATGTAATCTGATTGAGTGTTTAACCAACACTAAAAACATAACTGGCCGAGAACTATTCATTTTCAAGGAGGAAGGCTAAGAATGCCATCATGCTTTAGAAAGGTAACTAAAGAATACTTAATCAAATAATCAGTTTATATTTGAGCAAGTACGACAAAGGAAAAAAATGGAAGGGCCCCTAATTTCATATTAGTAAACTAAAAAGAGATTATGTTCTATTTTCAGAGCAGCCTTAAGCATTGTTCCAAGCAAGAATAAAACGCAGTGTATTTCCTTTATTAAAAGCAAAATGTAGGGCATACATGCATGCAGAAAGCTGAATAGTAATTATGAAGTCAAGACCATCAAAAACATAATGGTCAGCACTTAGTTTATTCTTCTTTCAAGAAAAACTTAACTATGAGGTGAATAATAACATGTGTACAGAAAGTCCCAACTCTTGATCGACATTATACCTTTAAGACATATGTGTTATTCTATACACCACAGAGGCAGTAAAGCAAACAACAGGTAGAATAATTTCAGGCCAAGAGAATGCAATCCAATCCCTGTCTACAATTTTATGGAAACAAAAATAAGAATATCAAGTTAGGTCACTTGCATAAAGAAATACATTTGGTTTCAAATTGAAATACAGTCATGAGGATGGGAGTTTTGTGCACAAAAGTTGAATATCAAATCAGGCCGTCACTTGCACTAAAAAGTTGAAAGTGGAAGCCAACCCGGCGGAGGTTGGAAATGATGCGTGCTGCCATGTCTGATCTAATACTGTCGTGTGATTCCCATAAGGGGAAGGGACATCTGCAGCAAGAAACTCAGGATCGATCACAAGACATAATGAAAATGTAGAAGGTATACTAAGCCAGTAAGTAAAAAAAGAAAAGCAAGGAGCGGTAGAAAAACCTGAATATGAGTCCATATTGGCTAGCATTGATCACATCTTTCCTTGTGTCTTGTTGCCAGTGTTGATGGGTTGGTGAAGAGAGATTTCTAGGCAACACCTTGCATCAATCCTTACAAACCTGTAGACCAAGCAACAGGTTCGGTTATGTTCTAACATAATTGTAAAAGCAACTGAAAGCGAGTTGGGAGAGGTACTAACTTCGTCAGCTGAAGGAACAGAATGCAGCACATTTGTCTGAGGTAATTCAGGTTCAGGTACAATACGGACATTAGATGAGAGTAATTCAGACTCAAGTACAATACGGACATTAGATGAGACCGTAGCAGAAGTACTATCATATTTGTCGATCAAATCAGGCTGGTTATCTGTTGCTTCTTGCTTTTGCTTCTCGTGGGAAGATGGCAAGGCCACAATATTAGGGTCTCCAGATAGCAATTCATGGTGTGCCTGACGCCATAAAATTTATAGGTCAGTGCTATATGCAAGTAGAAAGGAAAGTACATGCTATATGTAACACTTTGCATCCAAACTGGACCGGAGCATGATGATCAAAAGATGCAAGCACCGAATGGCTTCGCAAGACCATGGTAATTTACAACAAAAGCTCAAGTCTATGGTTACAATATATGAGCAGAAGAAGTGTAGTCTCTTTGACAATTGCGATACAAAGGATACAGTTTAAGCGGTCATCATGGCAAGTTTTTATCCTGGTTCATTTAATTATAGTAACCGTTCAGAGTAGGAAAAGGATATACACATGATGAAAGCTATGCTTTGATAGCATTAGCTCAAAAAAGGTACGCTATAACAAAAAAAAGGAAAAGTGATTCCAATTACATACACCAAGTACAATAGGATAACCGATAATAAAAAAGGATCTTTTCATGTTTATCTATACCTAAACAATAGTTATTGCTAAGCACTCATAAAAAGAAGCATTAAAGACGGGTCAGGTTATTACCTCTATGCGTGGTAATCTTTGTAGCAGAAAAGAGGGTGCCAGCGTACTTTGTCCTAAGCAACCTGAAAAATACAGGCCAACAGGGACATTAGTAGAGAAAAATAAAATGAGAAAAAAGGAAAATCATCCTACAACAAATACACACATCAGAAAAAAAACATGGCATAATTGCAAGGAGTTGCCACCTAAGTATCACCTTAGCGTCCAAGCCGGTATGCCTTAAAAGGATGAGAAACTTAACTTGATGGATCAAAAGATCCTAATTAAATAGCACAGGATAATAACAAAAAGGTAAGAAATAGCACCGAAAAATAGGAAAGGTAAGACTATCATTGTTGCTCCTCAGATCTTATATTAACATGTAAACCTAGAAATGTCTATCACTTGCAGTAGTCAACACTAACAGAAAGATAAACAATAACTCAACACTCATATGAAAACACAGGCATGGGTATGAACACTCACACGATAACAATGCCAAGACACGCTGCTCCATTCATAATTCTGATACTCACTGCGATAGAATGAAAGTTTCCAAGATAGGATTTCAAGTGTGGGAAGAAACTCACCAAGCAGTTTCAGATCCATTAATCTATATAGCATAATGTTTCAGATCCTGCACCAAGAATGACTTAATATAGTGAGATCACATTTATGCCATCAAGTTAAATAGGCAAATCACATGAAAATTTGGGGACAGAAAGTCACCTCTCAAATTCTAGGATTTCAAGTGTGGGAAGCAACTCACCAAGCAGTTTAGCATAATGTTTCAGATCCTGCACCAAGAATGACTTAATATAGTGAAATCACATTTATGCCATCAAGTTAAATGGGCAAATCACATGAAAATTTGGGGACAGAAAGTCACCTCTCAAATTCCTCCACATCCACAACTGGGAGCCGTTGGTGTTGAACTCGGAGTTGGCCATGGACAGTACCCCGGGCCCGAGGTGCTTGTGCACGAACCAGACCTTGCAGGAAGAAGGCCGCAGCAGCAGCCCGTCCAGGTCACGACCATTTATTCCTCCTTGCGTCCATACGACCATTCCTGCAAGATTGAAAAATAAAGTAAGGCTCTAGGGTTTCAATTTGATGAAGTTAAAAGGGGGATTGATGTTTTTTAGTAAGCTTTTAAGCAAATCCCCAAAATTTCGAAACCCTAGAACTGATATCCCTGATGTTTCTCCTCTGAAAATCCCCAAAATTTCGAAACCCTAGAACTGATATCCCTGATGTTTCTCCACTGAAATTAAGTTACAGTTTCAGTTTAATGCATGAATCAAAGGGGAAATTAATTAAATGAAGCAAACACTAATGGATTTCCCCAAGTCCGAAACCCTAACCAGTTTATGTTTATGTTTCCCTTCTTTGTTAATGTCATGGTTTCGGTTAAAGTTCGATTGAAGTGGGGATTGAATGTTTTAAAGAAAAACGCATAAAATCCCCAATCACCGAAACCCTAGGTATGAAATTCCCCAAATCAGTGGAACCTGAACCCTAATATTGTGAATTAAGAGCAGCGGATGTTTACCTTACGGGCCTCGTCGTCGGTGCTGGCCACGGCGGCGTCGGAGGAACCACCTCATGCCTGCGGGTGCAGTCGGGCTCAAACCCGAGCGACCTTGCTGTCCGCTGCACCGGCCGGTGGCTGCTGCTCTCCTCGCGCGCCTGTCGTCGTTGGAGATCAGCCGCTGCGCCGGATTCTAGCGCTGGTTGTCGACGCCGACGCGGGGACGCCCGCTCGCGCAACTTCGCCACGCAAAGGGTGCCGCCCGAAACTGCTCGACAGAGCTGCGCGCTGGCCAAAGCTGCACGCAGTTCCGGCGAGAGGGTCTAAACGACGCCGAAGTCTTCCTCCTCTGCTCGCGGTGCTCGCCGCTGCCGTTTTCCTCTGCGAGCTCTCGTTGTCGTCGGGAGCAGAGGGAGGAGGGAGAGGAGCCGCTGGAGGAAGCGAAAGGGAGGGGGCGCGCGTCGGGTGTGGCGGCTAGGGTTCCGCGGGGAGTTTTGTCTCCCCGATGGATGGTCCAGATCGAAGCGGAGCCAAAGACCCTGGATCGGACGGCTCAGAATGGGCAAGGGCTGAGGAGGAAGCTTTTCGCACCGGATTCCCCACCCACAAAGTCGCTGACAGATGGGTCCCACAGGCTCGGGTTGAAAGTCAAAGTCGGAACGGACGGCTGAGATCGTCCCGGAGCGACGATCGGACGGTCGGGAACGCGAAATCGCTGGGGAGGCGCGGTGACTACCCATGGTTCTATTCTTTAGATTTTAAATAGGGGCAACCCAATATATGTATTTCTCTCAATATGAAACATGCCACACCACATCACCTCACAATGTGTTGCTCGCAAGCACATGATTAACTAGAGGTGATTTTACTTCTTCATTTACTGCATTGATCCACCAACGAATCCCCATTAAATCTCCCACACCACAATTAAGCGGCACACCAATATTCTGCCTACTGCTGCACATGGGGCAGCCCACGCTGCCTCGTGCTGCTGCTAATTAATCCGCGCCCTCTCCTCTCCTCTCCGCTGCCTGGCTGCCTCCTTCCGTCCTACAACTACGGGCAAACAACACTGTATCTTCCCTTCCGCGCCATTGTTTTGCCTCGTCCCTTTTCCCTTTGCGCGCTCGAGCAAGTTACCATATATACAAGGATCGATGGAGGAGCACGGCGTGCCGCCGGTGGTGAGCTGGGTGGTGTCCGGGGTGGCCTTCTGGTCGACGGCGTTCCTGCTGCTGCGGGCGCTGCTCCCCAAGCGCTCCTATGACTTCTGCAACCGGGCCGTCTCCACCATGCACGCCGTCGCCGGCGTCACCCTCGGCTGCCTCTCCGTGCAGGATTGGGCCTCGCCCGTCTCCCCCGTCGCCTCCCCATCCTCGT
Organism: Poa annua; assembly: GCA_026929855.1. Classification (NCBI taxonomy): domain Eukaryota; kingdom Viridiplantae; phylum Streptophyta; class Magnoliopsida; order Poales; family Poaceae; genus Poa; species Poa annua. Next base: position 23,821,883 of record CM049435.1, on the reverse strand, counting down.
GGAGCCAGGTAACCCACGCACGAACCACCCTTCGCATTGGTTGATTAACTTACTAGTAGCACTTTCGTCTTATACGTTGAACGGTTGAACCTGTCATCAACTCATCATGGAGTACTTCTAATTAACACAAGTCAATGTTCGTCGCGCAGTCAGTGTTGTGCTGTGTAAGTTAACCAAGCGATGTTCTGGTTATATAAATTCAAAGTACTAAGTATTTTGAGCAATAGCGCGAACCATTGACGGCAAAGAGGCTTTATTATATACGTATAGGGATTATACTTGGTTGAGTGATTTAGATTGCTTATACTATTACTACGACAGCAGCAGAGAAAGAAACATATATAAACTAAGTTCAGTTGCAGTTCTTGCTGCCGTCGTTTCATAAACCTGCTTGCAGCCCAGGAAGACTACTACGGAGTATGTCATTCGGAAATGGTGAAACAGTATATCATCCGCAAATGGCAGTACATGTACATGTCCTTTGGGACCCAGGAGTTGATGGTGTGTGCATTTATTCTCGAGTAAAGTTGTGGTGTCATCATGCCATCAATATTTAGATCTAGTGGTGGTACTACCTTCGAAACCCCCTATGCATATAGAAAAAAGTTTATCCCCATTTTTACCTCCAAGTTGTGCAATTGTGACGGCATGACGTTTCCTCACAAAAGCATATGCTTTCGAAATGAACAGGAAAAATGTTTTTAAAAGCTTGTATTTTTTATACATATGTTGGTGTCATTGAAACGGACACAAAGTTTCATGTAGAAACGAAATATGATGTGCTATGAGCGTAAAAAAAATCCAGTGCTCTAAATAGCGACTATTGGATCACGAAATTTATCTATTATCCATAGACCACAAAACTGTCTTTGTTATGTGTGAAGATGCACACGTGCATATAGACCACGGATATCCCCATTTGCATGTCATAAACGTTTTTTAAAAAGATTGGAAATTTCAAGTGTCATCTTTTCGCATGGCAGATGCTGCCAGCTTCACAAATCAACTGATGTTTTGCAACACATTTTTTCAAAACAGAGAAAAAAGTTTTCCCTCATCTCATTGATTGAGAAGAAATGAATTTTACGGTTAATTAGAGGGACCGGCAAAAACCGTCACAAACAACCTCGCATGCCGCCATAGAGAATGACATGATGACGTCCACAAGGACACACCCAACCAACCTGCAGGTTGCCCGACTATCCAAATTACCATGAAAACCTAATTTAACAACTGCTATCACCTTTACTCCTACTATAAGTTGTTACAGAATAACTTGGCGTACCCTATTGCTTAGTACTAAGAGAATGAACAATGTGAGCCTGGTCTAAGAAATTGGCTAGAACCAGGTCTAAGAAAATTGGCTTTGCTAAATGTTTAGCTCCTATATCGGAGTAAATGACGTAAAACCACGACATTTGGGGGAGCTACGTCATGGAACAACCATCTTTAATAAAAACGACTGAAACCACCGAATGTTGGGGCAGGTTTGTGAGACATTCCACTACAAATTCCGTGATTTGCTCGGTTTTATTCTTTTTTGACTGTTCAGATCCATCTGTCGAGTCTACATGGCAAATTAGATGGAGAAAATGCACCAATATTTCACATGTTAAACCGAGCCGTTAAAATAGACATAGCGCCCACCGGTTCTGTCTATTTGATTTGGATCGCCTCCTCCAAATCCCCGAGTCTTCCCTCCCCAAACTCTGGCATTGGGATAAGGGTCCAACTCTCTCTCAACTAACATTGTGGGACTAAAGTCTAATCCCATCTTTTGCCATCCATGAATGAGCCTCATGTGATTTTCTAGGAATTTAGTGGAACATGGGCCTAAAACTCATTTCGAATTCCAACAGTTGACTCAGTTTGGCCGTTGATTTTCAAATTCTATAGCTATTATGATCGGCATATACAAGATTCTTGAAAATTTTACATGTGTAATTTTGAAAGGAAGATTTAATTCAAAAGGATATGGCAATCCATATTACTAATCGGCTGAAATAAAAGTACAATCCATGTACTCCCCCTACGGAAATAAACAGAGGAAGTAACATATGGTGAACTGTCAGATGAGGGCACTGGCGGTGACATTATCATACATGATCTACGACGCGGCGTGCTGCCACCTGAGCGGCGACGCGCGGCTGGACAACGCCCTGCACCACCTCATCAGCATCGTCGGCCTTGCCGCCGGCCTCGCCTACCAGAAGGTATTTTCTATTCGAGCTAACTACGTTGTGTTGTCTGTAGTATCTCTGCGGATGGCTAATGGATGAGTATGATGTGCAGTGTGGGACGGAGCTGGTGGCATGCCTGATCGTCACGGAGATCACCGCCCCGCTGCTGCACCTCAGGGAAATGCTCAAGGAGGTTGGCATCAAGGACACCGACCTCAACCTCCTCGCCGACGTTCGTAAACATGACTTAGCCGCTGCCTGTTCCTCACTTTCTCATGCAATTTTAAAGATGAATAACTAACTGAAGTATATCTGATTTTCTCCATGTCATTCGTATGTAGATTCTGTTCGCGGTGACCTTCTCCGTGGCTCGAATGGTGTGTGGGACGTACGTCACGTATCGCACTGTGACGGCCGACAATCCAATCCTCATCAAGGTAACAGACACACTGAACTTCAAGGACTGTGAACTTCAAACTGAAAGCCATATGTACATTTATGCATCTTCTTACTCATGTTTCTTATTCTACTTGAAAGACGATGGCTACGAGCTTGCTGCTGGTGAGCGCCTACTGGTTCTTGAGGATCCTCAGGATGGTCAGGCACAAGCTCGGGAAGAAGAGGCCAGCGGCCAAAGTCTCCGCCAATTGACGTCGCATCCCGGACTTGGGCTCGGCCAGGCGGCGTAGCTATGATTCATGTGCATTTCTTTCTTCTGTTGAGATCATGTAGTAGCATTTCTTTTGTCAAGGCAAGGACTTCTTAGAACAGTAGATGCATGTAACCTAGAAATTCAAGTTTATTCGTGTGTACAAACGGCTCAATTAATTGCCATCTGAGTTCTCAGTGCAATATGGATAATTCCAAGCCGTATAGCACTTGTGCTTCCAGAAACATGAAATCCATTTTCATTATAAAGTAATACTCATTGCTGCCACAGTACCATTCACATGTACATTTTTATAGTGCCAAACTGCCGGTCCTACCTACAGTACTAGGTAGAAAAGAAGGACGAACCAACAACACACCCACGCATGACAACAGTTGGGAGTGGCAGCACAGAAAGCAGTGATCTACAATTGATCCCGAGTTCGGGTTCAGCCTTTTGCTAAAACTCTGGATGCTGGATCTACATGTTGGCGCAAGAAATCCACGATGCCACTGGAAACGGCTGCTGCAGAGAGGCTCAAGAATGCGAATGCTGCAGAACTTCCTTCAACACCGTGGCGATACGGTCAGCCATGTGGTATTCCGTGAACCTCTCCTTCACTCGGGCAAAGCCCCTGTTTCCCATGGCGACCCTCTCCTCAACATGGCTTGCAAGCCTTACCATGTTCTTCGCGAGAGCCACGACACCCTCCTTCCCGGCAGGGTGCAGAAGGCCAGTTGAGCCATCCAAGACAATCTCGGTGGTCCCTCCGGCAGCCGTGCCCTGATATTGCAGCGTCATTAAACCCAGTCAATGAAATGCAGGCTAAGAAACAGTGGATGGAGGGGACCCAAGGTCATTTTTACGCAGTAAGCCCAGCCTCATGACTGCCAACAATAACTCTAGATTCAGAGAAATGCTGGACCATGTTCCAGCAACCATTGGAGAGAGAGAGAGAGAGAGAGAGAGAGAGAGAGAGAGAGAGAGAGAGAGGGAGAGGGAGGGAGGGAGGGAGGGAGGGAGGGAGAGGGAGAGGGAGAGGGAGAGGGAGAGGGAGAGGGAGGGGGAGGGGGAGAGGGAGGGAGGGAGAGAGAGAGGAGAGAGAGGAGAGAGAGAGAGAGTATTACCAATACTGGCAACTTGAACGCCATTGCTTCAATCGTTATCCTTCCAAAGCACTCTCCACGTGCCTAAGTATAGGAGAAGAACATATTACTGCAATGCCTTATGATAGCACATGCTCCTCTGGTTTGTTCGATGTGACTAACCAAGAATGGTTACAGTAGAGAAGCAAACAAGCGAACTAGAGTTGTAGAAAGGTATTCTAGAGTAAATAAATGGAACTTTTTGATAAACTGAACCGGTAAATTATCTTAGTTGCATAATAAGTGATAACCAAAATGGACTGACAATTCCATAGAAGCATGCATTTAACTGATAGGTTTGACTAGTAACACTGATAGATGGTAAGCTATGCCTACAGGCAAGGCTATGACACAAGAAACTTACAGAAACAAATAATGGAAATGTTCATCTAAATGATATTCTCACATAAGGAATGGCCGATAACTATTATTTTTTTGCATTCCCTGTCTCGACTGAAGCTTCTCTATGTAAAAACCACAGCTTATCTTGTGAAGTAACTTAAGCATGCTGCAGGAATGAACATGGGCTGCATAATTTTGTCGCAATTTAAGTAGTATAATCCGTACAAATAACATAGACAGACTAGATTAACCTCATTGACTCAGATCCCCAGTCACCCTCAAAAGTAGCATGCATGGACTCAACCTATAAGAGTATTGTTGTTCCGAGACCAAAAATAAATGCTGATGAAAGGTGTTTTAGTGCTCTGCCCAAGTTGAAAATGCAAACAGCAATGTAAATATTTGCAAGGGATACAGTTTCATATCACCGAAATGGGGAAACAAGAGAAACCGTTATCCGTAAATGACACTATGACTCACCTGAGAGTTCTGGACAAGCACATCAATTGCAGACAAATAAGGCGCTACTGCCAGGGTCTTGTTTATAAAGTGAACACGGTCATGGATTCCATTCTTCACCACAAATTCACGTAATTGTGTCTCAAACTTCGTCTGAGCATTCATATCACTTCCCACAACTACAGCATGCATTCTGGGCACTTTTAACTTCTGATGTTGGATGAGTTGCAGACTCTGATAAAATGCTTGAAGAAATAAGTCCTGTCCTTTTCCTCGTGAGACACCTGGATTACAGGATATTTACTAGGGCGATGAAAATGTAAGAACAAAAAGATTTGACATAGATCGGGAAAAGGTTGGCCCAACGAATATATAGTTTGGAAGTATGAGTTTGGCAAACGAAACATACTGTTTATTATTGCAAACAGGAGATCTTCACTTCTAACTCCAAGTGACTCGCGTATATGTTCACGCAGGACTCTTCTTGCGACATTATCTTCGGCAACTTCTGTTAACTCTTTGCTATTTCCGAGGTGAACAACATAAGTTTGTGGCATCTGTATACTTTATGCAGACAAACATTAGAACTATATAATAATGAAGTCGGGATTAGGATGTCAAAAGCATGGGACAACTAAAATGATCATGGTCTACAATGTTCCATTTGTGGAGTAAAAATTCAAATATAGGCCTACAGCAGAAGAAAAATACTCCCTCCATTCCTAAATATAAGATGTTTTAGCCTTTTCTGACCCACACATATCTAGATGTGTTTTAGTGTAAGATGCACATGAATCTACACACAAAAACGCGTCTAGGTACGTGCGGGCCAGAAAAGGCTGAACATTATATATTTAGGAACAGAGGTAGTATATAGGTAGTAATGTTTAGAAGTAAATCAGCACGTATATAAGGGACCAGAGAGATAATATCCACTAGGCTGGTAAAATACACAAACAAGTCCGGCACAAACTGTAGCATTCTATTCATAATGCATGTAGACACAAAAGTAACACTCAACACCATATAACAATGAGTACTACAAGTTTTGCACATACTTTAGACGGTCGTGAGTCCTATTCTTCCAATACTCGGCTGTTATATGAGAATCAATCATGGCTCCAGCAACCAAAGGAAGATGTTTCACATATTCAAGTTTAAAGTAATGTCCTCGCATTTCATGGATCCACCACAAAATCTTCGGAAGAACTTCATGAACATGATCTTTTAGAACTGCATCAAGCCACTTGCCAGCAACAGCAGTGTTCAAGATAACCAGGTCAGCCTTCAGAGCAGTGTCAATTGCCTCCTGTCCCCTAGCAGGTAAAATCTGTGAAGCAACCAGGCAAACTGTTGAATGTGATTTTCTCTAAAGCTACAAATTAGTCCCCTAGCATAAATAAAATATTACATTATAGTACATCAAGTTTTTATACTGGACATGATTTGTTCAACAGTGTCCTCGACTATGGATTATTCCATGACACTTTAAAACAGAAATTTAGTACACTCAAGCCGAATAAGATAAAACGTGAACTTCATCAGTTTCCTATTTTAGACATGCTTTATTCAAACAATTTCAGCGATGGTACTTGAATTATAACTAATTCCATTACACTTTGTCATAGAAATCTACTACTATCATGCCAAACAAACTTCCGATAGTGTCATGCATACAGGTGACACAAATAAGAGGTGAGCCGAGCCTTGCTAAAAGGCTACGTCCATTTAAGAAATTTGTCAGTGGAATGGGTGCATGCAAACATTCATATTTGACTTGTGATATCTTTTCAAACATTTCTTGGTCACATAAAATATTAATACACGTATATCGCAGTAAGTATGTATACATGTTGCACATTTTGATATATACAAATACATTGTGATCATACTCCGTGGAAATTGTAGAAAGTATAAAACATCCAGAATTTGTTACAGGAAGGTGTTTTTGAAAAACAACAAGTGTGGGAGTAGGGGTATACCTGCACTCCATGGTTCAACATCTTATGCTTCAGGCTATATGAAGCATCATTTGTCCCTTCAGGTCGCTGGTTTGTTATCCACACCACTTGGGAACCAACCTGCCGCAGAAGAAATGCCAACTCCATCAGTAATAACGGCCCACCTGCATAAAACAGAAGTATCTCTAATAACACTAGGATAAACAAAATTGTGGAAATTATCTCAGCCAATGATAATGGAAGAAAATGTCATAAAGACTTGAAAGCTCTAGTCTTCCAACTTATGAGCAACTAGACCAAAGTGAACTATTTCAGCAGCACTCCTTTATAGTCTGTGATGTCTCGCTAATTCTTTTTTAACATTCCAACTGGAAATTTTCACTAGCCTATCAGTCATTTTCTGTGCTTACTACCTGGAGACACAGAATTCCTAGCATCCCGAGTCCGAATCGCTCAGGCACAGCAGTGAACACACATCCGTGTACTAATCTAGGGACTGTCACGGTACAGCATTTGCTCAAACTAACGCAAAAGGGAAAACTGAAGCACACCGCGATTATTTACCGGATAGGGAGAGTTCGTGGGAGACAAGCAGCACGAGCTTAGACTTCATGAAGCCGAGAGGGCCCGCGGCGGCACCGCCAGCGGTGGCGAGGACGCCAGGATCCCCTCGGGAATCGCATAGGGGGATTGGGGCGCCGCGGAGGATGTAACCTGCAGTGGAGGCGGAGGCAGCCACGGCGACGAGGAGCAGCAGGAGGAAGCGGGTCCGGTGGTGGGCCTGTCCGCGGCCGCCGGCGGCCGACGCCGCCGCGGACGGCGGGGGTTTCGCCATCGTCGGCAGGAGAGGAACACGGTGCGGCAAGATTAGAATCAAGGTTGGACGAACGGCCTGGATTTAGTGATCGGCTTTTTAAGTGCGTAGCTAGCTAATTACTCGGTAGGCCGAGCTTGGGTGAAAACCAAACATACCCTAGGCCAAATTATAACGTTGGGTTGTTTTATACATTAAATTAACGGTTTTGCTATTTTTCACTTAGACATGAGTTGCCCTGATAGTAACACTGATAGATGGTAAGCTATGCCTACAGGCAAGGCTATGACACAAGAAACTTACAGAAACAAATAATGGAAATGTTCATCTAAATGATATTCTCACATAAGGAATGGCCGATAACTATTATTTTTTTGCATTCCCTGTCTCGACTGAAGCTTCTCTATGTAAAAACCACAGCTTATCTTGTGAAGTAACTTAAGCATGCTGCAGGAATGAACATGGGCTGCATAATTTTGTCGCAATTTAAGTAGTATAATCCGTACAAATAACATAGACAGACTAGATTAACCTCATTGACTCAGATCCCCAGTCACCCTCAAAAGTAGCATGCATGGACTCAACCTATAAGAGTATTGTTGTTCCGAGACCAAAAATAAATGCTGATGAAAGGTGTTTTAGTGCTCTGCCCAAGTTGAAAATGCAAACAGCAATGTAAATATTTGCAAGGGATACAGTTTCATATCACCGAAATGGGGAAACAAGAGAAACCGTTATCCGTAAATGACACTATGACTCACCTGAGAGTTCTGGACAAGCACATCAATTGCAGACAAATAAGGCGCTACTGCCAGGGTCTTGTTTATAAAGTGAACACGGTCATGGATTCCATTCTTCACCACAAATTCACGTAATTGTGTCTCAAACTTCGTCTGAGCATTCATATCACTTCCCACAACTACAGCATGCATTCTGGGCACTTTTAACTTCTGATGTTGGATGAGTTGCAGACTCTGATAAAATGCTTGAAGAAATAAGTCCTGTCCTTTTCCTCGTGAGACACCTGGATTACAGGATATTTACTAGGGCGATGAAAATGTAAGAACAAAAAGATTTGACATAGATCGGGAAAAGGTTGGCCCAACGAATATATAGTTTGGAAGTATGAGTTTGGCAAACGAAACATACTGTTTATTATTGCAAACAGGAGATCTTCACTTCTAACTCCAAGTGACTCGCGTATATGTTCACGCAGGACTCTTCTTGCGACATTATCTTCGGCAACTTCTGTTAACTCTTTGCTATTTCCGAGGTGAACAACATAAGTTTGTGGCATCTGTATACTTTATGCAGACAAACATTAGAACTATATAATAATGAAGTCGGGATTAGGATGTCAAAAGCATGGGACAACTAAAATGATCATGGTCTACAATGTTCCATTTGTGGAGTAAAAATTCAAATATAGGCCTACAGCAGAAGAAAAATACTCCCTCCATTCCTAAATATAAGATGTTTTAGCCTTTTCTGACCCACACATATCTAGATGTGTTTTAGTGTAAGATGCACATGAATCTACACACAAAAACGCGTCTAGGTACGTGCGGGCCAGAAAAGGCTGAACATTATATATTTAGGAACAGAGGTAGTATATAGGTAGTAATGTTTAGAAGTAAATCAGCACGTATATAAGGGACCAGAGAGATAATATCCACTAGGCTGGTAAAATACACAAACAAGTCCGGCACAAACTGTAGCATTCTATTCATAATGCATGTAGACACAAAAGTAACACTCAACACCATATAACAATGAGTACTACAAGTTTTGCACATACTTTAGACGGTCGTGAGTCCTATTCTTCCAATACTCGGCTGTTGTATGAGAATCAATCATCATATTTACATCGTGATTCGTGCGGGATATGAGTTGCACATTGTTGCACATGAGTTGCAACTGTGATTTTCCCACTTAGACATGAGTTGCAACTAAAAAAAAGTTTAGTTGCACATGGATTACACATGAGTATGACGTCATCTGAGTGAGAGTTAAGTTAATTCTCACTCGAGTTAGCCCTAGGCATTCCCAGTTGGAACACTGAAAAAACCATCAATAAATCACAATTGCAAGTCATAAGATACAAGGTAAGTAACTACAATAGATAATACCAAAACAACATGAGGACTAGAACAATTGTCCCAACATACAACATTGGCTCGTAGGCACCCAGCGTGTCTAATTTTTAATTTTTTGCTATTGTTATACTCTCTCTGTTCCCAAAAAAACACAATATGTCTAAATACATGTGTGAAAAAAGCCTAAAAAGCTTACATTTAAGAACAAAGAGACTAGTAATGAGTATTACGTGACACATATATGCACATCATGCACCACATACTCCCACTACAAGTTTCTTTTGTAATATTTTTAATTGGCCATCAGACAGTGCAATTTCATGTTATTTTTTTAAAGAAGCCAACAAAGTTTTTGCTCGATATCAATATAAAAGCTATTTTTTATGGATAAATTATTCAATGCGGTGATGTTTGTTGTTGTCCTAGCCTTGCGAATACATCAGCAAAAGGAGAAATGACCATTGCTTTGATACACCACTTAGTTGAAGAATACTAAGGCTTTGTTTGGTAGGTCAGTATTTTCTGAACCAGAGTATTTTAAAACCAGTTTATTCCAACATCTGGCAAATGAATGGCATAGTTTTTCTCCGTTCTCAGTTAAAAAAAGCCATACCTCCTTTTTTAATACTTAAAAAAACTACAGTGTTGAAGAATACTTCAGGTTTAAACTACAATATATATTGTATTCAAATGAAGTATTTAATACTTCAGTATTTTCAGTAACCAAAATATTCTCTGTATATTTGAAAAATATTTTGATGCCAAATGTGGCCTAATCTCTCTTAGTATATTAATTTTCTTTTTTCTTCAATTTTTTTAGAATTAAACTTTGTTGGTGTACTACATTTTCTACTCGAAGTTGCACTTTGGAGACAAAGTGAAGTTAGAGGAAACTCTTTGGTGTAGTAAGGGTCATCGTGTGAAAACCAACAAATGTTCCATATACCCCCCTCTCTCTCTCTTTATAGTACTCCCTCCGTTCCAAATTAGATGACTTTTCCATTTGTTAAAAAGAGTATGTATCTAGACATGCTCTTTTTGACGAATGAAAGTCATCATCTAATTTGGAACGGAGGGAGTAGAAATGTTTTGTATTGGTAGATATTTGGCCACCGAGGCATCAGTTTTTTTTGAGGGACTGAGGCATCAAGCTGATAAATTTGTTTCTTGTTATTTCCACTGTAAAGAGGCAATAGGGAAAAAAATGACATACTAATATACCTGCAAAAAAGAAATTGAAATACTACCGGTTGTTTGACCTAACCTAAACCGCATTTTCAAAATTCGCCGCTATTGCCTCCTTACTGTCTCCTCCCCTCTCCACTGGCGGCCACCACACCCAGCAATGGCCGCCTCGTCGCCGCCGCCACAGTCGCTCTCCGCCGGCGGAGGCGCCCTCATAGGCTTGTTCCTCGACACAGACCTCGGCACCCACCTCGCCCTGGACGCCGCCGCGGACTCCACCATTCGCGGCCTCAAGTGTACGCCTCTCGTCGCCGACTCTCCGCCTCTGATACTGACGGAACTCTTATCTGACGCTCGTTTTTTTTTTGCCTCAACGCAGCGCAAGTGTCCGTGGAGCACGCCGCCGCCTTCCCCGATTTCGGCACCGTCTCCGTCAAGTCCATTCGGGTTCTGATTTATGCCTTTGATCGTTTTCATATTTTTTACATGATTTTTGGTCTGAATATAATAAGCTCCTCACTCCCGCTTTAACTTCATATGTAGTCTGAAATGGAGTTTTTCTCGTGCGTGGATGTTCCAGTGTAGGTTTTGTCGGAGTGTTTTGTTAGGTTTAAGAAAAGTCAGATTTTTTAGCCTGTGGGTACGTTCAGTGGCGGAGCCAGCATTCAAACTCTGTGATGTCAAGCTTTACTGATGTAAAAAAATTCTTCCGAAAACACGCCTATGTAGACAAATTAAACAGAAGCACAAAAGGTTGAACTTTATTGCAACATAATCATGGCAGCAGTTCTTTGTGATCATGCTTACCTTGATAGGTATGCATAATAGCATTGGTACTAATAGACTGGAATATATCAGTTTCAACATAGGTAATGAGACAATGATATAAGAAGTCATCGTCTATTCTATTGCGCAAATCAGTTTTGATAATTTTCATTGCAGAAAATGCTCTCTCAACTGTTGCCGTCGCGACCGGCAAAATCAATGCTAGCTTCACCAAAAGAAATACTAGAGGAAAACTTGTATGCTTCTTGGTCTCAACTAGTTTTCGGCAAAGTTCACTAACCCCTTTCAGATTAGAGTCTCGAATTATCACGAACATTTTCAAGAAAATTGTCAAGTTGGACGCTAAGCTCTTCCATCTTGCTTTCATCTTCAAAATCATCAGGATATAACTGAGCCATTGCCAATACTGTCTTTTTCAAAATTAGAAAAAGAGTCAGAAGGATCCAAACAAGCCATTCCAAGTAGCAAAGTTGTGCTGCTCTCACTGAAGCGGTTATCCAGCTTTACACGCAATAGATCAATAACAGCATACATGACCCTTTGGTAGTAGTTCAGATTCGATATGCCATCGGTTTGAGTTTTGCGCTTTGATATTAATCCCCGAGGAATATGCATACCATTCATATCTGGAAGTTTAATATCATTTTTGACGCAGAAATTGCTAACCGATGTAAACATATCTTCCCAGCCTTCGTTTCTCATTCCTTGTAGCCTTCCTTTTGTTGTACCAAGATATGACACAGCATTTACAACATGAGTATCTAGTCTCTTCAGGTTATTCCAACTTCTCCATCCCTTGGTTGAAAATACATCTCCACCACCACGACCAATACTTTGATTTTGAAATAAGTAGCAACAAAGGCAAAATGCTGCATCCTCCTTTATACTATACTCTAGCCAAGGCTTGTATATCTTGAACCAATCTTCATTAAAATGACGCTTTATTCCACTGAAATCTCTCCTAGGGAAATCATGACCTATAGGTTGGAATGGCCCTTTCTTTAGGTAAGTTCTCCGCACATCATCACGAATTTTGTGCTGTTTTGTATTGGGAAATAGGCTTTCGTTTTGCAGGATCAGCTGGAAGTTTAGATAGATCAACAACTTCATTTTCTACGCTTGAGTGTGGCCTTACATTGCTGTTAACTAGCACCCTTTCCAGAGCAGCTCTAGGATCAACAGGAGTCTGTGTCTGTACCTCATTTTCAGCTGCTCTCTGTGAAGAATTTTCAGAAATTGGCTCTGACTGCCATTGTTTTACAAACTTGTCCATTTACCAACTGTTTACGGAACTTCAGTCCTGACATAAAAAGCTATTGCCATAAGAAACACTACAACAGTATACTGTACGCATAATCCTTAAAGAATGAGAAAGTTTTGATTCGTATTGCTCATACAACAATATATCAAACATAACCATATTTCTTAATCTCTAAAGTGAACTAATCTACTAAAACATTGAAGAAAAGAAACCAGAACTTACAACAAAAGGGGAAGGGCCTCGTCCCGTTGTTGTGAGCGCGGACAAACTAATGACGACCCGTTGAATGCAGAATGCGGTGGTACCCGGCCGGCGATCGCCGGGGTGGCCGTGCGCCTAATCGCGGAGACTAAGAGATGGTCATGTATGATCGAGCGAATTTGACGGGCAACCTTAGCTCCCTGTACTGTTCGGCGTATTCATCCCCATCCCCATGGCGTCGCTTTCCAATTTGGCTTACAGATCGATTACTCAATTTGGGGATTAACACGGGAAGTTGAAGCGGAAGAGGAGAAGTCGAGAACATGGTCGACAAATAGGCATCGTGGGTGATCAGGAAGTTACGAGAGCCTCGTTTGCTTGTTATGCTATATATGGGCCTATGGACAGGGCCAGCTAAATCTTAGTGATATAGCGAAACTGGGCCTGTGAGGTCAATTTCTGTATTTTTTTTCTGTCCAGCAGTGGAATACGTATACGTGGGGTTGATCGATTTGCAAAAATCCTGTGTAGTCGCATGACAACACAGCTATAACGTGGCTCCGCCACTGGGTACGTTTTAGTGAGTTCATCTGTGTTCTGTGATCATCTGGGTGCATAGTGCCACCGAATCCCTGAACGGTCCATAAACCTTGCCATCACTCCAGTAGTTTTTGGTTGTTTTACCATGTTAACTGTGTTTTGCAGTGATGTTTTGTTTCCACTACATTTTGTACAAATCGGAATTAATGTATGAGATGTTGATATCTGTAAGTGGCTAAGTGCAACGTGATGCATCTGCCAACAAATGTACATAATGTTGCATTGATTGACTGGCATTGTTTTGTATGGGCCGTGTGAATTAGTACAATTATGCAGTTAAGTTAGATTTATCAGTGATTTTTTGGAAGTTACCTAGCTTGGCTTTGCTGTTTACACAAATTTATGTTGGAATTTTCGGAGTCATATCTCAATATATATGGTCCTTGAAACGCCTGATGGAGATTAAGTTTAGTAAACAATTTTGGTTTCTTTGATGACATGATAGATGGTTATCGAATTTTACAAGTTAATTGAAATATGTACATGATTTGTTATTATCGAAAGATGTTTACCTTGAGTCTGATGGTTAGCGCATTCGTTTTCCCTTCATGGTTCTGGATTGAATTACACGCTGTTTCGGAACTACATACAGTTGCATGTGCAATCTGGAGACCCTGGAAAGCATAGTGCAAGTTTCTAAATATGTGATTATTTGCACCAGGTGCTACGGAAGGGTGCAATGTATCACCTCTCTGATTCGATGACAGTGAGGAGTGCATTTGCCAATGTTAAAGGTGGCCACTTTCTGCATGTCAAGATGGCAGCAGCGGAGAAGGACACACAATACTGCAGAGAGGAGGACACAGGGAAATCAAGTGATAAGCTTCCTCCAATGATAGAAGGTGTTGAATTACCATTAACTGTTGCATTTGAACATATTAATCATGACATCAAGCTAACATTGGTACTGCTTGGTAGTTTTCTTAGTGTTGGTTATTAAAGTGTTATGATAAATATATTTAGGTTAGCTATTCACTTGAATTGAGTATTCAATATTTTATGAATTGAATCTTCCAAATCTCGTGCATCAAGATCAACTTAAAGTTGTTTCAGTGCAGACTATGAACTTTGTAGGCATTCTCAAGTCAATAGCTTTCTCATGTCATATGATTAAACTCTGTTCAATATGCATATAGAATATAAAATTGCACACAGTTCTCTGGACTCTTGAGGCATGAGGTCGAACCTGCTAATGATGTTGATCTCCCTTGTTGTGTACTTCGAAGCATGGTTTTTGAGTCGCCGAATAGTCGCCGACTAATCGCCGACTAATCGCCAAGTCGTTTTTCAAAAACGGCGGCGACTCGCGACTATACAGCGACTTGCGGCGACTATACAGCGATTTTAGTCGACTATACACTGAGTCGGAGGGCTGGCGACTTGGTTGCGACTCGCGACTCAAAAACCATGCTTCGAAGTATCTTAAATCTCATAGTTCCAGTGCTTTCTAAGGTCGTGAAGCTGCTGCAGTTTGGGTTAATGTTCATGCACATGATGTTCATCTCCCTTGTTGTGTACTTCGAAGTATTTTAAATCTAATAGTTCCTGTGCTTTCTAAGGTCGTGAAGCTGCTGCAGTTTGGGTTAATGTGCATGCACATGATGTTCATCCGTCATCCTCGTCACAACGGAATATAGAAAGAAATAGCAGAGCACCATGCCTGGCGACAGATGTACGGACAATTTTTGTCCCAGCTATTGACAAATCAGAGAGCTACAAGCAAGGGAATAAACATAGGGATCAAAATGAAGAGGTTTATGTTAATTCAACATCGGTGGCAAACATCAGTGGATTGAAAAATCAAAGTAACATGACCCTGGTTGGAAAGGAGGTACACATAAGAGAGGAAGACCTTATGCATGGTGTTGGAGACCGTGAAGGCAACAAGCAAATGGGTACAAGGGAGGAAACTTTTGGAGAGCTTCATGTATTGGATGATCCACCTCAGGAAAAGGGTCGCAAAAAGGCTAGAGTGACCGGTTCTTTTGACACATTAGTTGTCGATCCTATTAGAGAAAGAAGAGACGTGGAGAACTTTGATAAGGTCCCGCTGGAAACTAACACTGATTCTCGTGAGGTGCTTTCAAACACTTCTTTTCAGCAGGACGTGGATGGAAACGTAAAACATGCTTTAATCCAACTAGAAAATCCAATCCTTACTGGAAAGAATAAGAAAAGGAAAAAGGTTCAGATAGTCACTTCTGCTCGAGAAATGTCAGAACCATCAACTAGAGAAATGGAGGTACCAAAAGCCATAAGCGAAGATCTGCTACATGAAATCCAAGGGCTGCGAGGTAATACCACTGAATTGTTTTACATACAACATTTGTTTTTTTATCTACGTGTGTTTGTTTGGAACATAGCTCAGGCTAATGCGGCATCCCCTCTGTGCTTGAATTCGGTCATGACGTTAATAAGAACTAGATGGTACCCTGCGCGTTGCCGCGGGACCTTTTAGAAACAAATTACTGGTCATATAAAATGTTCAAATTAAGTAGAAATATAGATTATTAACATACCATAACCTAAAAGATTATATATATCGCGTGGCCAAAATCATGTTTTTAGCTACGTAGGACTTTAACAAAAGTAAAACAACCGACACCGATTTAGAGCAACATTTTAATTTATCTATAAGGAGATCCCGCGTGTGAGTTTAGTGCATAAGTTGGGCTTCATTGAATAAGAGTGCTAATTTCATAGAAAACCATGTCCTTCAGCAGAAAAAAAACATGATACAGTATAGGTCCTAGAAAAAATGAAAAATCTGGTGCAAGAAATATGTCTATCCCGAAGTATAGTAAATTGTACTGACTAACCAAGATGGAGTATACTAAATGGACATATGAGCACACTTACAACTGAGATGTATATGGACTGAATGATTGTTTTGAAGATACCGTCACATACTTAGATTTCAATAGCTGGAGGGCTACAACATAATGCTCCGACCAAAACAGATGTTGATATTGAGTAGCTCACGATATTTAAGACCGAAAAGTTAGAAAAATGTATGAATAATGCTAAAAAACTTAGACACAAATATGGTGTTGTTGCTTCATTGGATTTTTTTACCAGAAAAGTTATTGACATGATGTAGTTCCACCAAATTCCATCGAGTTTGCGCGAGAATCATCCGAGCACATTTTTCCTATCAGGCTTGGCTGCCCTTGACCACCAGACAAAAATTAGAAGCAGTTAGCGTCGCCTAATGGTATGTGACAATTAGCTTACCTATTATTTTCAGTTAACCTTGTCATACTGCATATTCGAACCGACAAACACAAACTCCAAAATAATAAACATGATATAGTCTTATAGACTTAAGACTTACCATGGTGTGCTACCTAGATACATTAGCATGAAGTGACTTATTCACTGCAGACTGCAGCAAAATCAGTCCACTTGTGCATCCCCCTTGCAGGGAGATTGCTAAGAAATTCTAATACTTAAATAAAAACAGTTAAGAAAAAAATCTTACATACTACAACTACAACTGTATGGAGGGCCTTAATCATGCATGGAATGGAGGAGTTGGCATGAGGAAATGCATTTTGTTGCCACAAAGATTAGATAGACCAGCCCAGGTCAAATGTAGACAGTAAACATATATGGAAGCAAAAGAACAGTCGCTAGATTAAAAGAATTGATCTTACCTTCTTGAGTTTGTTTTGGTACCAATACTAATCCCCATACTGTACTGATGTCTGAAATAAATATGTGGAATAATGAACCGCCGGGCAGAGTAGCAAAGAGGATAATCTCCATCCTGTACAGCTGCCTGTCTCAGGGTAATGATCTGTAGTACTTCAATGCCATATTGTTCAGAAAGATGAAGGTACCAAATAGAATTAGGTAAACCAGGACTCAAGAGCAACAGCTTAACCTTGGTACAAAAATATCCTTGATTATATATCACCAGTAACCTCCTGTATCTGTCAAATAAACCGAGTTAAAAATATTGCACAGGAGATGGACACATTACAGAGGAATGTTTAGCCAGCGCCAGAGTAGATTAACAGGCACATACCACATACGAAGTATTTTTAGGAAAATGAAATACCTGAAGGACGGGGATGCCTTGGAGTCGGTATGCTCGTCGGCATTAGACTGTCCAGCTACACTGCAAAACTGAGAGAAAGATAACCGAAAGGGCATGGGCAAAGCAGTAAGGGATCTATCAATACTGCAAGCCACACCCTTAATCAAGGACATGGCAGACTATGGCATAGCCTAGTGGTGGGGAAGGGCTGATGCCTTCCCACCCACCCGAGTTCGAGTCCTCATGCTCGCAATTTCGGTGCTGTTGCACCCCTCTTCTTGCAAAACGCCTCGGGCCTCCTCCCCGTAGGAAATCATTTTTTTTCATTTTTTTTTAATCAAGGAGATGACAATTGGAGCACGGTAAGAGTGCTTCTCTTGATTCTTGTTCTGCTAGCTCCATGCTGAATCCTGACAATGGAGCATGGTTAATTGCCATGGGCTGGATCGGCCGAGAGGCATCAGGCAAGAGTCCAGGCAGCGGGCAGGAAGGTCGTCGGTGAGGAGGCGAGGAGAATGGGACAGATGTAGGGGCAGCGATGAATGGATGGGTTCATAGGAAAATACAGGTAGATGAATAGACGATGCATCTGTATCAATTTCCCGTGCTACCGTTTCTCGCGGGGTTCGTGGGGAGAGGAAGGGAAATCGTGGGGGAGAGGAAAAGAGAGCTGCTTGGTGGAGAATGAGCAGTCGGTCGATTCATATTCTATTTGGTGCTGGCGAGAAATGGGAGTGCTGCTGGTTGCTTCTGTTGCAAACGTGGATATCTAGGGGAAAATTAATAGAGAATAGAAAGAAAAAAAATTCTGATGTGGCATGTTGCTGAGTTGGATGCCTTGCATGTTGAGAGAATTACCCTTAGTGGGTTGCTCCCATTTAGATACTATAGATATGCTAGATTTAATAAAGTATGTGTTTTGTGTTGAAACTATGGCTTTGGTCCATGTCCTAGAGAAATGCAAAACTGGAGCATTAGAAAAACATGCATTTGTTGTGTTCTAAAGTTCCCTTAGAATCCAAGAATTATTAAACCCAATTTCTTGTTTCTCTAGCTAGCCATGCATTTTGGAAAGTCTATTTCTATTGCTCAGTACTGATACTTATTTTTCTTTTTCATCCCCCAGGTGATGATGCATCTAACGGCAAAATGACTAGAGGAGACAAAACAAAGGTCATACCACCTGACATGTTTCTTTTGTCATCACAACTAAATAGTGGAAGCCAAGGGGCGAAGCATGTTCAATTGGGGACTGATGCTCAAGGAAGTAGTGATCTTGCTGCTGACCAAAGTAATTTCGATCTTGTACAAGAAGGATATGGAAATCCGGTCTATGGAGACATCAGTGTTTCCACATGCAAAGTTGTAGCTAGTGGTAAATCTGCTGAAGGAGCCAATGATGGGGGTCATGATCAATGTGCAGTTGACGCAAGCAACATGGAGAAAGACAGCAAAAGCGAGGATGTCTACACTGGATAATATTTCTCAAGCGAAAAGTTGCGATCAATCAAAAAAGGCTAGCTCTGTTGGTCTAACTTCCATAGATATTGCTGAAGCAAAAGACCAGTGTGGGCATGGCAAGAAATCAGGCAAGTCAGATAATATTTCTACTCAGCAGGAGATTGTAAATGACTCTTATAAGCAACAGACTGCAAGCAATGTGCAACACGGGGATTGTAATGTAATAGAAAATCCAAACGGTGATGCAAGGCGGAAGAAAAAGAGAAGACATCACCGGGAGTCTTCAAAGGATGATCCTACTCAAGATGTGGCAAAATCATTTGGAGTCATCATGAATGCAAGCTCAGCGCAGAATGCTAGTTCCCGCTATCTAGATGCAAATCCAATAACACTAGGCAATATAGGAGAAGAAACAGCAGATGAAAAAGATCAGTGCATGCATGAAAAGGTGGCTGAAAAGGTTATAGTTTCTATGCAGGTGGTGGGTGTAAATGACCCAAGCAATGTGCAGCAAGGTGATTCTGATGTAATAAAGAATCCAAATGGTGATGGGAAGCGAAAAAAGAAGAAAAAACGCCACTTGGAGTCTTCAAAGGATGATCCTATTCAAGATGTGGCAAAACCATCTGGATTGATTACAAATGGAAGCTCAGTACAAAATATAAGTGCCGATCCCCTAAATGCAGAGCAAACAACACCAGGCACTATAGGAGAATCAACAGTTAGTGACCGCGGGAAGGTTGATGAAACTGTGGATGTAGCAACAACATACGTGATGAATGAGGTACTGGCAGATTTAAGATGCACAGACAACTTAAGTAAGGTTTGGAATGTAGATCCGTTGCTGGCACAAACTAAAGGTGGTGCTAGTGAAGCGTTGCCCCCATCAGCTATTCAATCCGACCCCCCCATCGGCTCACATAGTCATAAGTCTGAAGGAAATACAGTGGAAATATTGTCAACTATACTTGACCCTTCTCATTCCTCTGGTGGTCTACCTGATGAAATTAGTGATGTTAAGGATGTTTTGACTGAGAATACAGTAGTCCCAGCTAATGGCAGAACCAAATCCACTAAGCGTCAGAGAAATACGGTTTCCTTAAAGCATGTTCCCGCTGATAGTGGTAAAGCTATGCAGTCTTTGGATGAGCATGCCAGCCATGTTCCTGCAGAGGACTTGAAAGGAAAAAATTGTACCAAAGCCGAATTGTTTCAAGGAGGTTCTGCAATCAATGCTCCTGCAAGTACTGGTCAAATAATACAGAAGAAAAGCAAAAAGTCTTCAAAGACTCGGACTCCTAAACTAGAGGAAGTTAATCATTCCACACATGGACATGAGATTCAGTTTGCCAATGATAGCCAGGACAAACATGTAACTGACATTGGTGAGACCCATACTAACGAAAGGACAGTAGGAGCTCTAGTAGAATCAGCTGCAGATCATAAAGATGACACACCTGTCACACGGGACAAGCCTAATAATGCTCGAAAGGGGAGGAAAAAATCTTCCAAGACTGAACTTCAGAGTCGGGATACCAATGTGGAACATGGTTCTGATGCAGATCTCATGAACTCCAGGGTTCAACAGGGAGCAGTTATGCCTGAAGGTTCTTCTGTTGCCATTGAACCAAATGATCATGTAGCAGTTCATCCTGATAATGAAAAAATCAATTTCATTGACCATTTTAGCCCCAGTGCGACAAATGACCCGTCTGATTCTGCAAAAAACAATGACGAAACTATAAGGGAAGTAAAGGGTAAAAAGAAAAGCAAAAGAATATCAGATACAAAGTCTCAATATGCTGGTAGTGTTGAACCAAATGATCTACCAGAATCTGATGTTCATACAGATAAAGCTAGCTTGGTTGATCATTTCGGTACTGGCAATGTGGGTGTGGCTTCTGTTTCAGAAAACATGAACAGAGAACTAGAAGACCGTAATGTGAAGAAAGCCAAGGGGAAAAGGAAGAGCAAAACAAAACCGGATTTGCTCAAGCCCGAGTCTCTTAATCCTATGGGTGGTAACCATGACACTGATAATTACACACAAGATTTGATGCATTCTGATGCACAGAAGGGAAGTATGGAGCATGGCAATGCAAATGAGAACAACGATAGAGTTATTCGGAATGGTGGTATGCTGCAACAGGAGACAGAAGATGCCACACATTATAGCACACTTGAGAAGAAGCCCGACCAACGCATGAGCAAAGAGCAAAGGAGCTCCAATTCTCGGACAAGTCGTCGTGCTAAGGATATAAAACATGATGGGTCTATTGATGGAACGATAAGTACAAATCCTAATTCTATAAGCAATCCTGTTCAGAGCGTCCCCATGAGCCCACAAGCATCAAATGAAAGCGCTTATGGTACACCAGGTGTTAACCAATTTATAGTAGCAGTTCGGAAAGTTCCAAGAAAAATGTTTGAACAAGTCAAGGACAAATCCAAAAAGGGTGCTACTAAGAGAGGCACTGGCGCAATTTTTGCTGACACCATAAGTGAAAGCTCCGATGAAGTATTGAACACCATGAGTGAAAAGGTCGCCATGGAAAACTCATCATCCACATCTGCGGGCTCAGGTAGGAACATGTATTATCATATGAAGTAGGTATTAGCTGGCCAACGCCCTACCGTATTGCATTTGCACTTTGTTATTCATTCATTTACTTAAATTAAAACAACTGCTTCTTTTTCTCGCAAAAAAGACGACCGCTTCTGATCTGTTATGTTTTTATCTGTCGAATAGATTAATAAGTAAAAGGAAAGGGCAGATAAGGCCTGATATCTCCTCTAGAAAATTTGGCAGTCAGCAACTACTTAGAACACTATATTTTTTAATATTCATTTGGAAATTCTTACTTAAGATAAATTCCGCTTTCAGTATTGTAGTGTATCCCAAAATGCCATGTAATATTACTGTTTCTGATTTTGGTGTTCTGTTGATAGACATGTACAATCTACAGTTTGTTGTGTGGTTGTTATCTAGTGTGGTTGCGCACAAACTACTTTCTGGAATTGCATTTGTACCCTAGTTCACCTATGGAAGTTGACAAACTGATGTGCATTGGACAGTCATTTCATCTGCAGCTTGGGATGGAAGTGACATACCTGACGATGATGATATTGTATCACTGTAAGTTCTCAAATCTATAAAAAACTTGTTTAGCATATTACAAGTTTACAACGTAAGTGGTCAGGTGTAAATGTTGTGAGTATAGTAGATTGGCATCAGATATACTGTAGGGTCTTCCATCCCCGTTAGAATTAACTGTGTTGATGGACATGTTTTTTTTTTCTGGTCTTGAGTTGAAGCTTGCTGACACCTGAGTTGCCTTAATCCCATCTGTTCAGATCTCAGAAGAGTGACATCCACTCCATCCTCCGAGGCTCCACTAGCTACAAGAAGGCGAGGCTGAAACCAATCGAGCTGTTGGAAGACACCGAAGTGCCTGATAGCCAGCCACCTATCTGAATGAATGAACCCAAGGCTTGACTAGACTGTCTTTGGAACTGCATGAAATGAACCTGATGCTTAGATGAGACGAGCTTCACGAAGTTCTCCAACATTTGTCCATTGTGGATTTTGTAGCTGAACGTATCTGGCTATCATGTTAAAAATGAAAGTGCACACCTCTAGCTTTCTTTTCTGCCTGTGGTGGTTTTGGTTGGAGACAATCCTAAAAAACATTCATCGATTTTTTTGGTCTTAATACCGTGGTACCTTTGACAATTGGTCTTGTATTGTCGGCTGAAGATCAATCAATAGCTATGGTTAAGAAAAGCTCACAAACCAAGCTGAACTACGATGGACGCGGTAGTGACCTTATGGCCTGAACTGAATTAGAGCAACTAACAGATCCCCGCAAAGCCAGATATCACATTTTGACAGTTTCAGGTGAAAAATTACCCCGAAATGAACTGTAAAACTGTGTGAATTAATTTATTTATATTGGGATACCCCAAATTTTATCCCGAATACTCAATATCAGTGATACATGGCCTAAATTTTATCGTTTCTGGCATAGAGCAAGTGTCTTGGTCTTTTCTCAAAAAAAGTGTCTTGGTCTTGAACCACCGGGCATCCTCCACCTTTCCCTAGAAATCGAGACTCCGTCCCCGGCCTAGGATCCCATCGTTGCTCGAGGTAAATTTCTAACGCCAATGTTTACTTTTTCGTCTGGTTGCAAATCTATTTATTCCATTTTCATTTTTTGCATTCCAGACTAGTACTTCTTTATTTTTCCTTTTTGCAAGAAAAACTATTTAGCTGTTGTAAGAGCATCTCCACCGGGGGCCTCTAAAGGACCCCCTAAAGGGCCCCTAAAGGCCCAGTTGAGGACACCCCAGGAGGGCCTCGCCCCAAGCGATTTTATGTCTGGCACCCCCTATCAGGTCTCTATACTTGGAGGCCCTCCTGGGGTGCCGGACATCGACCGGTCATGGCCTCTGATAGGTGCGCCCCACCCGTCGTAGACATACGGTGCTCTAAATTGCGCCGGTGCATGAGGCCGCTCCGCCCGCGTTAATGGCGACGCATTTGTGCAGGCGACGAAGCGACGGGACGGCGAGGCGTCTGCGGCACGCGTCGCAATTACGCCGGCGCTCAGGCTTTCCCGGCTTCCCAAGCGTCGGCGTGGCCGAATCGTGTGGCCGCCACATTACTCCAACGCGACGCGTGCTCACCCACCCGCCGCTTCCCGCCCAGCGCCACCGCTTCCCGCCCCTCCTTTTCCCGCCCCTCCCCGCCTATATAACTCCTCCGCCGTGCCCGCAGCCTCACCACACCAACTCCTCCGCCGTGCCCGCAGCCTCCGTAGCCCGCAGCCTCCGTCGCCTCCGTAGACTTCCACCATGCCTCGCCGCCTCCAGACCAACTGGGCCACCCTCACCCAGGCTGCACGCCGCGCCCACCCTCTGGGGCAGGAGGACCAGTGGGAGCAGCCTGCGGAACAGGCGCCGGAACTGGCGCTTGTTCCTATCGGCGTCGACTTGCCCCTCGACTGGGCGAACGTCGACATGGAGGAGGCGCAGGAGGATTCGCCGCAGGAGCAGGCGCAGGAGCAGGAGCAGGAGCTGCCGCCGCCGCTGTGGCCCGACCAGGTGGCCGCGTCGAACTCCTTCGACACCTGGCGCGCCGAGCAGGCGGCCGGCCAGTTTAGGGCCGGCTACGAGGCCCTTGCCGATGCCGTCCAGGCTCACGTCGTCCAGGCCTCTCTCGAGAGCGCGGAGCGAGATGATCGCTGCCGCGCTTTCATGGCCGCCGAGCGCGCGGCGTACGCCAACCTCAACACCGTGGCGGCGGAGCGGGAGGCGAACCTGGCCTCGATGGAGGCCGCTCAGCTGGCGGTTCTCGACGAGCTGCGCCGGGCGCGCGTGGCGAGGGCGGCTGACGAGAGGGCCAACCTGCGTCGGGCGGAGAGCACTGGCCGGCAGGAGAGGCGTGTCCGCTCGCGCCTCAGAGCTGCACAGTACGCCGAGGCAGGCCAGGACGGCGAGGCAGGCCAGGGCGGTCTCGACGGGGTTTAGATTAGGGTTAGGGCTATGCTAGGTTTAGATTATGGTTCATATTCATTCAAAAAAAATTGTAATATATAACAAAAATGAATGAAATATGAACTTTTATATTAGTTTGCAATTTATTTTAAACGCCCGCGAGGTGTTCGACCGTTTGCGCGCGTTTGGGGGTGTGACTTTGGGGAGTGCCGCTATGGGCGGTCTCTAAATGTTGCCCGGACACATGTCCGGCACCCCCAAAGAGGCCCAATTGGAGGTGCCGGACACACATTTAGAGCCCCCGATGGAGATGCTCTAATATGATTATAATTGAATTTCGGGTTATTGCTGCATCGTGTGATGTTAAAACGTTATCTTTTTTGGGTTTATATTTGTGTGATATTATGAATCAAGTATTACAGCATATATGCATATTGACATGAAATTGGTGAAAACTCTGTTTTTACTGTGCACGCCGAATGATCGCTGATATCCCCTTCTCCCTCCCTTCACGCGCCGCCAGGCTCGCGCGTTCCCTCATCCAGTATTCCCCAGCGCTACCGAGTCAGGGCACTCCTCCTTCCACCGAAGCTGCGACATTCGAAGGCTTCCATCTCCATCTGTGGTGGAGCGAGAATTGATCGAGGCTCATCTCATGAATGCCCCTACCAACTGAGCCCTAACGCAGTTCATGCGAACCCTAACTGAATCTTAGGGCTTTCTGATTTCGCTTTCGTATAGTCTGTTCCGGTCTTCGATTTCTGTGAGCAGTCAAACCCAGATACGGAAATCTCCGCGATTCTTCAGTAGTCTGGTCTGTGATAACGCGTCTTTTGGTCTGATTCTGATGGAATGTTCACTCGCGGATATCCTTGTACTACCAAAAAAAAATAACCTACTCGTACTCTGCTTGGGCGATTGCACGCGCAGGGCGATATACACTAAGGATAGTGCGCGATGTGCACATGCTCCTTGTTACAGTAGAAGCCATTGGAATGTAGTACACGAGCGTCTAATTGATCTGGTCTGAAACCAGCCCTTTTTTTTTTGTCAAGTACGAACAGATTATAAACAGTAGAAAGTTGCGAATGCTGCTACTGGCCAACTGCAGTGAATTATTAGTATCCATCATAGTGCTGTTACTACTTATGGCATAGCTGCCAGACTTTTAGTTAATTAGCATTGTTGTATCTCATTCATCGCGCCAATGCATGCCACCGATGCTTGATAGCAGAGTTGTCGTAGTCTGAAATATGTCTCATGTAAGTACTTATTTGGTATAATAATAGTGTTGACAGTTCTTTGTCCTATTTTTATCAGTTGTATATTGTTGAATTACCCACAATTTTTTGTTGTTGAATTGAGTTGATAAATATGAGGCTACACCTTGCAGACATGGACACAGACCGTTCAGGTTCAGCAATCGTCAACGGGGAGACTCTGAGGATGTTTGTGGGGCGAAGGGTGCGCACAGTGCTTAAAGTCCAACACACTGAAGGTGGAGTTCTTGTTGGGCAGTCGACTGATGGGCATCAGCTGACCATCAAAGGTGCCTCAGAAGGTGTCCAATCACATTATCTAGAGGTTATTGGGATCGCAGACAACGGCCAGTCCATCACTGCTGAAATTTGCAAAGATTTTGGTGAAAACTTTGGTGAGATTTGATGCGCTTGTAGTGGTTTTATCTGCCTCTTCGTTATTATTACCACTGTGAGCTGTTGGTTTATTCTGCTTGCTACCATGGGGTTCAACTTTGAAATTTGTTATGTTTTACTCCCTCTGTTCATAAATATATGACGTTTTAGACATTGCACATGGTGTCTAGATGCATACATGAATGAGTGTACATGCACACTAAAACGTGTCTATATACATGTAGGTACATGTGAATCTAGACAAAGCATAAAACATCTTATATTAAAAAACGGAGGGAGTACATGATAAGACATGGGAGGAGTTTTGCCTATTTCTATTTTCCATCACCAGCTTTAATCAATCAGTAAGGAGCTGTTTGGCTAAGTCCTTTTTTGACTGTTAGAGATTCCTTTTTTTCTGCACTTATTAGCTTGTTCTTGGCATTGTTATTCTTGGTTTAAATAACCAAATATTCAGATTTCTCATCCATATCTCACATTCTAGAATATCAGCAAAACCCAGGTGATTTCTCGTTTTGGGATGCAAGATTCTAGAATTTAGTAACTATATTCTCACTTCCCTTAAGAATATTGTATAATGCTTCAAAATCTAAAGGAATAATTGACTTGGGTTGTTATACTGAATAAGGTATATCACCCTAGTTGTCTTCTCCAGATGCTCACATATTGATTTTCATCCTCCATATGCGAATAACTCAAACATGCACCCTGAAGCACTATTTTCCGAATGTCAATATACTGAAAATTTTATAGAAGGAAAATTTTAAGTCATTATATGCTTGTAATTTTTAGTGGTCATCTCTGCCACAACCAAAATTTTGGCTATGAACCAAGTATATCCTGCAGCAGCTTTCTTTTAGGCTAACAATATTGGTTCCCTCCCCTAGTAACAACCATTAATCTTGTTATTATGTTTATTTCGTAGATGCTGATGCTTTCAATGGGCTGTGCAAGGTTTCCATGGACATCAAGGTCAAGGAACTTTTCCTGTAGGGGAAGGCATTTGACAGATCAATATGCTCAGAGTTGATGATACATTTCTCGCTTTAAGATCTGCCTGAATGTTACTTGTCACCGTTGTACACAGGTGCTTAGTCTTGGGCCGCTTCTTAGAATCTATGAACACTATGAGGACAACTAGTTTCGCGTGTGTCTCTGTCAAATAAGGAATTGATCGAGGCACGTAATGCAAACAACTTGGTAGTCTCTTGTCAGGGAATGCAGACTTGGAGTCAACAAACTAGATTCCAGCCTGACAAAATGCATCAGTAGGAAGGCTGGCAAAGTTCACATAATCACATGTTTTCTAGTAGCATGTTGTCGGAACAGTCTAACATGGCATATCAACTAAAATTCAGCAACAACAGGACCATGACTCTTTTTTTTTAGAAAAAAAACAAGATTACTTATCTTTCCCTTGATTAGTTGTAAGATGTTCCAACTTTTGCTGAATCACATGTATATAGACGCGTTTTTTTGTGTAGTCCGTATGTACTCCATGTTAAAACATCCAAAATATTTTATAATTCGGGTACAGACGAATACAAGATTATGACTCATGACCTGATACTTAAGACTCAAAATAACTGATGTATAAGATGTAACAAGGAAATGAACATTTAAAGCTGTCTCCCGACCGAGCATCCTTTACTGGATCACTCCTCGTCTTCTTCGTCATTGTCGTTTGAAAACAGTTGCAGAGTCTGTGGCTTCGGCCGGGGCACCTTGGATGCCGTTGCAAATTCCCTACAGACACCCTCCATGCCAAGCGTAAGCGCGGCCATAGAAGGCAGCGGTGGCTCAGTGGAAGGAATCGACAATTCCCTGCGGACGCCCTCCGTGCCAAGTGTAAGCGTGGCCAAGGAATGCAACGGGAGCTCGGTGGACGCCATTGTCGATTCCCTGCGAGCGCCCGGCATTCCAGATGTAAATGTGGGCATGAAAGGCACTGCCGGTTCCCTACGGAGGCCATCAAATCCAAATGTATACTTGACCATGGAAGGCGGCGGGCGCTGGTTGGAGGCCATTGCCATTCCCTCCTCCGTGCAGAGCTCAAGCCTGGCCGGGGAAGGGGGCGGCGCCGGCTCGTTTAAATCCAGCTTTGCAATGTCAAACTGGGGCTCGTTTAGGTCCAGCTTCGCCAAGTCAATCTGCGGTTCCTTGCCTAGGTTCTTGGCGTGCGGCATGTGTTCGTTTGTAGACGGCACCTTGGTGTCTATGCCGAAGGCCAAGCTAAGCTTGCGGTATGCTTCCTTCCGCTCTTCCGCGGACTCAGCGACCATCCGCTCCGCAATTGCTTGTGCATGGGCCGCCTCCTTCTCCAACAATGACAGCGCTACCCGCGTGGACAGGACCACAACACGTGCATCACGCATGTCGAGCGGCGTGTCGCAAGACGGCGCGTAGGAGAAGGGCCTTCCCGCAGCTGCCGCGCTGCAGACGGGGCATATGAACACACCGACGGTGGAGTAGTCGATGCATGAGAGGTGCGCGACGGCCTCGTGGCACACGAGGCAGGTGACAGTCGCCTCCTGCGGTGCGACGAGTGGGTCATCGTTATGGGGTGATGTGGCGGATCCAAGGAGGAAGAAACAACCGCAACAGTACATGGAACGATAGGAGAGGAGGATGCATGAGGAGCACATGCGACAAAACTCGCCCCGGTGGCGGGCATAGTGGAGGGGCCATGTCCGGGGGTCGGAGTTGCAGTTGTCGCCCGCACATTGCATCACGCCCGGTAGACGCCATTCCATGGGGTCCATTAGCGGCACACCTGCGATGAAAAAGGAGAAAAACAACGGTATCGGTCGAATAGTAAAGTTTCATGTGAGAGATCTCCATGCGGAATATACTAAAATCTCGAGATATTGTACATGCTAGAAATTGCAATGAAATAGGTGAAAATTGATGGACAACAAATATTCGCGACCCAAGACTCACCACGGTGAGTGAGGGTGGCGGGGCAAGAAAAACGCCTATGGTTGGTGGCAAACCTGAAGTGAAAAAGGGAGAAAAATGACCGGTATTGGTCGGTTATTAGGGTTTCATGCGAGAGATCACCATGTGAAATATATTAAAATCTTGAGAGGTATCGTACCTGCTAGAATTTCCTTTTGTTCCCCGATGAAAATTGTGGCGAAATAGGTAACAATTAACGGGCGACAACTAATCGCGATCCAAGTACCGCCGACGGCGAGAGAGGCGGCGGAGCGAGAAAAATGTTTAAGGGTCCTATATAGACATCTAGATCTAGATCTTGGAAGTCCGGGTAACTGTGGGGCGACAAGGCGACGATCCTATTGTCACCATGGAAGGAGGAGACGATCTTATTGTCACTATGGAAGTAGAGGATGGATGGAAACAGAGAAAGGGAGCACGCGGTGGGTAGGGTTTAGACAGCATAGAGAACGGCCATGACTGGCACCTGTGACGACAATATGGCTAGCTGCGTGGGATCGGGTCGGAAGGGGGGTGGGTTGGTGAGGGTTATAACGATCTCGTCTGGCGGCGCGCCGTCAAAAAAGAAAAAAAAGGAAAGAAAAGAATTCGGCTTCACGGGCTGAACACGCGTCTTGTGCATACTTCTTTCAGCCCATTACCGCACGGCTGGAATTTTACATTTACACAGCCCCACTCCACTCTCGGTTCTTTTTGCTCAAAAAAAAAAAAAAACTCCACTCTCGGTTCCCCCGTCGCCGAGGCCATCGCCGACGAGCTCGCTCTCCTCCCCTGCGCCGGACACGCCAGCGCCGCGGACGCCGTCCTCGGGACGCCACCGACGCCCACTCCTCCCGCCACGGCGGCAGGCTTCCCACCTTCACTCCGGTGAGCTCTTCTCCTGCCTCATCCCCTCCCCTTCCCCTACCTTTCTTGGCGGCGGCGGACAGAGCCGACCGAGCGTCAGCCGCCTACCTGACGATATCCTCGGCGGAGTCCTCTCTCGCGACCCCGACCAGCCCATTCCGAGCACCACCACCCGCACCTTTCCCCCCTTGGCCCTCGGTCTCGTAGGCCCACGAGTCCCCTCCCCGCCGCATCCGCCACGGCGGCGGAGAACGGCGCCCTCCCCCAGAGCTCAAAACGCTGTTTCGTCGACGTAGACATCAAGCGTCGGTCCACCAGGCGAACAGCGGCATGCTGGTTCTACCTCAGGGTATCTCCAACGTGTCCGATTTGGTCCGTTTGCATCGGGCCGCGGACAGAAAATGGGCTATGTCCGCCCCAATGTCCGTTTGCGTCGCGCCCCAGCCCAGCGGCCTGACGATAGGGACTGAAATTAAAGATAGAAACTAAAAAACATAATTTTAAAAAGGCCCTAGCTAGGGCTTCCTCGGCCGCCGCCGGCGACTACTCATCATCGTTGTCGCCGGTGAGGTCGTAGAAGGGCGGCGGGTCCCAGGGGAAGGACCACACCGCCGCGGGCACTGGAGCTGGTGGCGGCGGAGGAGGAGGTGGCGGCGGTGCGGAGGAAGACGCATCCGGCCATGGTGCCCACCGTGGCGGCGAAGGAGGCGGTGGCTGCGAGGAGGACGACGCGCCAGGCCATGGCGCCCAGCGCGGCGGCGGCTCCATGACCTCCGTCTTCGGAGGCGGCAGCTGGCAGCGGCGGCCCGCGGCTGCTGGACGCCCCGCCTACCTCCAAGGCGGAGGCTCTCAGCGTTGAGAAGAGGCCGTCCCAGCGGCTGATCTCCTCGAGGTGGCTCTGGTCGATGGCGAGCTGGATGGCCTCCTCCTCGCTGAGCCCGGGCGGCTGGAACTCCGCCACGGGCAGCACGTCCTCCGCCTACTCCTCCTCCTCCGGCGCCTCCTGCTGAGGCTCCCACTGCTGCGGCTGGCACTCCAGCGCGCCCCCTTGCGGAGGACTCGGCGGCCGATAACGTACGGCGCCGTAGGGGTAGTCTCCTTCCCCAAGGAGCTCGGCGCGCCTCCTCGGGTCGCGTTCGGCGGCAGGCCGATCCCACCACTCGGACTGAGGGTGGAACTGCACGTCGCCGCGGAGGTAGTCGGGCAGGAGACGGCGGCGGCGCTGGATCTCAACGGTGTGCTCCTCGCCGCGCGGTGGTACAGGCGGGACCAGCACCCTCTTCGAGTTGAGGTGCCAGCCGCCCGACAGGTGGACGTCCTCCACCGGCACGGGCTTGTTCTTCTTCCACAGCGCCGTGGCCAAGGGAACCGGCATGTACGGGCGGTCCCTGACCTTCTTGGGCGGTGGCGATCGGCGTGAGGAGGAGGAGCCGCCGTCGGACTCCTTCTTGGGCCTCCTGAACGGCCACGGCGTCATGGTGGCGAGTTGGAGACGGTGAGAAGAGAAGATGGCTAGGGTTTTGGTCGTGGGTGATGGCCTCGCCTCGCCGTCCCTTTAAAAGTAAGGCCGAGGACGCGGTCTTCCAGGCCATTGATCACGGGCGCTGAAGACAGAGGCGGTGGCGCAGTGGCGCATCGCCATTGATGGCGGTGGCGCAGACGCAGAAGCGGCGCGGCGCAGCCTTTCCTCGAGTCGTCGCGGCCTCGGGAGACGATGGGAAGGCAACGGTCGCTGACGCGCGGGGCCAGGTCAAAGAGGGGGAGGACACAGCGGACCGTCCGCGGCGACGCAAACCGAGCCCAAATTTGGGCCGCGTTTGCGTCACGCCGGACGGTCCGGCCAAAATGCGTTGGGCCGTTGGGCTGGGTTTTCCCCGGCCCCGGTCATTTTCGGACAGAAACGGACCGTGGACGTCCGTTTGCGTCGGGCCTTTGGAGATGCCCTCACTCCATTGTGCAGCGCGAGTGGCCGGCGCACCACTGGGCTACCGACCAAACGGTGCCAGAGCGTGCAGTCTATCTTTGTAAGAATGCCAACAGTGGCATCTAGACATCCGTCACTGTCTTGATATAATTCAGATCGAAACCATTGAGGCTTCTTTTTGGGAGATAATTCTTAGCTAGTCATGGACGTGAGAGAAGAATTTTGCTGCTATACCGAGCAAAGGAGTAGAACACAGATACCCCAGCACTGCAAGACGTAACTACGTCTCATCCTGGAACCCCAGGATCTGCAAGTGCTAGTGTTGCAGCATTAAGTCATGCTGACCTTGTTCCTGTTATACAGAGCCATGTCAAGATAAAAACCATATATTCATTTAAGTTCCGTTAGTGGCCGGCGCACCACTGGGCTACTGGACAACGGTGACCATCATCTAAGTTTAGAGAGTGACTACAGAAGTGCATGCAGATTAGAGAGTGATCTGGAAGATAGTCATTGCATTCATCTTGTAGGCCAGTTCAGAATCATATCTGATTAAAAAGTCTGGACTTCCCTATTAGAAAGAATATTTTATCTCTGACCGTAGCAGTACAGCTACAAAAATTTGTGCATATTCAGAAACTCCTTTTCTCCCAATAGTCATCGCAGATTTATTAACATGGTTAATTTAGCATTGCGCATTATACTGAAATAAAACATCACCTGCTTTGTGTTCCATTGCGCTGTATATAGAGGGGATTGGGATTAGAGGGGAATTAGGGGGATTGGGTGAACAGGAGGTTCACCAAATCGCCTCCCATCCCCAAACCCACTGGGGTTGGAAATACACTAGAAGTAAACAAAGCGGGAGTGGGTGGCAGGATGGGATACGTCCAGGCCGCTTGATTTCTTCCCTTCTATTGGTACGGAAAAATCCATAACCTTGCTAGCTTGATATGACTGGATTGTGCTTGTGCAACCTAAGACTGTCTCCTCCACCCAGCTACAGGCGGTTTTGATTTCGTTTTTTCTTCTAGCAGCCTGTTTTCCTAGAAATTTTGGGGTTTAACTGCACCATCAATATACGTCATACATTTCTAACAGGGCATTGTTGCTGCAATCTGAATAGGAATGTTGCTCAAATGGATCACATTCACTTCCTGCCGCATAAATGCTATTCATCAGTTCATTCTAGGTAATTTTTTGCACTTCTAAAAGAACTTGTAAGTTTATCCCTCGCTCTCCATTTTTTTTCATCAGAACATTACCTGTATAATCTTGAATCTATTTCGTATTTAGAGATACTTTGCTTCGGCATAAAACGTGAGTTCAGTTGGAGGCCAAACAAATATGGGATATTCACAACTGTTGCCATCTTGTGCACCTGGTTAAAAGAAGAACTAGTTCTTGAGTTATGCATTGCATCTGGTGTTCTGAGTAACTATTATGCGGTGAAAAGCTATCTTAGATCAAGTGTCTATTCGTTCAATTTTCATCCAAAATAATGTCTATTTATTCAGTGACGAATAAACTTACGGAATTACACATTGCTATTATTGCTCATATTAGGTTCAACCGTATGATAGACCAATTCTTTTTTCATGATTTACTGTAGTTAATGTTCATTTGATATCGTAACTGTTAACTTTGATTATGCCAACATCCTCTGCTGTAGAAATACGATTCTAAGTTTTACTATACAAGTCATTTCTAGTCTTGCATGCAGTAAGATAAATCAACACAGTTATGTTTTCCATAAATCCATTTGAAGTTTGACATTAGGTATTATTAGGCAGTTCATTACAGTTTCCATTACTTGCTGCAGTATTGCTGGCGATTGCATACGTCTATGTACCAGCCACTGCTATTGTTGCTGTTCCAAGTTCTAACTGTTATACATTCGACAGTGACAGCCACCTTATTGACTTCGTATCCTTACAATCCCACTACTCACTAGGCATACTTTATTTGAAACTACATCAGTTTTTTCATATCATCTTCTCCTAAGCTGTTGCTAGACATACATGGCCGGGAGGCTTTTTGAGTATAATGAGAAGGTAATTGCCATTCATTCGTTCAATAGTTTAGTTGCATGTATCTCGTTGTATCCAGCTATACGCCTATACATCACAATACATTGTCATTATCAGGGCTCCATACCTTCTGATTTGGTTGTCCGGTTATGCAAAGATGTGCAGAGAAGATCTCAAGCGGTATGACCTCATTTAAGCACACAATAAATCTGCCCACCAGTTACTGAAAAAATATGCTAATAACTGCTAAATGATGTTTCAATGTGATTTGACTCTTCACACTGTTAAATAGGCAGTGCATGCAATGCTTCCCATCATCATCGTGATTCTATCAATTTTACTCTGTAGGCAATGGGTTACCATTATGTAAACATTCTCCGCATCAGTGTGCAGGCACTACCATAGTTGTTGACTTGTTGTACCTATGCTCTAAGGCGCCAATAGCAAAATACGTGTTTCTAGGGAGTAGAGAAAGTATGCTGCAATGTGATATCATTATAAGATGTACCCATGTGAGCCATTAATTTTGCTAATAATATGTTCTTGATTTAGTAGGTTTGAACAATTCATAGTGATCCACACTCCAATAGAGAAAGAAAACTATATCCCCAGTTAAGGGGGCAAACATATAGACATATAACAATGTTAGAAACACCACTCATGTTTGCGACTTTCAGGCCCAACAATGTCAGTCACCATTAATCTGCTTATCTCTGATATCTCTTTTACCTTGAGTGTTATGTATGCTTATTGTATGTAAAATCTTTCATATTCAGTGTAGGCAGCATACATTGACTTTACCATCTGATTATTTCGATATATACCATGTTACACTGAAGGCGACTTGTATGACATGAAACCAATAGGCATATCGACGTACTAGTGGGGAAGTATGCTGGCAACCCCTTATACAAGGGGGATATTATACAGATAGTATATTCATCTCTAATAAATATCTAATGCTTTTGTCCTGATCATTATCTTAATATTGCATCTCTTCCAGGGTTTCGTTGACTTTGGTCGTTTTATCAGCCCTCACTCTTTTCTAACTGGTTCGAAGCCTACTGACTACATTCAGGTAACACTTCCACAGTTGTATCAACTTGGTCTACAGTAACTAAAATAGTGCATGAGATAGATAATTGCCATTTTCCACATAGTTCAAGACAGGTTATATCTTCAATAGAAGGTCTGTGATTTTCCTATAATGAGTAGGACTTGGATAGAAGATATTGGCAAAGAGCTGGCAATGTGTAACTTTCAGTAAATAACTAAATATCTCGTGTAACCTATATGACGTATATCGTAATATGGCCTATGGGTAATAACATTCTACTATACTAATAGTCCACTCCATGTGGATGCGATTTGAAACCTCTTATGGAGGTCAGATTATCCTTCCTTTCTCGGCGTCACTGTAGTGCACTCATAAAAGGGAAATGTGTATGGAAGTAACACACCAGAGTACATTTGCTAAACTTAATCACCACATTAAAGCAGTGTATTGAGTTAAGGGGGAGAAATATAAAAAAAATCAATGTAGTGAAACTCTACTAGGCCGTGTACCAGTATTCCAGTAGTAGGCACTCTCATCGGTTCCGGGAAAAAACCAAGCATATGACCGATTACCTCCTATAATCGCTACAAGATGAGCAAGGTACTGGTTACCTTTGTTGGCCTGATGTAATCTTGTCATGGTATAAACTGCACACGTAGGTTGTGTGCAGGCTATAGTGTGAATACCCACATAGGTTGTGTGCTGGTTGTGGTGTGAACAGGGCACATGAGTTGTGTCCTGAGTGGTTAGGAATGCTGCAATATGTTTGCAGCTGTCTGCAGGTCGTGGGAGAGTAATCCTTGCTTAGGAGTTAAGTCAGTAGGTGCTAGTATGTTCTAGACTACTATTTATATGTAATTCTTAGGCTGTAAGATAGGGTAGCTGTAGCAAGCAGTAGAAGGCTCTAGAATGCTGTAGCACCGACCTTGAATCATCTATATAAGGAGAGGCACCCTATATGGAGAGAAAAAGGTTACAAGCCGAGATGTAGTAGAAATCCTGTGTGTCAGATTGAAGCACATATGTATGTGGGTCATGCATATGTGTAAGGACGTAGCATTCGTTGCTTAGCTTATGTAGCATATGTTGCTGTATATAATAGTGAGAGAGCATATTGTTGCTCAAGCAAGTTTCTCCTCTGTTCTCCTGCTCATGTGTGTGTCGATCCACTAAGAATGAGCTGTGAGATTGAGAGAAGGCTGCACCCAGCATTTGGAATGGGTTGTGGCCAACAACCTTGTTTCAGTATATTGAATGTAACATAAACTGTCATAAGCTTCAGTGACAACTTCAAAATATGCGACCATTTCATCATTGACAAGTGTTCTGCTAGTCATTCACGGAGTTGGTGTGTCCCTCACTGCATTGAAAGCAACAAATTTACGGTCTGCACTGGGTCTTGAACTCCAGGGTATAAATTATGTACTTACTATAATTTATCTAGACCAAAAATACTTCACGTTAAAGTTTTGTCAAGTCATTGTGATGTTTATCAATGCAAACATTTCCAGCAGAGTATTTCCGAGCTTTCTACATGATAAATACTGTTGAGATATGATTGTCTTTCATATAGCTCAATTCCCTTTGATATGTTTGCTATCTGTTCTTGTAGTAGGTCATCAAGCTTCATCATTCTTTTATCTGTCACAATTTTTCAGAAGTTCCACAATGGAGATTTAGCGAAATGCGAAACTACCTTCGAAGAGATGGGCCGCACTGCACAGGTTTGTTCAAATTTTGATGAGATACCCTGCTGTTTTAACTAATATTTAGAATGTCAAGTTTAATTTTAGATGTGTGAATCACCATGATTGACCATATTTGATATTTCAGGTGAACATTGTATGTGGACAATGCTCAAATGAAGTATGCAAAGGTCTGCTGTCTTTTCAAATTTTCTGCTTACATTTTTTTGTTGATAATCTTCCACCAACTACTTGCAATCCAAATAAATTAAATTAGCATTTACTTTATTGTTAAAGCTGCTTGGTTACACATGTAGTTTTATACGATTATATGTGTGTTTATGGAAGTCTTGTGGCATAAATCACTATTCTTGGTCATCACAAGCTCAATCTGCGTTTCCGTGAACATGTACCAAGTTGTGTTTAAGACTAACCAGATTATCTCATTCACGAACATTAACTTCTTATCTGTAGAAGAGTTCAGTGGTGACTAGTCTCTCCATCCTGAAGTAAGGGTTGTTTTAGAATTTGATTCAATCTCCAATATGCAGTTATATGTAATTTCCTGATCAAATCATAATAAAGTTACTAAAGTCGTTTTGATTATTTATATTTTTTTATGTGTCCAATCGAATTTTTTGCACATATTAGTGGTTCAAGACTCATGATACTGGAATAATATGCACAGTTGTGAATCACCATTTTGCTCCTGTGTATCGAACAATCATAATTAAGTTC
Organism: Poa annua; assembly: GCA_026929855.1. Lineage (NCBI taxonomy): Eukaryota > Viridiplantae > Streptophyta > Magnoliopsida > Poales > Poaceae > Poa > Poa annua. The sequence goes on along the minus strand of CM049435.1, from coordinate 23,784,312 downwards.
TTATGCTCCATTGCAAGTAGCCTGATTAGTTTTTGTTATCGTGTTGAACATCACAATCAATTGGGTGCATTTATGAATTATGATTGTTTCGTTCGTAGTTTATGCTTTGCTTTTTACAAAGAAACTCCAAACATTCTCTGTCACGTTCCCAAGAACCTTAAGACATGTAATGCAGTTACTTGACCATGGTGTTCTCATAATTGTAATGAATTCCTTGATCCATGTGCATGGCGGTAAACCTGCCAATTCCCGTCGGCCATATTCAAAGAACAAATGGTTCATTCATTTGGGTCCATACCTCTTGAGAAAGCAAAACTAACATCAATACGTTTGCAGATGAACGTGGATGCATTTGCAGCATATCTTATGATGAAACCATGTGCAGGTAACCAAAAAACTTCATTTTTATTTTTGTTATTTTTTGTTAATTGATTTCCTTCTGTTGATGTCAAAATATTAAGTGCGAAGAAGCTGCAATTTGTTTCTCTAATTTTTCTGTGTTTGCTACAAAACAGAGCTGTGCACTTGTGCAGTTAACTATCTTACTATCAAGTCTAGTTTTTCATCCATGTTAGTATGTCGATCTGCTATCCACATGTTAACGTGCTCATGATAATTTCTTGCAACTCGCACTAATGGGAGGAATACATTTAGGTCAAACATTTCTCTTGGTTCCTAGCATATCATTTCAGAAAAAAGAAGAATGGGTTAATTTTCTTACTATGCACACTGGTAAATGTTCTGAAAGTAGTAAAAAAACGCTTTGGTGCAAAAGTATATTGGGGACGACTATGTATAGGGCGCTCTCAGCGGGAGGCTCTAGTGGGTGCTCAGTTCGTCCGCGACAGCCCGACGCGTGGCGTCCTAGGAGCAACCGTCGCACGCTGCATGCGGCATGTTTCTGTTTTTTCTCTTTTGGTGCCAACGACCTGAACAAGAACCATGCATGCACTCTGCTTTGTTTTTTCACTTCTGGTGACAACGAATGAAATGGGAATCTTGCGCATGCATTCCAACTGCATGAGGCCTGTTTTCTCTTTCAAGTTTGCAGTGCAAAAAAAAACACAGTGCAAAAAAAAAACACAGTGCAAGGCAGTACAACTGAAAACAAAGGCAGTGCAAAGAAGACACTTGGTACCATGTAGGGTGCATTTTATCATACCACGTGTTGCGCTCCGAAGGCACGTTGACCATTCATATAGATCTTCAAGGGGTTAATTGGTCTTTGTGCCTTATATTTCGTAGGTACATTTTCGTAGCGCATGTTGCGGGCTGTGCCCCGTCCAATGGTAGGACATCAGTGCAGCGGAACATAATGCAAGACAATCGTATCAAAACGCAGTGCATCAACACATCATTGCAACACAGACGCTGAGGGTAGGACATACAAAACACAGGAAGGCAGGACATAACCTGTGCCTAGGGCAGGAGATAACATGCACCCAGGGCAGCGCATCCGAACACAGTGCACGGAAAAGGAGTGCACTGTAAAACCTAAGGCTGTACAACATATGCACTGAAGGCAGTGCAAAAAAAAAGTTCGTCAAACATATCAACATGGGAACTAAATTTGAAGATCTCGACGAACACAGTGAAAACAACATTTCGTTTTCGCATTCGAATCTGAATCTTAAAAGAAGGGAAAGAAAAGCACACCAGATCCACTCGTGGTCTCTCCTCTATGGGGATTACCCACAGCATGACAAGTGGCGTGCTGTGGTTCACCCGTGGGTGAGAGAACTCCCCACAACGCGCCACTTGGTGCGTGGAAAAGCGATAAAAAATCACCCTCCCTAGGAGGGTGCTCTTAAACTAGTGTTTCTCAAATATGTTTAAACAAATGCAAAGACCTTGTAATATGTAGTCACCAGTTCATTACCAATTTTGAGTTCAAAATGCTTTTGGCTTTTACAAATAACTAATCAACATTCTGATTTAAGTTATGGTTCCTCATAGTAAGATGCCTGATTTCTCTTTATTACAAGGAAAAGGGAAATGAAATGGAAAAGATACATGAAAATTTGTTTAAATATGGTTTTTAGTTCTCTAAAACCAAAAGGAACTTCAGTAGCCTGAACTTTGAACATGGTATACTTTTGTAATGTGCGTCTACTGCTTGTTTTTGATAATTCTTTGCCTGTGTCATGTTCTTATGGCATTATTTTATAGTGTGGTCTGCAGCTAACATGTTCCTTTTTGTCAAGGGTGGTTGTTGAACTTGCTATTCCTTGTGCTAAAAGTGGCCCAAGAGTGTTTAAGGGTTTCACTGTGGGTTTCCACCCACGATCATCAGAAGTGGTAAATCTAGGTCTTTATTTGGGTGTTAATCAGTGACTAGAGTTCATGTTACAAGTCATCCTTGTTTCTCCAGGTTTACAATGGATTTACCCAGTCAGGATTCGAACAACCTTATCATGGATTTAGGTAAAGATCCTATCAAAATTTCCTTTATATTTTATAAGATCAAGGAATCTGCTCAGCCTAGTTAAATTTTAGCTTATCTAAATAAGTTTAATTAAATGCCAACTGGAAACCTTAGTTGTTTTCATGTGAAGAATGGATTTTGAATAAGGTTCAGCTGGTTAGATAGGGGTTCACTTGGTTCTAGCAAGGTTTCTGTAATATGTACTCCTATCTATAATGGAGTGCTTTCTTAAAGCTTTTATTATGCACAATTTGTGAAACCACCATATAACTTGTCCACAAACACACTTTATGAATTTTAGCTTGGAAACCGGGTAACCGTACATAATGCCTGTTGGAAGAACCACCAGGTTCAAACAAAATCCAAGTCAGTTAAGCTGCTACTGAATTGCAGTATGATACATGTTATTTGTACTTTTCGTATCTCTATGGCGACTTTGTCATAGAGAATTAGCATTTTTATGCCACCCATTGTACTTCAACCAACAGGAGCTTATACAGTAAGAAATGCCACAACAAATATGGATTGGGTAGCGGCTGGCAATCAGAACTATCTCTTAGAATTTGGACATGCTCTAGTTCAATACTGGTTGTGACTGCACGATAGACAATATTGGAGTTTACCTGGGATCCTATTCTAGTTGTCAGACTCCACCATAACTTCCATTCAACAAGATGTTAAATTAATATTATTTCAATAAAATAGATAACAAAAAAGTTTTAGGTGCTGAAGCCTTGATAGTATAGTACCTATCATTGATGGTGGATGGAAATAATTTTATACAGAAATCATTGCACCGTTAGCACTAATACTGCACCGACATGACAAAATCGAAGAGTATTAAGTTCCAGAAAAGATTTGTTTTCCAAAAACGTAATATGTGTTTTCATGTATGAGAGAAAATACTAAATCATTTCTGAATGTTCTGAGCCACCTGGTTCATTCCTGACTTTTAATTAGGATATTTTCTTATTCTCTCGTATGGACACAATATAAATCATTGCACTTTTGTTCGCTGTGCAGCTTTCCAAGTGAGCAGATTCATGTGTCCTTATACCTTAGCGCCATGTCTTCCCTTTCAGTCCTTGTTGGGCAACCTACCTTTAGGGTAAGGAAGGATTGATGACTAAAAACCAAACTATACATTCCTTTTCTTATGGCATTCATTATGTACCTCTGTTTTTAGCGAAAACGCAAAAGCTTTGCGTTTCCATTCATTGATAGAAAAGAGAGTTATAGTACAAGTACAAGAAAGGACCACACCCCACCATACAACACACCCACTAATTGGTCTAGGGGAGGGTTTGGCGAAGATCCCGGGCTCCTGCGCTCGCCCACTCACGCGCCTCAGTCTTGATCGTGTCAAGTAAGGCAGCGACAGACGGGCGCGCACCGTCGAAGACCGCCGCGTTACGATGCTTCCAGATTCCCCATGCCGATAACATGATCAGCGACGAGGTGCCCTTGCGTAGCAGTCGGGGGGTGGCGCGCAGCGTTTGCGACCACCAATCCGTGAAGTCATCGTCACCCGAGGGAGGAGTCGCCGTGGATCGAATCTAGGATAGGACCTCATGCCAGATTGTCCTTGAGAAGGAGCATCCGGTTAGAATATGCGCCATAGTCTCCTCCGACTGGTCGCACAGGGGGCAGCGCGCCGCATGCGGGAGGTCGCGTCGCGCTAGCCGCTCACCCGTCCAGCATCTGTCCAGACAAGCTAGCCAGATGAAGAATTTCACCCTTGGAGGCGCCCAGGTTCTCCAGTTGAGCTTCCATGAGCCCGAAACAGTCGATCCTTGGAAGAGGATGTTGTAGCAGGAACGGGAAGAATACTGTGCGTCCTTCGTCCACCTCCAAACCATATAGTCCGGCTCTGTCGACAGTTGCACATCCCGCAGCCGAGTCCATAGCTGGACATACCGCCAAAGAACCAGGGGACTCAGCGCGCCGACGATGTCGGTGATCCAGGTGCGTTCAGCGAGCGCCTGTTGCACCGTCCGTCGCCTCCTACGGCGCCTCGGGATCAGCGCAAAAAGATCGGGCGCTATCTCCTTGATGGTTCGCCCATCCAGCCATCTATCCAGCCAAAAGAGAGTGGTCCCTCCGTCGCCAGTCATCATGTAGGTGGAGGCGTCGAAAATGTCCCGCTCAACCTTAGAGAAATGCATGTCCAACCCACGCCAAGGTCGTAAGGGGTCGGTCCGCATCCTCCATAGCCAACGCACCCTCAGACTGATGGCCGTGCGGGCCAAGTCTGGAACACCCAGTCCACCAAACCACAGCGGGCGGCAAACTTTGGACCAGTTGACATGGCAATGCCCTCCGTTAGCATCTACCCGACCAGCCCACAGGAAACCGCGCAGTATCTTGATTACCTGGCGCAGTGCCTTCTTGTTGATGCCTAGAACCACCATCTGGTGTAGTGGGATCGCAGCCAGCACGGATCGGACAAGTGTGAGGCGTCCTGCCTTGGGCATCATGGCAGCCTTCCAAGTGGGTAACTTGTCCGCGATCCGGTCAATCACTGGCTGAAAGGCGTCCCCCGACAGTCGTCTGGGCGAGAGAGGGATGCCAAGGTATTTGACTGGATAGTGTGCCAACTGACATCCCATGGCTGCTGCCGCGCTATTTGCCTCCTCCTCCGAACAGCCAATCGGAGATAGGGAGCATTTCGCGAAGTTGGTGTGCAATCCTGATGCGTGTCCAAATAAGTCAAGGATGCCACGGACCGCATGCAACTCTGCCTCATCTGGGTGGCAAAAGATGACCACATCGTCCGCATAGAGCGACACGGACGTCACCAAGTCCCGGGTGGCCAGCCGCCTGAGAATCCCAAACTCCAAGGCTTTCGCCAGCATCCTGTTAAGCGTGTTCATGACCAACACGAATAACGTGGGCGACAAGGGATCTCCCTGTCTCAGGCCCCGCCTATGCCAGAGGGGGGGGGGGGGGGCTGGCTCGCCGTTGAGCATCACCCTAGTGCTTGCTATAGACAGGAGGATCGCGACGAGTTCGCGGAATCTCGGCCCAAATCTGAGCTTACGGAGAACCTCAAAGAGGAGTCCCCATGAGACGGTGTCGAAGGCCTTGGCTATGTCCAGCTTAAGCATCACCCGCGGCTCCTTAAGGTTATGCAGGAGTCGAGCCGTTTGTTGCACCAACATGAAGTTATCATGGATGCAACGCTTCCGAATGAAAGCGCACTGGTTACTATCCACCAACAACCCTACCTTGGGGGCCAGCCTTAGTGCCAACGTCTTGGCCACCAATTTGGCGAAGATGTGGATTAGGCTAATGGGGCGGTAGTCACCCAGCGCAGCTGCGTCTGGATGCTTGGGCAGCAGGATTAGCAATGCCTGATTGAGGCCTTGGAATCCGCGCCCGCAAAGCGTGAAGAGTTTGTCAAAGGCTGCCATGAAGTCTGCCTTGATCGTCCCACAGCACCCTTGGAGGAACTCAGCCGTGAAGCCATCCGGTCCTGGCGCCTTACCGTGGGGTAGTCGCCGGACAACCTCCCAGATTTCCTCTTCCGTAAAAGCGGCCTCCAACTCGGAGAGGTCTTCTCGATGGAAGTCCAGGTCGAGCGAGTAGTCGCGGTCCACCCCCGTCCCTAGCAGGCCCTCAAAGTGATTGAAGGCCGCTTCAGCCATAGTGGCGTGGTCAGAGATGACCGCGCCGTCAACCTGTAGACTGTGTATCATGTTTTTCTGCCTTCTGTAAGTCGCATGCTGGTGGAAGAATGCCGTGTTGGCATCCCCCTCCCTGAGCCAGGCGATCTTAGCCCGTTGACGGGCCATCGTGCGCTCAAGGGATGCAAGCCCCAGGTAGGTTTGCTTCAGGCGCGCCTCTCATCCGGGGTTAGCTGCCGAGACTCCATCGCAATATCCAACCTTAGAATCACCTCCCGCGCTGTCATTAGCTGCAGTTTGACGCATCCGACCTTCTTGTCGCTCTAGCTCATAAGTTTTCGAGCCGTGCGTTTCATCTTGACCGTGAGCCGACGAAAGGGGTCTGGGTCGCCGTCAATCTCCCCCCAGGCCGTGTCCACCACCTCGTTGAAGCCATCGAGCTTCAGCCAGAAGCGTTCGAACTGGAAACGCTTCCGACCCAACGACCGAGTGGTGCAGTCGAGGAGGAGGGGGCAGTGGTCTGCTACCACTGTTGCCAAGCAGCGAAGGGAGCAACTGTTGTGCAGTTCCTCCCAGTCAACTGTGACAAACACCCTATCTAGTCGAACAAGGGTAGGGGTCTCCCGCTCATTCGACCAGGTGTAGCGTCTGCCGTGGAGGTAAACCTCCTTCAGCTCGCTGTCGTTCAGAAAGCGTCTGAAGCGACCCATCATCCGCCGGTTAAGGTTGCCATTGTTCTTATCCTCGTCACGGTAGATCATGTTAAAGTCCCCGCAAAGGGCCCATGGTCCGGGGTGAGCGAAGCGAACGTTGCGCAATTCCTCTAGGAAGGCGACCTTGTCAGCCTCCTCATGTGGGCCATAGATGCAAGTCAGCCACCACCACGGCGCCCCCCCCCCCCCCCCCCCCCCCGAGGGGTCACCTTCACCGTCACACTATTCGTGTCAATGTGTGCGTTGTCAAGCTGCACCATCCTACTGACCCATGCTATGATGATCCCACCCCTTGTTCCGGTCACCGGCAAGCAGAAATAAGCATCAAAATCCGCGCCCAGCGTTTCCATTACAATTGAGATAGATACAACCGCAAGCTTTGTCTCTTGCAAACACACAATCGACGCACCCGAGAGATCTGTTACGCTCCTAACACTCGTACGACGCGCACGGCTATTCAACCCGCGCGCGTTACACACCAACATCTTGGGTTCGTAAGACATAAAGACGTATTTACACCCTGGTTGGACGGCGCACGTGGTGGTCAGGCCACGATGGCGTGACCACCCGGCGTGCCAGCCAACGGTGGCGAACAGCCTCTCAGCGTAGTAAGAGTCCACCCGTAGAGTTCCGCCACCGCCTCGACCATCTCATCGGTCATGGGTAGCTCGTACATCTTCTGGTAAGCTTCCAGGGCTGCCTCTGACGGCGCCTCATCCTCCTTGATCAACCCGAGCTTCCTCATGAGGTTCCGGACCGCCTTGGTCTCGGTGCTGACACCACCCGGCTGGCCAGCAAGCCTTGAGCTCCGTCGTGGCTGAAAGTTCAGCGCTAATAGACGTCGGTGGAGCGCTGGCGCTCTCAGCAGTGCATCCGTCCTCGACTTGGCCGCCATGAGGAACTCTCCGAGGTTGCGAGGCTTTGCGGCCGTTGTGTACCTCGACGAGAGAGGAACCCGCGGCCTTGAGAAGACAATGGGTGGCGACGCGAAGCGCTGCGTGACCACGGAACCCCTCGGTGTAATGTTGGCCTGCGGTGGGGCATCGCACTCGATCTCCTCATCCATCAGTTCCTCAAAATCATCCTCTGGATCACGGACTGGAGAGAGGTGGGACGGGGCCTCCTCGATGACGTGGGCTGCATGGACTGAGTCCAGCGCCTCCATCCTTCCTTCCTGGGCCGCAACTTACGCCAGGAACGTGTGTGCCCCAGCCTGCTCCGAAGCGGGCTCCGAAGCGGACAGCAGCGACAGGGCGCGGGGGGTCTCGCCCGCTGCCTGGGTCTCGCCCGTCGCCTGGCCTGCTGGGTCGAAATGGGCCAGGACGGCCACATTTCCGTCGTGCGGTCCGTCCGCCTCGGTCTGGGCCTCAATGCAGAAGTGGGCCAACGCCGTGGACAACTGGTCTGTACGCTGAACGCGGACCGTGCCCTCTTCTTCCACGCGAGCTGTGGGCCCCTCCCTGGCTCCTTCTTCCACCTCGCTCGCCTGGTCCGCAGAAGCCGACACCGCTGTCTTGCTGACAGAGGGGAGCGAGCAGAGCTGCGCTGGGGCTGTAGAGGCAGCACCAGAGCCTTCTTGGCCACCAACCCCATCGTCCAACGGTCCCCTCGCCGCGCCAGCCTCGGATCCGTTCAAACCGGCTCCTTGGCCGTCGTTAGCGTCTGAGGACGGCCGCCTGCTCGAGCTGCCTTTCCCTCTACGACCCAGTCGCCTTCCGCTTTTCCCTCTCTTTCTCCTGCCTTCACCTCGCGACGAAACCGCACCAACCACCGCGCCCGACGACAGCACGCGCCCACCGTGGTGGCGAGAACGTGGCGCGATCGGGGCACCCGCTGCCAGGGCTGGCCCACCGGGGAGCGTGTCTGGGACCCCCGGAGTGGTGTCGTAGCGCCTGGTAGCTGGCCACGCCAGAGTTTGGCCGGCGCCGCCGTGGAGGTTGCTCTCACCGGCGTCAGGTGGTGGTGGTTTCCGGCCATAATCTACCGTGCGCTCGACGTGGACCAGAACTGGGTAAACCAGCGTCTTGATGCTCGGAGGGAGAACGGAACGCGCCGGCGCCGCCAAGTCCTCCACCGACGGCGCGCCATCTGGTTCGACAACGTGGAAATCAACCTCGCGCGGAATCGACGCCGGGTTCACGCACCACGCTGTCAACCGGAACATCGCCATGTCCGCCCTTGAGGCAGTCGCGGGGTCCAAGCGGTCCACCCAAGCCGCCGGCGACAGGATGGCCTCCGCGGCGGCCAGACTCCATGTGTTCGACGGGAGGCCCTCAATCGCGAGCTCGGTGCGCACGCAAAGGCCGCCGACTGCAGCATGAACCCGGCGCGACCAAGGCCTCAGCAGCAACCTGAACGACGGGCCGCGGAGCACCTCATCCACGAGGATCCTGTCCCTGGCACCATTGCCGTCGTCGAAGAAGAGGAGGAAGTCCTCCGGCTTGTAAGGGTGAACCGAGAACACGTGCGGCGGCAGGTCGTAAGTTTCCCTCAACGCCGCCGCCACCTCCTCTGTCGTGACGTCCTTGCGCATCCCGACGATGACCGCCAGTAGCGCGTCCTGCAGCTCTGCCTCCGCATCGTCCACCGCCTGCGTGCGCAGAAAGATGCAGGTGGCCTTCGCCGGACGTCGCGCAAGCTCGCCACCGGGGGCGACAGGTCGAGGTGGCAGCCGGGACGCGAGCGGCGCCACCTGCACCACAGCGCCACGGTGTCGATCGACGGGTGCCGGTGCGCGTGTCAGGGGCAGGGCCGGAGCCACCACCCTGGCGTCCTCCCGCTGGGCCAGCACGACGGCGTGCGGCCTCTCCCGTTCCGGGCGCGGCGCGTGGCGCACGGCGCGGACATCCTGGCGTGCCCTGGGTCGCAAATCCGGGCGCGGCGCGTGGCGCACGTTGCGGTCATCCTGGCGCGCCCTGGGCGGGGCCTGGCGCCCATTATGTACCTCTGTTTGTGCTGGTTTTGTACATTATGTTGAAACAACAAGGTAAGTTGTGATCCTTAATTTTCTAATTGGTGTTGGTGAGTCAGTGAGTGTACATAGTGCTGTTCTTGCAACCAGAAACTACAGAATATCAGCTAATTTTCTAATTGGTTTTGATGAGTCAGTAAGTGTACATACTGCCGTTCTTGCAACCAGAAACTAAAGAATATCAGCTAACACAAGAGACTTTCTTTATCATTACTGCTAACCAAACAAATGAGTGCCCTATTTTTGAAACCAGCAATTAGAATACCTGGCGACTCTTAAGAGACCTATTCTCGTTGGTGCTAACCATATGCCAGTTGCAGGTGCAGCATACATTTTGTGTTGAACTGCATATAATTTTCATTTGCTTTTTCCACTGCACAGGTTAATCCTACAAAAGGGCTTGGTGTTATGCTTACAGGATCAGGGGCCAATGGTGCCAAGCCTACTGTCCTGTCTCCTACAGTTCTGAATGTGAATTGGATATGTCGGTGACTTTCTTGTCTCTCCATGCCGATGTCTTTTTACCTATCAACAAATCAATTTTGTACATTTTGTAGGTGAAACCATTCGAAGCAGTCCATATGAGGTCAATGTTTCAATCCCAGTGGCGGGCTATGATCCGATCGAATTCACACTTACCAAAGAATGTGGTTGGTTCTAGTCAGACAATCACCAGCAGTGCATATTGTTAATTTATTGGAAGTTGTCTCAACATGAGCTCCACTAGATTTTGATAGTCTAGAAATGTTGCAGAAGATGAGTCTTACTCAATTTCCAGTTGAGATAATTCCTCACCTACAGTGAGGCTGTAGGCTCAGTTATGTATATTATGGGAAAGAGTTCAAAACATGTATATATGATCAGCATTTCTGAAGATAAATTGTGTAATGAATAAACACGTTGGAATCTCAGCCCAAATTTTAAAAAACGTTGCAGCAAATTTTAATTTTTGTGTGCCAGAAAGGTTGATTTGCTTGCATTAATTTACATGTAATATAGTTACATTGTTATCATGTTGTGTTACAACTGAAAAACATGTTAATTCTACATGTTGTAATTTGCATAACTAACAACATATGAATAACTACTGTTAAGTTCTGTTATATAAGGAAAAGATACATATTTCAGAGCAGTTTTACTGTATTCAATCACTCGTTCTTGTGCTTTTATATGTGTGGTATGATATATAATCTTTTCGGTCAGTTTTGGTGGACATGTTTCTGTTGTAATATCTGTTTTCTTTGTAGGTTACATACAAGAAATAGAGAGCGATTCTATGAGAGGCTGGGCAACGTTTGGAATTATTTCTTGCATGTATGTTTGTCTCGAACTTAAGAAGTTTATTTATGGTAACTTTCAGTTGTATCATTTTTTAAACGTATGTTTCTGAAGATGATTTACGGTTATGTTACTACCATCGTTGCTGTGTTACTACATGTCTGTGTGTTCCTTCTCATTGTTGTGTCTGCAATTCTGAGCTCTCTGCTGTTTGTGTAGATTCATTGTCTTGTCCGGTCTAATTTGTTGTGTGGGATTCATCTACAGAACACGTGTGGAGCATCAGGTTTTCCTTCCTAACCTCCTTTCTTGAACATTTTTTAAAACTATTGAGCAATGCTATGCAAAGTTCTACTGAAAACATGCCACCTCTACACCAACTTCAGTATGGTTTAGATGCACTGCCTGGGATGAACACCATGGCTGCCTTTCTGGATGTTGTAAGTACCTTCAATTCTGGACCTCACATTTTCCGGTTAGAATTGTTGACGATGATGCTGGTTGGTACGACCTATTACTTTATAACCTAATCATTCATCAGGCTGGACAGCCAAGAGCCGGAAATCATGCAAGCCAAGCATCATGGGTAAACGCTTCTACTACACCAGCGAGCCAGAGGACCAATGATAGATATGGTACAATATGAGCTATGTTTAGTTTTTGTGGATTTTTTCATGCAGGTTTGCAGTCTGTGCTCATGTAACACGGGCTTTATTTCAGCTCACTTTCATATAATTGTGTCTGTCATCAGCTCTCCAAGTTGATATAAATCACATGTTTCAGAGCAAAAGAAGATGGGGTATATTTCATTGAAAGGAATAAATTACATCTTGGAATGAAAAAGCAATCTTAGTTTACTTCACAAATGTCACAAACTTTAGCAGGATGACATTTAGATAACCAATCGTGCAAATCAAATGGCTGATAACAAGCAAAGGAATCCGATTTTGTTGTTGTTGACTAGAGGACTTGGTTAACCTTGCGACAGTTCTTGCGGATTTCTCCGTCATAACCCAAGAGGGGATTTGTGTTACCCATCTTGATTATTGAGTTCACGTAGTGCTCAAAGAACAATGATTCATTTTCTGCGTAACTTGTGACCAGATGTGCTATTTCTGGGTCTTTTCCGGTCCACAAAACCTGATCTGAATTAAGAAGACCTTTTCCCTCCAGTATCAACTTGTAATAGCTGTTGTCAAACTTCGAAGGGCTGCCAAAGTCTAGTGGGATTATGTTGCTATCACCTCCAGTTCGTGGGCAGACTGATGCCAAGTTGTAATAAAACCTTTTCTCCAGTGTCATGTCTGGTTTGTTATCTCTATGCTGATTGTAGAGCCGTTGCTTGAAACTGACACATCTGGACATTCCAATGGTGTGACTACCTGTTGAAATGTAAGATAAAAGTATCCCTGAGCATCAGAATTCGCTGCCCAAATAGTAATAACTATAAATATGTGGAATTACTTTTGACATTGGAATGTTAGTTTCAATTGCTAAAATGATGATCTGACTGAAACATCTAACATGATTATGATCTTAAGTTTTAGTTGCTTTTATGCTGCTCCAATCATCTTCTCCACCAGAAATTGTTATTGTTCTCAACTTCATGCCTTTTCTTTATCCACCATATGATACTGTCTTTTAAAGGTTAAGTTTATGACAAGCAAGATACAATGAGAGAATATGAGCAATCGAGCCACTTCTAGGGCAGTTAACGTTCCTATAAAACCTTTTTGTTTAGTTGCTTGACCTCAAATGTGTACTTTGAACATTGAAGAGGCGCCATACCCGATAGTGCGACAAGATCAACTTTGTCCAGTCCTTGCCTTCCGAAGAATTTTATAAGACGATGCAGTGTCGCATTCGGTGGAGGAAGGTTCTTATTTGCAAGCTTCATATACGCTGTCTTTGAATCCCTCCTTCCTAGAGGAAGTTCCCAATATGGACCACCACTCTGTCATGAGATGAGACGACACTATGAGGTTGTGCAACATCACACACATATTTGCTTGAGGATACATGTCATCAATTGCACTAAGTAAGATAAAATAAAGTAGATCCTTTTGAGAAATTCACTATTTCCCTTTAACTATCAGTTAGGGATTTATATAACGTGAAGAACTTATATTTACCAGAACTGTTGAACCTCTGGCAGCTAGTGCAATAGTGTCTGCACAAGATACCGTATGTGGACACGTTTCTTCTAGTGCAGCTTTGATCTCATCTATGGCTTCAAATCCTCTAATAGAGTTCTTGTTGGGAAGAGCGTTTTTCTCGCTTACAACTGCCTTGCTGTCATCCAGAAGAACTGACGCATCGCACCCCTGAAATTTGAGCAAAATTATTTTTGATCTTGAGAACTGAACACATGGATAGGTGATGTACATTATAACTGCTTGAAGATGAGATTATGGTTTTCAGTTCTCTATAAAATGCAATATTTAACTTATGGTGAACCGTGTTACGTGGCTGTTGGAAGGTTTATTTTACTGCATGTGCAAGAACTCTGGTTACCTGAACAAAGCAGTCATGGAAAAGGAGCCTCAGAAGGGAAGCGGCGATCCTTGGCTCCTTCGCAATAGCCTTCTTCAAGACAGACACCACAATCTCATCGGCTTGTGGGCATGTGGATTTGTAGAAATTTGGAGAAAGACCTAACTTCGGACCGTGTCCAACTGGATGTGCACTCTCATGGTGATCGGCGAAGGCAACAGAGACAGAGAGGTAGAAGAAAGCAATGAAGATTACACCAAGGAATCTCTTGGATGAATCCATGAGCTTCTTGCAATGCTAGTATAGTAGTGTGATTTAGCTCTTGCATATTTGCTTCCGTTTTATAGATAGAAGTAATGTGATTCAGCTGCATGATGATTCCGTCCACTCCACTCGTGGCAAGATTAGGAACCATGTATTTGCTTCAGGTGTACCTGATCCAGCTTCTGTGTATTTCTTTCATAACTCGTCTCTTTCCACTATCTCATGTCCGAAACCGTCTAGAAATTTGCGATGATTGACATGCCTAAAGCCTTATCTACTACTTTCCCATATGATTGGTTCCAAATGAACAGCAATGGAAATATTCTATGGCATGGCTATGCCTTGTGCATGGCGTTTTGCTTTAAAGGTTTTTGCTTTGCTAGTGTTCTAAGTACATGTCGGAAAGAAAGTGTTTGCACACATCTGCTCCACCCTGCAGGGTGTGGCTCCACCGAGTTTAATTCAATCACCTACTCCAATTACTATATCATCCGGAGGAGAAAGCACGTGAAGAAATTCGGGAAGAAAGCTTATTACAGATTTCGAGGCGATATTGGATTGCATGACATTACCCAGACTACCTGCCAACACACTAGTAGAAAACAAAGCTTTGGTGAGGCCACATTTGGCACCGGATTGACTGGAACCGGTACTAAAGGGGTATTAGTACCGGTTCCAGAGGCGAGACAGCCCGGCAGTTAATGGCACCGGTTGCGTGGTAATACCAACCGGTACTAAAGGGTTGCCTCAGTCGGCTGCAGCGCGCGGCCCCCACGGTCAGACCCTTTAGTACCGGTTTGTATTACCAACCGGTACTAAAGGTTCGGCCTGCAGCGCCCGGCCCCCACGGCCAGACCCTTTAGTACCGGTTTGTAATACAAACCGGTACTAAAGGTTCGGCCTATATTGCCTTCTTCCACCCGACGCACAGCTCCATTGCTTTCATTCAAGCTCCAATTTCTTCTCTCTTTGCTCTCCCAAGCTCTAGCACTACTTGATCTCTACAACATTTGTTAAGATTGGTAGCACTTACTTATATAAGGGTTAGCAACTTCATCTTCTCTTCCGGCATTTCAATTTTAGCTCATTTTGCTAGTTTAACTCATTTGATTTTTCTAGTGCAAGTAAGGTGTTTGATGAAATGCCTAAGTTAGGGATTTTATTTGTTTTATATGCATTTTGAGCTCAATTTAAAATAAGATTTGTGCCTTTTTATAGTGTCGTCCCCACTTCCTCACCGCCGCCGATTTTGAGCTCAATTTAAAATAAATCCATCCGGTGAATTTCACTATGTGGAAAAATAGACTCCCTCCATGTAATAGCAGTGATATCTCTGTGAAGAAAGTACTTTAATTATATGTAATTATGGGTACTTAATTTATATGTGTAGTGAGTACAATTATATGTGTACGTAGTGAGTACAATTTATATGTGTAATGGGTACTTCATACGTGATCTCCTCCGAAACCCTGAAAAAGAAGCGAAAAGGAAAAAAACAGAAACCCTAAACCCCTAAAAATAAGCGTAAAAGAAAAAAACAGAAACCCTGAAAAATAAGCGAAAGAAAAAAAAACAGTAACTATTAATACCGGTTGGTAAAACCAACCGGTACAAAAGGCCTCCGCCCGCGCACGCGCAGCTCTGCCCACGTGGAGGCCTTTAACACCGGTTGCAAATTGTGTCGGTGCCAAAGGGGTACCCCTTTAGTCCCGACCTTTTAACACCGGTTACGCAACCGATGCTATATGCCCTTTACAACCGGTGCTACAGCCCCTTTCTCCTACTAGTGACAGTACTTCATTGTTAAAATTATCAGTTGCACGTCAGCTTTGTACCAGTACGATCGAGGGTGTGCTGAGCTAGGACTCGTGTTAGGTAAGGTCAGGGCCCGTAGAGAAAAAGCAACTTACTCGTTGGCAGATGATCGAGTAGGAAGTTGAAACCAGTCGCGTCCGCCATTAATGGTGCACCGGAAAATCTAGGTTTGGTCGGCGTGTGCTCTTCCTGCTTCCCGGCCGTCGGCCCGGCTCTCAATTTGTCCTACCACACCGCATCACCGGAGAACCTGTCGTTCTCAAGGGGAAAAGGTACATGAATGCATGAGCGAAGCAGGTCACTCTATCGATCGAGCTGATCCAGGTACGTAGCTAACTTTGCTATCGTCACAAGACAAAGTAGCCAGGCTAGCTCTCTAGGTCAATCAGCCCTCTACAAAAAGAAATAGAAAATAAAATGTTATCATGTAAAAAAGGACATGTGATACGAATAAACATAATCTTTCATCACAATAGACGAGTTTGCCTTAGGCCCTTTTTTACATGAAAAAGAGGAAAGACCACGAGGCTAAGGAGGGAGTGACACATTGTCGAAGATCAGGGCGTTCTTATGCTTCCATATATTCCAAGCCGCCGTGATTGCGTGATGAAAAACTTGCATGAAGTAAGATTTTGTTAAAAGTTCCTTTGCCTCCTCGACAAGTGGGAAGCTGAGGCCAACACATGACCAACATTTGGTGCTGAAATTGCATGCCTAAATAGATGATCCCTAGTTTCAGGTTGTTCCGCGGAGCAATGCACACAATTCTCGTTTTCCTCCTTGCGAGGCGCGCCTCGATCTTAATCGTATCCTTGGTATACCTAGCCGGTCATTGAGAAAGTGCCATGCAAATTCCAAGCTCTAGGGTGCATTTGGATTTCCATATCGAGGCGATGGAAGGAAAGTGAAGATATGGTCCAAGGACAAAATGTAAACAATTTACTTTAGACCGGATTCAACTTTTGGCAATGCTAATTGGCAATCACCCGCTAGGTTAGTTCACCCATATAAGAGGCTTTCCTTTTTAGTACATCAACACTTGGTCAAACTTTCCTCCTTAGGTAACTTTTGGAAAATATTGAATCCACTTTCATAAACTCATAACCTTTTAGACAATTCACACCTTCCGGATTTCAAACTTTCAAAAAAAAAAAGTTTCAAAACTCCAAAAAAAAATTTATTACCGGAGAATTTCAAAATTTTAGAAATGTTAGTTATTTTGGAATTTCAAGAATTCAGCAATTTCAAACTTTCAGAAAATTAAAATTTTCAACTTCAAACTTTCCTAGATTTCTCCAATTTAATAAATTTCGGGAACTTCAAACTTTCCTAGTTTTCTCCAATTTTATTAAATTTCAGACTTTTTTGAAATAAAAAATAGAAAAAAAGTCCTAGAGCAAAGATAGAGAGCATGTATTATATGCTCTGCCCCACTTTTTATGCTTCATAAAATTGTCTCAAAGTGAAGAGATGCCTATTCTGTCTTGTCTCCCACGGGACCACGGTTTAGGGCATCTCCAATCATTCGACCCCCCAGGGCCCAAAACGCCGCTATTTTGAGGCCGCCGCGGCGTCAAACGACGCTAATCTGGAACCTGGGGGGGACGCGGTTTCCAGTCGTCCCCAGCCCAAGTTTCGTCCCATACAATTCAAAAAATGGCGGGTACGAGAACATAGGCGATTTCATTCATATTTGGCGCAAACAGTGGCGATTTCATTCATATTTGGCGATTACAAAGTACGAATTTAAACTAAAAACTTAAAACTCGGCGATCTACACGCCTAGTTGAGGCCCAGGCTGTTGCGGATCGACTGGCTGTAGTCGCCGTCGCCGCCGTCGTCATCCGAGCCGTCCTCGCCGGGCTGCTTGCTCGTGCCGGCGCCGGCGTCGTCGCCCCACCACTTGCTTTGCTGCAAGGTGCGCTGGAGCGCCTCCTCCTCACTGTCGGAGTCGAGTACGTAGTACTCGACCGGAGCCGCCACCGGAGGAGGAGGGATGCGGTGGCGGCCCGCATTGGCGGCGACCTGCTGGCGCTCCGCCTCGGCGAGGAGTTGGCATTGGATCTCCATCTCTTGCGCCGTGAACTCGCAGAGGCTCCATTCCTCGGCGAAATCGGCCGGCGCCGGCTGCACGGTGTTGAAGGAGGCCTCCTCGGCCTCCTTCAGGCCGGGCCACTCTTCTTCTTGCTCCTCCTCCGCCGGCTCCGGCTTGGGCTCCTTCTTCGGCTTCACGAGGCGCCGGAACAGCGAGCGCGGAGGAGATGCCGCGCGGCACTGGGAGGAGCGCGGCTCGCCGATGCGCAGGGCGCCGCTGCGCATGGGGGCAGGGCGCCCGGAGTTGAGGGTGGGGGGCGTGAGAGACAATGGCGCGGCGCGCGTACCTGGAGGAGGTGCCGAGCGCGCGCCGGAGGAAGAAGAGGTGGCCGAGGAGGAGCTGCCGGCTCCCATCCGCCGTGGCGACCACGACGTGGTCCGCGGCGGCATCGTCAGTCGGGGCTCGTTGCCGGCGGCGATGTACTCGAGCACCCACTTGAGGGTGCGGTGCTCGCCGCCCCACCACCGCTTGCGGCCGAGCGTGTTGCATCGGCCCTCCACCGGGCCGTTGTTGCCGCGGTCGGCGATGTCCTCGTCGTGGCGGCGCTGGAAGTACGCCGTCCAGAAGGCGTCGTTGCCTTCTGGCCTCCAGCGTGGGTCCGCGGCCTGCTAGGCGTCAGGCCTGCGCGGACCTCCGCGATGGCGTACTCGACCTCGTCGCCGGCAGGGACGGGGGGCACGGGGATGCCGCCCGCGCTCAGCTGCCATGGTCCCTGGCCGCCGGAGGCGCCGGGGACGCGCATGTCCGGCGGGCACGGGTACCCCGCCAGGTACAGCGCCCACGCCTCGTGCTTGCGGAGGTGGCGGCGGCGTCGTAGGCCATGTGTGCTGGCTGGCGAGAGAGAAGGAAGAGGGAGGCAAGTGCGGCGAGAGAGAGGAACGACGAGTGTGGGGAGAGACGATGAGGGTTCGGGGGAGGGGGGGGGGGGTGATACGTCCATTTTGCATCACTATTTTATATCATAATTTACTGTTATTCATTGATATATTTCATATTTGGAGATGATACTTATGTTATTTCATCTATTTTGCATGTTTGATGATTATTGTAGGATGAATCACCGGAGTCTGAATTCTGCTGGAAAAAGCACCGTCAAGATACATTATTTGCAAAGCTCAGGAAACAAAACGAAGAATACCCAAGGTCCTATTTTTCCAGATGATGAAGGGAGCCAAAAGGGGAGCACCAGGTGGGCCCCAGGGGGCCCACATGAGGTGTGGGCGCGGCCCCCCTTGCTGCCGCGCCAGCACCTGGTGGCGCCGCCCTAGCCCACCTCTGTCGATGCCCTTTCGCGTACTTGAAGTCCCCGAAAACCTAAGACCAGGGGGATTACGGAGAAACAGAGCCGCTGCCTCCACGAGGCGGAAACCACCGAGAGAGAAAAGCTCTCCGGCAGGCTGAAAAGCTGCCGGGGAAATCCCTTCCCGGAGGGGGGGGGGGGGGGGGGATCGTCGCCATCGTCACCGTCATCGAGCTGCACTTCATCGGGATCATCATCACCACCATATCCACCGCCGACACCGTCATCTCCATCGTTCCACTCCGTTCCCGCTGTAACATCTAGGGCTGAATCTTGTGCATTTGATAGCGGAAACTCTCCCAGTGTTGATTACTATTGTTATCGATGCAATTGGGTGGAACCGTTGAATTAAGGTTTATGTTCAGATTGTTACCCATCATTATATCATCTCTGATCATGATCCACATGATGTGTTGTGAGTAGTTCGTTTAGTTCTTGAGGACATGGGAGAAGTCTAGATGTTAGTAGTGAACTATGTTGAGTAATATTTAATGGTTTGATATTTAAGTTGTGGTGCTATTCTTCTAGTGGTGTCATGTGAACGTCGACTACATGACACTTCACCTTTATGGCCTAGGGGAATGCATTGTGTATTCGAATATTAATTGTGGGGTTGCCGGAGTGACAGAAACCTAAACCCCCGTTGGTATCTCGATGCATGAGGGATGGTAGGATCTCAGAGTTTAAGGCTGTGGTTAGATTTATCTTAATTACTTTCTTGTATTTGCAGATGCTTGCAAGGGGTATAATCACAAGTATGTATTAGTCCTAGAAAGGGCGGTGCATTAGCATAGGTTCACCCACACAGCACTTATCGAAACACTAAACATTAATCATCTATATGAAGCGAAAGCACTAGACATAAATCCCGTGTGTCCTCAGGAACGTTTGGTCATCATAAGTAAACAAACCGGCTTGTCCTTTGCTCTAAAAAGGATTGGGCCACTCGCTGCAATTATTATTGCCGCGCTCTATTTACTCGCACTTTATTTATCTGCATTATCAAAAACTCCTAAAAACTTGTCTGCTAGTGTTTATAGTGAAATCCTCATCAAAACTGCTTGTCAGCACCTTCTGCTCCTCGTTGGGTTCGACACTCTTATTTATCGAAAGTACTACGATACACCCCCTATACTTGTGGGTCATGAAGACTATTTTCTGGCACCATTGCCGGGGAGTGAAGCGCTATTGGTGAGTGGAATTGGTAAGGAAAACTTTAGCTGTAAGTGCTGTTTTTATTTCTGTCTCCTAATTTGCTTAATTATGTAGAGAGGATCTATTGCTTTTCTGTTTGGAAAGGCCTCTACCACTGCTGAGATAGAAAATGAGGCGTACCCTGATGAAATAGTGCCATTTAAAATACCTATGAAAACTATTGATCGTGTTATGGATAACCGCTATGAAGGGGATGGAACTGTCCACCCCGGTGATCATTTACCGTTTTTACATGAATTATGCGAGTTGTTCAAGTGTGCAGGTATTACAATGGACAAAGTTAGGAAGAAATTATTCTCCATATCACTTACTGGGAGAGCTGCGCATTGGTATAAATTGTTGAAGAACATGAGTTCTCTTGGATGGGAGGAAATTGTACCTCTCTTTTACTCTAAATTTTATACTACAAGTGAGATTCACCAAGATCGGAATTCTATATATAATTTCTGGCCTCATGATGGAGAAAGTATTGCCCAAGCGTGGGGGATATTGAAGTCACTAATGCTCAAATGCCCCATTCATGAGCTTACTGGTAATATTATTGTTGATAACTTCTATGCAAGACTCTCTTTTGAAGATAAAACATTATTGGATACTTCTTGCACTGGATCATTCACTCGTAATAAAGAAGAGTTTAAATGGGATCTTCTTGATCGTATTGAAGAGAATACTGAAGCATGGGAGAACGACAAAAGTAGGGAGTCAGGTATAAAATATGACTTCGAATGCATTAAAACTTTCATGAATACTGATGCATTTCGAAATATTAATAATGCTTATGGTCTTGACTCTCAAGTTGTTGCAAATTATTATAAATCCTTTGCTGCATATTTCGGTTTGCCCAAGGAGGGGTTTGAAAAATATCATGAACCTTATAAAGATAAATCTATTGCTCCTATAACTAAAAGCATTGAAGTTAATACTGTTGATCATATTATTCCTGAGCCTTATATTAAAAAAATTCATTTTCCTGTTAAAATGAAGGAACATTCTGTTATGGCTAGTGTTGTTAACAAAAGCACAAAGAAAGCTATAGAACCTGATAAACTAATTAAAATTGAAACTCCTATGGCTATAGTTAAAGATCTTGTTACTAAAAATGTTGGAGATGAGTATATTATATTTTGTCAATATGCTTCTAATGTTGTTTCTCATCCTAAAAGTTCAAGGAAAACTAGTGTTCCTGTGTTATCTGTTAAAATTGGTGATCATTGCTACTATGGTTTATGTGATATTGGTGCAAGTTCAAGTGCTATTCCTTATGAGCTTTATAGAGAAATTATGAATGAGATTGGTTCTTGTGAACTTGAGGAAATTGATGTGGTTATTCAACTTGCTAATAGAGAAACTATCTCTCCGATTGGTATTGTTAGAGATGTTGAAGTTTTATGTGGTAAGACTAAATATCCTGCTGATTTTCTCGTACTTGGTGCAGCTGCTAGTAAGACTTGTCCTATCATTTTTTGTAGACCTTTTCTAAATACTTGTGGTGCTGTTATAGATTGTAAGAAAGAGAAAATCTTCACTAAGTTTGCTGGTGATTCGTATGAATTTAATTTTTCGAAATTTGCTAAAACCCCTTATGAAACCGAATTACCCATTGAGGATTTTAGAGTGGAACAACTTGCCTCTATTGCTCTTGCTCCTAACAATGTTCTGCAGCAATTTATGGAAGATCATGAAAATGAAGTCTTCAGAGAGGAGAGGGATGAACTTGATGAAATATTCCTCCGTCAACCTATTCCTAAACATAATTTACAGGTGGAAGACTTGGGTAAAACACTTCCACCTAAAGAAGATCCTGTCTTTAATTTAAAACCTTTGCCTGATAATCTTAAGTATGCTCATATTGATGATAAGAAAATATATCCTATTATTATTAGTGCTAACCTTTCAGGTAAAGAAGAGGAAAGATTATTGGAAGTATTGAAGAAACACCGTGGAGCTATGAGTTATACTTTGGATGATTTAAAAGGGATTTCTCCTACTATATGTCAACATTCTATTAATATGGAGCCCGATGCAAAGCCAGTTGTTGAACATCAATGCCGTTTAATACCCAAGATGAAGGAAGTGGTAAGAAATGAGGTATTAAAGCTTCTTGACGCTGGTATTATTTATCCTATTGCTGATAGTAGATGGGTTAGTCCTGTGCACTGTGTCCCAAAGAAAGGTGGAATTACTGTTGTGCCTAATGAAAATGATGAACTTATTCCTCAAAGAGTAGTTGTTGGTTATAGAATGTGTATTGATTTTAGAAAGGTTAATAAAGTTACTAAGAAGGATCATTATCCATTACCCTTTATAGATCAAATGTTGGAGAGATTAGCCAATAAAACTCACTTTTGCTTTCTTGATGGTTATTCTGGTTTCTCTCAAATTGCTGTTAAAACTCAAGATCAAGAGAAAACTACATTTACTTGTCCTTATGGTATTTATGCTTATAGACGTATGCCTTTTGGTTTATGTAATGCTCCTGCTACTTTTCAAAGATGCATGTCTGCTATATTTCATGGTTTTTGTGAGGAAATTGTGGAGGTGTTCATGGACGATTTCTCCGTCTATGGTACTTCTTTTGATAATTGCTTGCACAATCTTAATAAAGTTTTGCAGAGATGTGAAGAAACTAATCTTGTTCTTAATTGGGAGAAATGCCACTTTATGGTTAATGAAGGAATTGTTCTTGGACATAAAATTTCTGAAAGAGGTATTGAAGTTGATAGAGCCAAAGTGGAGGCAATTGAGAAAATGCCTTGCCCCAGAGATGTTAAAGGCATTCGTAGTATTCTTGGTCATGCTGGTTTCTATAGAATGTTTATTAAAGATTTTGCTAAGGTATCAAAGCCTCTTACTAATCTCTTGCAAAAAGATGTACAATTTGTTTTTTATGATGATTGTAAGGAAGCTTTTGAAACTCTTAAGAAGGCTTTAATAAGTGCTCCTATTGTTCAACCACCTGATTGGAATCTACCATTTGAAATTATGTGTGATGCTAGTGATTTTGCTGTTGGTGCTGTTCTTGGACAAAGAATAGATAAGAAGTTAAATGTTATTCATTATGCTAGTAAGACTCTTGATTCTGCTCAAAAGAATTATACTACAACTGAAAAATAATTTCTAGCTGTTGTTTTTACTTGTGATAAGTTTAGACAATATATTGTTGATTCTAAAGTTATTATTCACACTGATCATGCTGCAATTAGATACCTTATGGAAAAGAAAGATGCAAAGCCTAGGCTTACTAGATGGGTATTACTTTTGCAAGAATTCGATTTGCATATTGTAGATAGGAAAGGTGCTGAAAATCCTGTTGCTGATAATCTGTCTAGATTGGAAAATATTGCATATGATCCTATTCCTATTGACGATAGTTTTCCAAATGAACAATTGGCAGCAATAGGGGTGAGTTCACGAGACAGTCCTTGGTATGCTGATTATGCTAACTTTATTGTTTCGAAGTATTTACCTCCAACCTTTTCAGCTCAACAAAGAAGAATTTTTTTTTATGACTTGAGGCATTATTTTAGGGATGACCCACACTTATATAAAGAAGGAGTGGATGGTATTATGCGAAGATGTGTTCCGGAGTATGAACAAAAAGAGATATTGAGAAAATGCCATAGTAGTGCTTATGGAGGACATCACGCTGGAGATAGAACTGCACAAAAGGTTTTACAATCAGGTTTTTATTGGCCTACTCTCTTTAAAGATGCAAGAAAGTTTATTTTATCTTGTGATGAATGTCAAAGAGTTGGTAATATCTCTAGACGTAATGAAATGCCTATGAATTATTCTCTTGTTATTGAACCATTTGATTGTTGGGGATTTGACTTTATGGGTCCTTTCCCTCCTTCAGAAGGTAATACTCATATACTTGTTGCTGTTGATTATGTTACTAAATGGGTAGAAGCTATACCTACTAAAAGTGCTGATGGTGAGACATCATAAAAAATGCTTCAAGATATTATTTTCCCTAGGTTTGGTGTTCCTAGATATCTCATGACTGATGGAGGTTCTCATTTTATTCATGGTGGTTTTAGAAAAGTTCTTGCTAAATATGGTGTTAATCATAGAATTGCTTCAGCTTATCATCCTCAAACTAGTGGGCAAGTAGAATTATCAAATAGAGAAATTAAATCTATCTTGCAAAAGACTGTTAATAGAACGAGGAAGAATTGGGCTAGTAAATTAAATGATGCATTATGGGCTTATAGAACTGCTTATAAAAATCATGTGGGTATGTCTCCTTATAAAATGGTCTATGGTAAAGCTTGTCACTTGCCTTTAGAATTAGAACACAAAGCTTATTGGGCAGTGAGAGAACTAAATAGAGATTTTAAACTTGCCGGTGAGAAAAGATTGCTTGATTTGAGTTCTTTAGATGAATGGAGAAGTGAGGCTTATGAAAATGCTAAACTCTTTAAAGAAAAAGTTAAGAAATGGCATGATAGGAGAATCCTTAAGAGAGAGTTTCATGTTGGTGAGAAAGTTCTATTGTATAGCTCTCGTCTTAGATTCTTTGCAGGGAAATTACTCTCCAAGTGGGAAGGACCATATGTTATCGTGGAAGTGTTTCGTTCGGGAGTAATAAAAATTGCTTCACTTAAAGATGACTCTACACAAGTGGTAAATGGACAAAGACTCAAGCATTATATTTCTAGAGATTCTTATAATGAAGATGTTTATATTATTCAAGTAATTACTCCGGAAGCTTTTATTAAAGAACATATTTCTGAGTCTGTAGAAGCTGAATTCGAAAAGGAACAGTTTCGGTAAGAAAAAGTTCGCGAATTTAATTTTGAAATATAGAATATTGGTTTTTAGAAAATATGGAAAAATACAAGACCAAAACGAGCACGAGACGGTGCCCGAGGCACCGCCATCAGGTGCTGGCGTCGGCCTCATCCTGGCCGCGCCAGCACATGAGGACGGAGCCTCGGAGTCCGTCTCCTACTCGATTTCGCCATGTTGCCTTCCTTTTGTTGCACATATTTTTGCTATATAATCCCCCGAGACCCCCGAGATCCGTATATCGTGTTTTCGACGTGTTTTTGTTTCGAGCTGTTTCTGTCCAGATGTCGTCTTAGGGATCTTGTTCTGAAGACTACTCGCTTCGTTGCCGACGCGAACTCCTTCAAGATCTTGATCAAGGGTCTTTTGTTGGATGGGCGGACGATGATAAGGTGAAGGCTAGGCGCAAGGACATGGACGAAAGCGTCATGGAGGAAGTGAAGGAGATGCAGTCGGCCAAAAGAGATCGCTCAAGGACGGGGACTAGCAAGCCCACCTTTGTGGGATCAATTAACGCCCAACGTACTTTTTCTCATAACATGCAGGGGGAAATACCACCTGTTCCGGATCTTAGCTCCTTTCTTGATGTGGCAGATGCTCTCCGAGTCACAGATCAGTTTTGCGATCAGTACCGAGTCCTGAGGATGGAAGTGGAAATACTTCAAGAGGAGAACAACAGGCTTCGCAAGATGTTGGAGCGTTTCCTTACTCCACTCCGAGTCGTCCCTCCATCACCACCGAAGGAGTAATTCGTCATCGGTATTGGCATCTCCCTTGGCTTGTTCCAAGCTTGGGGGGAGTGCCGCGGTATCACACCATTATCTTTTATCTTTTACCTTTTAGTAGTGTCATATCATGAGTAGGTAAGTTATCTTATATGATGGTTTGCAATGTGAAAGTATCTCTCTTTTAGTTGGTTATCTATCTATGTATCCCTTGGTGTGAGTTCCGTTATGGAATATTAATGAGAAGTGTTATCATTTACTTTCTGCACACCTTATTTTAGTTTGCAACTTCTATCATATATGATTGATCTTGTTATTAGTATTTGCATCACTTTGGGAACATATAGTAAATCTTTTGGTTTTGGCAAACTTAGCATTGGTCAGTAGCTACAATACTTTGAGACTGGGGAGAAAAAGGAACTACATGTAGACATATTATTCAATGATCTTTCTCACTTATAGTTAATAAGTTTAGTATTCACAATTTAAAATTGTTTGTGCTTTCAAGTAAGAATTGCATGATTGTTCTTTACTATATGTATGTTTGTTTGTATCCTTCAACTCTTATCCTTGCTACCCAACCTTGCTAGCCAAAGACCCGTATCGAGAGGGAATGCTTCTCATACATCCAAACCTTCAGCCAAACCCTTGTCACTTGTGTCCACCATACCTACCTACTATGTGGTATTTTGCGCCACTCCAAGTAAATACTTCATGTGCTACCTTTATTCAAAACTACTATCCTTTATTTGTGTCAATGTTTATTAGCTAATGAGGAAATAATAGTTGAGTTTGTTATCTTCCATGCTAATTAAGTAACCCTTGACTTGCATGCTCCATCTGCTCGTCACTAATATTGCAAAGAGCTGGTTAGACCACTATAATATCAAAAAGGTTGAGAAAGTTAAAAATAGACACTCCTCCATGGATTGAGATTGATTGGTGGGCACCCGAGGATTCGGTTAGCCATGGCTTGTGAAAGCAAAGGTTGTGAGGAGTGTCAAGGTATATAAGTGCATATTATAAATGCTTGTTACTAAATAATCGGAACCGCTCTCAACTTGCTTAGTATGGAAGATAACAAGAACTCTATTACCATTCGTTGACAACGACAAACACCGCTCAAAAACTTACTTTGATGCTCTCTATATGATTTCAAAACCTATAAAACTAAAAGCTCTAGCACATGCTTGTATCTCTACTTCCCTCTGCGAAGGGCCTATCTTTTACTTTATGTTGAGTCAGTAAACCTATCTCCTTCTATCTGAAGCAAGCATTTGAGTTGATTGTGATCCAACCATTTATACATTTGTATTGTTAATCATGTCTTTTATTCTTCCTTTTTAACACATTGTTGTTATCCAAGAAATATGACCTTGGGAGTTAGCAACTACGTAAGAGGGCTGTTTTGTAGAGTAAGCTCAATATGTTCATTGTTCTCTGACCAAGAACGAAGTTTGCCAACACCAACTATGGTTTTCTCTATGCACCTTATTGTGACTTGCCTTTACTTGTTACAAGTTGAGTTATATGAATGAAGTTATTATCTAAGATGACTTGTGTATTAATAGATGTGATGCTTCTTGTCCGTATATTGTTTATCGACACTTCACTCCATAAACCTGTGGTCATGTTTACTGAGTTCAGCTTTCGCTTGGGGACAAGCGAGGTCTAAGCTTGGAGTGAGTTGATACGTCCATTTTGCACCACTATTTTATATCATAATTTACTGTTATTCATTGATATATTTCATATTTGGAGATGATACTTATGTTATTTCATCTATTTTGCATGTTTGATGATTATTGTAGGATGAATCACCGGAGTCTGAATTCTGCTGGAAAAAGCACCGTCAAGATACATTATTTGCAAAGCTCAGGAAACAAAACGAAGAATACCCAAGGTCCTATTTTTCCAGATGACGAAGGGAGCCAAAAGGGGAGCACCAGGTGGGCCCCAGGGGGGGGGGCCCACATGAGGTGTGGGCGCGGCCCGCCTTGCTGCCGCGCTAGCACCTGGTGGCGCCGCCCTGGCCCACCTCCAGCGATGCCCTTTCGCGTACTTGAAGTCCCCAAAAACCTAAGACCAGGGGGATTACGGAGAAACAGAGCCGCCGCCTCCACGAGGCGGAAACCACCGAGAGACAAAAGCTCTCCGGCAGGCTGAAAAGCTGCCGGGGAAATCCCTTCCCGGAGGGGGGGAAATCGTCGCTATCGTCACCGTCATCGAGCTGCACTTCATCGGGATCATCATCACCACCATCTCCACGGCCGACACCGTCATCTCCATCGTTCCACTCCGTTCCCGCTGTAACATCTAGGGCTGAATCTTGTGCATTTGATAGGGGAAACTCTCCCGGTGTTGATTACTATTGTTATTGATGCTATTGGGTGGAACCGTTGAATTAAGGTTTATGTTCAGATTGTTACCCATCATTATATCATCTCTGATCATGATCCACATGATGTGTTGTGAGTAGTTCGTTTAGTTCTTGAGGACATGGGAGAAGTCTAGATGTTAGTAGTGAACTATGTTGAGTAATATTTAATGGTTTGATATTTAATTTGTGGTGCTATTCTTCTAGTGGTGTCATGTGAACGTCGACTACATGACACTTCACCTTTATGGGCCTAGGGGAATGCATTGTGTATTCGAATATTAATTGTGGGGTTGCCGGAGTGACAGAAAACTAAACCCCCGTTGGTATCTCGATGCATGAGGGATGGTAGGATCTCAGAGTTTAAGGTTGTGGTTAGATTTATCTTAATTACTTTCTTGTATTTGCGGATGCTTGCAAGGGGTATAATCACAAGTATGTATTAGTTCTAGAAAGGGCGGTGCATTAGCATAGGTTCACCCACACAGCACTTATCGAAACACTAAACATTAATCATCTATATGAAGCGAAAGCACTAGACATAAATCCCGTGTGTACTCAGGAACGTTTGGTCATCATAAGTAAACAAACCGGCTTGTCCTTTGCTCTAAAAAGGATTGGGCCACTCGCTGCAATTATTATTGACGCGCTCTATTTACTCGCACTTTATTTATCTGCATTATCAAAAACTCCTAAAAACTTGTCTGCTAGTGTTTACAGTGAAATCCTCATCAAAACTACTTGTCAGCACCTTCTGCTCCTCGTTGGGTTCGACACTCTTATTTATCGAAAGTACTACGATACACCCCCTATACTTGTGGGTCATCAGGGGGTTATAGCGCGGCGGCCAGGCGAAGGGGCGGTGGTGGCTCGCCATTACTGTTCGCCGCGTGCCCCTTCGATTGGACGTCGCAGCCGCGCCACGCCATTACTCCGGCAACCTTTTACTGGCGCGTTCTCACTGGCCGCCCGCCACGCCATTAACTCCGGCAGCCTTTGACCGATGCGGGAGCCGAGAGGATTAGCACGCGGCCGCTCACGGGCGGTTTTTGTTCCACGCCATTTTCTCCCGCGTCGCTGACAGCGCTGGCCCGCGTAACCTTTTTTGCCTTTTCGGCCCCCCAAGCCGAACCCAGTGGGCTGGGTTTCGCCTGGGTGCGCCGGCGCAAAATAACGCCGAAACATCGCTATTTGGGCTACTGCGCGGGAGGGGGGGGGGAGTGTTGCAAAAACGGCGTTTTTTGTTTGCGTCGGCGCTAAAAAGGCTTCCGGGGGGGCTCGGGGGGGGGGGGGGGGGGGGGACTGGAAATGCCCTTACTCCCAAAGCCTTACTTTCGTGGCACAATAGGTTAGCTACTACCTCCGTTTCTAAATATAAGACTTCTTAAGCTTTTTTGCCACACATGTATGCATACATGTTTTAGTGTAAGGTTTATGTGAAACATGTCTAGAGGCATGTTAGACAAAAATGCTAAAAAGACTTATATTTCGGAATGGAGGGACTTGAACAGCTAGCTAATACGAATGTGATATTATTCTGAACGTTTACAATGTTGCCCATCCATGTTCGAAGCAAATATTCCTTTTAAGAAAATGGGAGCACTCTTCATGGAGAGATGGAGAGAGCTATGTTTATTACAAAGTGTTAATCCGAAGATCTTCTAGTCATGTATGGGTGGGTCTCCAATTTAAGTACATGCAGTTCGTAGCAAAGGGAATTGTGTTTCCCGTGGTGTTATGTTCTAACTTATGATCTTGATTATTTTTAGTATCTGTTCTAAGGTCGCACAATCAGTTAGCTGTTAACAATAAATTCACCTTTCCACCATTGACATTACATACTGTTCTTATAGTACATAATATCTTAATTCTGAAGTTGAATGCCCATTACAGACCTTTTGTTCACCACAAAACGAAATCTGGGGCTCCCAGATCACAGCCACACTAGCTTATTCAAACAAAACATGACACCGACTCCACGTAACACAAAACGTTCAGTAGTTGATCAGTGGTAGTAGTTGTTGAGCCTCCTGCAGTTCTTCCTGATCTCTCCCTGTGACCCGGTGAGGGGCATGATGTTGCCCATGTTCACCATCGACTGTGCAAAGTGCTGGAAGAAGAGGTGCACGTCGTCGGCGTACGCCTTGACAAGCGCCGCCGTCTCAGCGCTCTTTGTGAGCAGGATCTCGTCGGAGCTGAGAAGGCCCCTGCCGGCCAGGATGTTCTTGAAGTAGAAGTTGTCGAACTTGGTGGAGGTGACGACGTCGAGCGGGAAGAGGTTGTTGTCGCCGCCGGAGCGTGGGCACCCCTGCCTCAGATAAGCGGCGTAGGACACGTCCAGCGTGCTGTCGGCGAGGCCGTTGCCCGACTGGTTGTACAGCCTTTGCCTGAAGCTGGTGCACCGGGAAAGGCCGATGGTGTGGCCACCGGAGAGGGCGACGACGTCGACGACGTTGAGGCCGAGGCGCTTGAACTTGGTGATGATGGTGGGGAGGGTGTTGTTGGGGGCAGGGATGTCGTTGTTGGAGCCCTGGATGCTGGCACCCAGAGAGTCCCTCCGGCCAAGCGGCACGTCCCAGTACGGGCCACCAACCTGCAGTTTAATTAGTTTGGATCATCCCAAAGAATCACATAATTAAACTGCATTTTCCAGCAGAATTACTAGCAGTGTTGCTTACGAGGATAGTGGAGTCGCGAGCGGCAAGGGCGAGGATGTCAGCGCATGAGACGACGCCGGGGCAGGCAGTCTCGAGGGCGACCTTGATCTCGTCGACAACTTCAAACCCTCTGATCGAGTTCTTGTTGGGGTTAGACCCCTTTTCACTTACAATGTTGGTGCTGTTGTCCAGCAGCACGGACGCATCACACCCCTAAAAAACGAAAATTAATATTGTCGGAAGAGAGACATATTTGTAACTTTGTTCTGCACCTCTTGGAATAAGGAATCATGGATCATGGTACCGACTCGATCATGCCACCTCGATCGACAAAAAGAATCAAATGGGCATAGTAGGTTATCACCAGTAAACACTTAGCCTAAAACCTACAGCCTGATGCTGCTGTGCTGCATGCCAAGATATATTGAGATACTACGTATTATGTTTTTAAAAAGCTAACTAGAGTTCGCAAATAGAATCTTCCTCTTATCAATTTTTTGAACACAAACACAAAATTCGAAGGTATATATAATTAATGAATGCAACGAGTATGTTCACCAAAGTATGATCATATATATAGCCCTGTCTGAAACATTAAAAGGGACAGAGTGAGCAAATACCTTGACGAAGCAGTCATGGAAATGCAGCCTGACGAGGGACGCCGCCATCCTGGTCTCCCTGGCGACGGCCTGCGCCACGATGGAGTGCACAATCTCCTTTGCCTTGGGGCACGAGTGGTCGTAGAACTGCGGGAAGAGGCCGCCGCCGCCGTACCACGGGTTGCCGCGGACGGCCCCGGCGAGGACGAGGGGCGACACAAGGCACAGCACCACCAGGCAACCCATGGAAGTCGCCATGGATTGTCGATCTAATGCAAGACTACTTTGCCCTGCACTGCGTTGAGAAGAGAACTGAGGTAGGAATGTTTGCCTCTGCTTCTGTAGCTTGCTGTGGGTGGTGAGATGAAGTGAACACTGGGTGCTTTATATAGTAGGAGGATGCAACTATGCAAGGGGAGAAGAGTGGTTTGGAGCTGTGGACACGGTGAGGTGGAGCAGGGGGCAGCTGGATTGTCAACTGCTTCAGCAATAATTCTTCCATCAAGCAACGTCCCCCAAGTCTTTAAACTTGCTCCCAAGCCAAGGCTTAAGACTGCATGCTATACTACTCTGGGGCGAAGTCGCGAAGATCGAATTGAACGTTCGTAGAAGTAGGCTGGATCTTGCTTGCAATAGATCAGTCATCATAGGTCTCACACTTTAACTCCAACCATATGATATTATAATTAGCGTCGAACAGAACGTGGCAATACAACGTTTTATATAATATACGTGATTCGGAGCTAAACAAAGTGGTATACAAAACATAAGGCGTATAGCCAAAAGTAAAAGGTCATTTCGTTGCTTCCGATTTAATCCTGCTACTGTTGATTAATGCAACATCGTGTACGTAGTGTATGCATGACTGTGTTGGTATGGCGGGTTTGCTTATGTTTGCGGGGTGGCGACCAATCATTCATTCAACGTCCGCTGGTCTGGATTTATATAATCATACCAAATCCGGGCAAAATACCAAATCCGGGCAAAGTGGACGTGCGATCGATGATATACGAACGTACCTACGTACTGTACTCTGGAAGTATGGAGGACACCGGCCGGATGCTTGGCCTACGTACATGTCGCGAGGAGTTGGTTCTCGCACTAGTGGAAAATGGCTTTTTAGTACCGGTTTCGCAACCGGTACTGCGCAATTGGGACTGATGCCCCCCATATCAGTACCGGTTGCTTATCGTCCGGTACTAAAGGGCCTTCACGTGGGCGCGGGGCACGGGCTCGTGCGGAGAACTTTTAGTACCGGTCGGTAACACCGGCCGGTGCTAAAGGGTTTAGGTTTTAAGGGTTTTGCAATTTATTTTTCGTTTCCTTTTTTTTTCTGTTATCTGTTTTCTTTTCTTCACTGCAATTTTATTTTATGTTTTCTTTTTCATCTACTGTTTTACATTCATACGGTATTATATATATACACGGTACACGTTGATGCATACGTAATATACTTTCGTATATGTATTCTACGCTGCTACTACATACGGTAAACGTTGATATATAATATAATTTAGATATAGGACATATTCATACTACGCTATTATATACATATATACAATCCGGTGTATAGAGATCGCAATAATGTCATACATCCTCCTCTTTCATATGGCATAGCTATATTTAGGATTATGGTATTCTCCCTTTGGATGCATGACCTCCTCAAGGATAAATCCCGCTATCTCCTCTTGAATTGCTTCTACGCGCTGATGTGGTAGGATGGCGTTCCGCTTGTCGTTAAGGTTTAAACGAGATCAATATGAATATATTAGTTGTGTGTGTATATATATATATCAAATCATAATAAGATTGAAATATAGTACAAGACAGTCACACTCACATCCATTCTTTTTTCACGCGACGCCTGCTCAACGCTCAAGGTCCTCATGAACTCGCAGACGTAGAATCCACATAATTCATTTCCCGGAGGCTGCTTCAAGGTCTTTACGAGAATATAACTTAATTAAATAATAATTTAAAATGATGATGAATTAAAGAGACTATGTTTAATAGTAGCACACTTACATCAATATGTTTAATAGTCAGCTCTGGTTTCCATTCACCCCTCTCTCTCTTGATGAATATTTTCCAAACCCTACTCACAAAAGCAAATGAATAAATGAGTTATGATTACTTGATATCATGAAATGGGGTTAATGGTTGAAATTACCTCTGAAGCATGTCAATCAAGTCCTGGTAGTATGATTGTGGTTTGCGTAATGAGTCAAATACTTCAACTAATCCCTTGTCAATGATAATGTCCAGTAGAATCCAATGGTAGCTGCACACGTTTATATAGTGAGGCATGAATATAACTCATCACTTAAACTTAACATCTAGTAATTAGCAATATAGAAATGTGTTCAAGACAGTCACACTCACTTGAAGTTGTAAGGAAGAAGTATATCTGCCGCATGTGTTTGGCTCAATAGCGACCTCAACAATGCCTCCTCGCAGTCCTCGGGCTTCCGCTCTAAGTTTTTGCAGTTAACGATAGATGGGTCAATGAACCCAACTTCTCAGAGTCTTTTCATTTTGCACTCGATAAGCATCCACCTGCATATATAATAGCATACGAAAGAATATAGTGAAGATAATTACAGACTCAATTAGTGAGGATAATTACATGCTCAGCTAGACATTTAGAAAAAACACTTACAGAACATAGCAACTCATGATAGTTGCGTCGAGAGCACGCCGGTTGTATAACTGCCATAATTCATCAAATTCGATACATATCTCGTGGTTGACGAAGAATTGGTCTTCTCGGTATGTCACGTAAAACACGAGTTGCTTGTCCTTTGCAACCTTCATGTACCAGTCATGCAATCTCCGCATTTGAAAAGCTAGACGCACCATCTCATCAGGAGGGAGAAGATCTTTCCCGTAGACAAACTTCCGTGCTATCTCAGTCGACTTGGGGAAAAGTGCGTCAAATGCATCATCGTCCATGTAGTCTGAAGCAAGAACATTTGTCCCAACGTTGGGACTCTTGTCTGTCTGAACCTTCAGCGGGGCGACCGACTGTACTTTCTGTTCTCCGAGCTGGGGAACCTGTTTCGCCTTCTTCTTCTTCTGTGCAGCGACCCTTTTCTTTTTATTCTCCTCTTGCGTGTCAAAACTCTTCGAGATAGAGCGTTCATAGTTATCAAGCAAAGTTCTACGGTCAGGATCACAGACGATGTCTAAAAAGTGTTTAACACCCTTAGGGTTTAGTACCTGTTTTGCCTCGGGCACTTTCTTCGCAAAGTGTGCGGCATTGTGAGCTTTGACCAAGGGAGCATTCTCCTCAACGGTCCGGTGGTAAGTTAACACCGGAAGATCCTTCAACGACGGCCCGTACTTGTAGGTGTCCTTTGGAGCACCACTCGACGCACCGGCAAGCATCTTCTACCTCATTGAGAAGGTCCTATTGCCGGTGGGCGGACTCTTTGCAAGCTCCGGGGTGGACTCCCGCTGGAGTGGACTCTTGGCAAGCTCCGGGGTGGACTCCCGCTGGAGTGAACTCTTTGCACGCTCCGGGGTGGACTCCCGCTGGAGTGGACTCTTTGCACGCTCCGGGGTGGACTCCCGCTGGGTTGGACTCACGCACCGGGGAGATGGAATCGCGCTGGGTTCCCTCTCGGTGTCCATATTTTCAATGTGGGGTGGACTTGGAGGTTGATTGCTACTCGGAGGGGTTGGTGGCCTACGCGTCGATTCTCCTGGAAACACGATGTGTTCCTTTCTCCATAGAATGACTCCGCGCAACACTTATCCCAGTGTCGTCTCCCCTTCAGCTCCAGGAAAGTCAAGATCCAGGTTCTCGAATCCCTTCATAATTTCGTCCACCCCGACTCGCGCGTAGCCAGCTGGAATCCGACCGCCATGAAGGGTTGCTCCGGGTATATTCTCTAAAGCAAAGGCGACCGCCACCTTTATGGATAGGTTCCTCATCTTGATGTGCAGCTCACAGTTTGTTCGCCCCTGAATCTGATCCACGGGGTATGTTGCGTCATCAGGCTGGACATTTTGTGTGGAAGCCACGCTGCTTTTCCGCTGAGATGCCATATCAAGTTGGTCCTCGTGCGGCTCAGATGCCCTTTTCTGCCTCATTTCATGTCGCAGGTCTAATATCATGTCTTCCAATATTATTCCCAATATTCCCATCTGTTGTATTATTCCTCCTTTTCTTCGATTGCTTAACTTTGCGCCGGAACCATGGAGAATCTTCATTACTTAACGTGATGCTTGGGTCAGTGTTGACTTTGAAGGGCGGAATTTCATCAAACTTATCATAATCTTCTGACATGTCTGTCTTGTCCTCCACTCCCACGATGTTTCTTTTCCCTGAAAGAACTATGTGGCGTTTTGCCTCGTCTGATGTATTCGCTTCCATGTTTTTTCTTTTCTTCGGTTTGGTAGACATGTCTTTCACGTAGAAAACTTGAGCTACATCATTTGCTAGGACGAACGGTTCGTCTTTGTAATCAAGATTGTTCAGATCCACCGTTGTCATTCCGTATATCGGGTCTACCTTTACCCCGCCTGCATTCAGCTTGACCCATTTGCACCGAAACAAAGGGACCTTAAAAGAAGGTCCATACTCAAGTTCCCATATCTCCTCTACGTAATCATAATATGTGTCCTTTTGCCCATTGCTGTTTGTTGCGTCAAAGCGGACACCACTGTTTTGGTTGGTGCTCTTTTTATCTTGAGTGACCGTGTAAAATGTATTCCTATTTATCTCGTACCCTTCGAAAGTGACTATAGTCGAAGATGGTGTCCTGGCCAACAAGTACAGCTGAACATCAACTTTGGTGTTACTCATGAGATGTGTTTGCAACCAACCGCTGAATTTCGCCGTGTGTTGATCTTTAATCCAGAACTCATCCTCCACCGGGTTCTCAGATCGTAAAATATTCATGTGTTCCTCGATATACGGAGCTGCCAACGAGGAATTTTGTAGAACTGTGTAGTGCGCTTGACTGAAAGAAGGTCCGTCCCCACATACAAATACTTTTTTACCTAGAGTGCCTTTTCCACTCAGTCTCCCCTCATGTCGCGACTGTGGAACACCAATCGGATTAATGTCAGGAATAAAGTCAACACAGAACTCAATGACCTCCTCGGTTCCATAGCCCTTGGAGATGCTTCCTTCTGGCCTAGCACGGTTATGAACATATTTCTTTAAGACTCCCATGAACCTCTCAAATGGGAACATATTGTGTAGAAATACGGGACCGAGAATTTGAATCTCTTCGACTAGGTGAACCAAGACATGCGTCACAACATCGAAAAAGGATGGGGGGAACACCAACTCAAAGCTGACAAGACACTAGACCACATCATTCTGTAATCTTGTTAGGATCATTGGATCGATTACCTTCTGAGATATTGCATTGAGGAATGCACAAAGCTTCACAATGGGTACTCGAACATTTTCCGGTAGAAGCCCCCTCAATGCAATCGGAAGCAATTGCGTCATAATCACATGGCAGTCATGAGACTTTAGGTTTTGAAATTTTTGTTGTGCCACATTTATTATTCCCTTTATATTCGACGAGAAGCCAGACGGGACCTTGATACTGCTCAGACATTCAAAAAATATCACTTTCTCTCGTTTGGTTAGAGCATAGCTGGCAGGACCGTCATAATGTTCTGGAAGCAGGCCGTCTCGTTTTTTCAAACGTTTCTGGTCCTCCCGTGCTGCCGCTGTGTTTTTTTTCTTCCCATACACGCCCAAATGGCCTAGCAGGTTCACACAAATATTCTTCGTCACGTGCATCACGTCGATTGCAGATCGGACCTCTAGTACTTTCCAATATGGTAGCTCCCAAAATATAGATTTCTTCTTCCACATGGGTGCGTGCCCGTTTGCGTCATCCGAAACCTTTAGTCCTCCAGGACCCTTTCCAAAGATTACTTTTAGATCCTTGACCATATCAAATATTTGTTCACCAGTACGGTCCATAGGCCTCCTACGTTGATCTGCCTCACCTTTGAAATGCTTTCCTTACTTCCGGACGTTATGCCTGACCGGAAGAAATCGACGATGCCCCAGGTACACACACTTCTTACAATTATTCAAGTATATACATTCAGTATCATCCAAACAGTGTGTACATGCATGGTATCCCTTAGTTGTCTGTCCTGAGATGTTGCTAAGAGCAGGCCAATCATTGATCGTTACGAAAAGCAACCCTCGAAGGTCAAAATCCTCCTGTTTGTGCTCATCCCACACACGTACACCTTCTTCCCGCCACAACTCTAAAAGTTCGTCAACTAATGGCCTGAGGTACACATCAAGCTCGCTCCCTGGTTGCTTCGGTCCTTGGATGAGCACTGGCATCATAATGAACTTTCGCTTCATGCACAACCAAGGAAGAAGGTTGTAAATACATAGAGTAACAGGCCAGGTGCTATGACTGCTGCTTTGCTCTCCAAAAGGATTGAAGCCGTCCGTACTTAGACCAAATCTTAAGTTTCTTGCGTCATCCGCAAAGTCCGGGAACTCTCTCTCGATTTTTCTCCACTGGGATCCATCAGCGGGGTGTCTGAACATCGCGTCTTTCTTCCGGTCCTCTTTGTGCCATCGCAACATCTTGGCATGCTCTCTGTTGCTGAACAAACGTTTCAACCGTGGTATTATAGGAGCATACCACATCACCTTGGCAGGAACCCTCTTTCTGGGGCGCTCGCCATCAACTTCACCAGGGTCATCTCGCCTGATCTTATACCGCAATGCACCGCATACCGGGCATGCATTCAGATTCTCGTACTCCTCACCGCGGTAGAGTATGCAGTCATTAATGCATGCATGTATCTTTTGCACCTCTAATCCTAAAGGACAGACGATCTTCTTTGCCTTGTACGTACTGTCGGGCAATTCGTTATCCTTTGGAAGCATCTTCTTTATCTTTTTCAACAACTTTTCAAACCCCTTGTCCGATACACCATTCTCAGCCTTCCATTGCAGCAAATCCAGTGTCGTACCCAGCTTTTTCTGGTCATCTTCGACACCTGGGTACAATTTTTTTTGGTGATCCTCTAACATGCGCTCCAACTTGAGCCACTCGCTCCGATTTACGTTGTTTCTCTGTGCATCAGCAATGGCCCGGGAAAGATCATCAGCGGGCTCATCCGGCGCCTCTTCGTCAGGCGCGTCTTCTCCAGTTTCCCCCATTGTAGTGCCGTCGTATTCAGGAAACTCAGGATAGTTGTCATCGTGCTCTTCTTCTTCATTGTCTTCCATTATGAACCCTGTTTCCCCGTGTTTGGTCCAACAATTATAGCCGGACATGAAACCGGACTGAAACAGGTGGATGTGAATGGTTTTTGAGTTGGAGTAACTCCTGATATTCTTACAAGCACAACATGGACAATACATAAAACCATCCCGCTTATTTGCCTCAGCAACACGGATAAAATCCAGCACGCCGGTCATGAACTCCGGAGTGCGTCGGTCAACGTACATCCATTGTCGATTCATCTGCATTATGTAAATATATACAAAACCATTACACAATAGTTATATATATATATCTACCATGAATAGATTGATACGTGACCAATTCATTAATACAAGTTCACCATATTTAAACAAATCTAATACATAGTTCTCATAAAACATTCATTAATTGAAACTAACATAGAACTAGCTAAAGAATTTAAATCCAACGACAAATGCGATCAAAATCGCAACTAAGGTAATTATTGAACCAACAACATAATGATACCAAGCCTCTTGACTAATGACATATTTTCTAAACTTTTTAATCTTCAAGCGCATTGCATTCATCTTGATCTTGTGATCCAAGCGCATTGCCTCCATCTTGATCTCGTTATCATCGACGACGTCGGCAATCTTCAACTCCCATTTCATCTTCTATTCGAGACGAAGATCTTCACTTCTTTTCAATTTAGCTTTCAAATCATTGTTTTCTTCTACTAAAAACTCGATAATAGGGTCGGGCTCATTTTCCGGTTCAACTACCTCCTAGATAAAAATATATCTACGTTAAGTTGGTCGGTATAATTTTTATAAACACGAAATTAAACAAACATATACTTATAACAAACAATCGTACCACATCCGAATAATAGAGCGGGCGAGAGCCAGTGTGGACAGATGTCAAAACCATGACACTATATATAACAAAAAGTTACACAAATAAGAAAATTATACAAGTAATAATTCTATAAACAATTAATTACGTAATTATAGCATAAAATGAGCTAAACTAGGACTAAATGAGCTAAACTAGGACAAAATTAGCTAAACTAGCACAAAGTAAATGATGAAACTAGCACTAAATAAGCTACATTTGTAGATTTTTCTAAATTTTTCTATCTAGGTCAAACTAACAATACATTTCTAGATTTTCCTACATTTTTCTATCTAGGTCAAACTAACACTAAATGAGCTCAAACTAGCACTAAATGAACTGAAGTTTCCAATTAAATGTAAGAGAAACAAGTTTCTAACCTTTTTGACCAAAAATGGTGCCACCAAATTGGACAAATCGCCGGATCGCCACCGAGCTCGAGCAAGAACAGAGAGAAATAAATGAGGAGGCAGAGAGTGAAGTGAGCTCGGGCTGGAGTAAGCAGATGGAATTTATAGCGAAATGTTTTAGTACCGGTTTGTGTTACAAACCGGTACTAAATGTCCATCTTTAGTACCGGTTTGTAACACAGACCGGTGCTAAAGGTTCTCGCCGTGGGGCCCGCCGCTGCAGCGCCAGCCCCAAACCCTTTAGTTCCGGTTGGTTACACCAACCGGTACTGAAGGTTGCTTCCCGACCGGTACTGCTGCCCCTCGCCTGTCCGGCCGCTGGGACCGGTACTAATATAATATTAGTACCGGCCGCAAACTGGTGCGGGACTAAAAGTCTAGACCAAAAGTCCGTTTTCTACTAGTGTCGCCCGGATGGACTTGTTAATTTCAACTGTATTTGAAGGAAACCAGAGCGTGCATAACTAGCTAGCTGTTTATAGAGTTGTTACTTTTGTCTGCTTATTA
Source organism: Poa annua (assembly GCA_026929855.1). Taxonomy (NCBI): domain Eukaryota; kingdom Viridiplantae; phylum Streptophyta; class Magnoliopsida; order Poales; family Poaceae; genus Poa; species Poa annua. The sequence goes on along the minus strand of CM049435.1, from coordinate 23,743,964 downwards.
ACCAATAGAGCTGGTATGCTGGCAACCAACTGAAAAAATCATGTCATCTTTTAATCCTACTAGTATGCTGGTACCCACCCCGGTTGATAGTATCCTAAGAGTGACCATCAGCAGAGAGGTCTGCATCCAGAAGCCATGACATCTCAGACGGTAAGCCCAATCCATGATCCAGTTGTTGGCCATGGAGAAAACCTACAAGAAATTAGCAGTTCCAAACTTATTAAAAATCAAATTATTTTGACAATTCCAGATGACCCCACGTACACAAAGCAGAAATGCCAACGAATTATCGATTTTGTTTTCTTCTACATACCATTCAACCAATTACCAAACATTATATTAATATTAGTCGGTGGAGGTAAATCTAAACAAAAATTGGACAATAAGCCAAATCATCTTAGCAAAAGGACACTTTAAAAACAGATGTTGGATTGACTCCTCCCAGTCACAAGAACAACACTTTCTTAGACCTTGTCTAATTTCTTTTGACCAAATTATCTTTAGTAAGTAACGCCTCTTTTATGAAGGAACCACAGAAATATTTTAATCTTTAGCAAAATCTTTAATTTCCAAAGGTATTTTCACAAGAACCATTTATACCCAATTACCCATTCATCATGTCAGCATACATAAGTTTAACCGAATAAGCCTGTAGTCAGTTAACTTCCACATGAAGTTATCTGGCTCAACAGACAAATTAACAACCATTAAACGTTGACAAAGATGGATCCAAGCATCCCAGTTATTGCCAACGAAAGCCCTCCAAAATTCTAAATTCTGATGTTCATGCATAAGAACACTCGCAACTGAAACATTTTATAAGATGCTATGCTGAAGTGGGCAGTGTAAGTCTCGTGTGATTCATTGTGTTGCTCCTCTTCTCTATTGCATATGTTGAGTGGATCTTCTAATTGCTAGATTGAGCATCCATCCAAACGTACAATCAACTTTCTTGTTAACGCCGTATATGATGCAAGACCACCTATGGCGGAGAGATTGATCCGTGCGCCATATTTGGTGTTTGTCCGGGCCCTGCCCGCAGACATTATACGGATGAAATTTGTCCAATCCGGTTAGAGATGACTTGATTTTTTTTTAATGGTGAGATGTCTTGATATGGAACTTCACTTACAATAGTACAATAGGAATTTAAACACGCTAATCTAATAGAAATACATATATTTTACATTTTAAATACGTATGTTAAGGATTAATTAATGATTATGACACAAAAGTATATCCTTCTATGTTTAGCTCCTAACCTCACCAGGCTGTAATTTGGAATCTATTATACAAATTTCGCGTGCGTACCCCAAATCATGGAGTTGCTTCTTACTTAATTTCCATTCCAACAATTGGTAGCATAAGTAGAAAGGCATAATCAAGGTGATTTCAGCTCATGCCCATAGCAGGGTGGTTGTACCCTCAGCCCACCAGAGTTCAAACCCCAGGTTTGACGTCTGTGTGTTGCATTTAGGCGGAATATTCTTTCAGTGGGAGGCGACGTTCCCGTCGACAGCGAGGCGCCCGTGGTGTGACTTCGTCAATCTCAAGACTCGATCCGCCGGCTCAGTATTTCGGAGGTGCTCATAGGGGTAGGGTGTGCGTGTGTGCGTTCATAGGGGTGAGTGTGCGTGCGTGTTGTGAGCGTCTACGTTTGTACTGTGTTTCTAAAAAAAAAAAACAGCTCATGCCCATTTTGGTTGGCACACAACTTCACCCAATCCGAAGGCTATTGGGTATAGTGCCCACACACTATGCCATGGTGCCCTAGTCTAGCTATGCACTTTTTACAGACGGTTTGGTTTAGTAATTAACCGGTTATGTACGGCCCATGATGTAATTAACGCTCAACTCCACGATGTACTACGTCTAATCTACTATGTTTTGGTTAGTGTTTTAAATTGTTTGTCGGGCTTGCGCAAGTAATCTACCATTTAAATCTGTTGAAACCAAAGCTGACAACTTTAGGAATGACACTTGAGCCAAAAGTAAAAGCCCATTTGCGTTCAAATGCAGGACCGTGTTTGGTGATCATTAAACCCTGGGATTCATATATCTACTAGTGCTGAATCATAACAAATTTACGCTACGTTTGGTCATCTAGGGGGACCGTCTGGTCGATCTCCCTACCTAACGCACCGATGGATCAGGTCGAAAGGGTTGTGCGACGATGTACTAGCTCTGTCTCCGTGGGACACGGCCGAGATGCGCGATGATATGATACATGTCGCCAGCTGCAGGAAGGACTTCTTTCGACTGTTCTAAAGTTCCAGAACCCTCCAGCTAGCGCAGGGCAGGGGCTTCAAGAAACGACCGTACGTCAGTGCCTGTCTGGTTGAGAGATTTCTGCTAGTATATGGCAAAATCTTTTTTTGCAATTGTCAGAGGCACGTCCACGTACAAATAGATTTGATGATTTCCTCAACAATTCAAAAGGTACTCTGTTAGGAGATAGGACCCAGGAGGAAGGAGCATTTCGTTATATGCAATTCACATGAGTATCCAATAAAACTAATACCTTAAAATTCAAAAAAAAAAACTAATACCGTGGCATTGTTGTCGGAAATTCCTTTTGCCTCCCGAGTTTCAGTGCACATTTTATATATTAAAATAAATTCATATTAACAAGTTTCAAACATGTACGAAAAATTATAAGATGCAGTCAAGCATGCAAAATCACAATGGTAATTGTTTTCCTCTATGCTACAAAAAAACGACAAACCTTATGAATTTTGTATTTTTTAAAATATGCATTGTTCACGACAATCAGATTCGTATTTTCTTTTATTTGAGTCTAGCTGGCAATGTAAAATATTAAAAGTCATTTTTAGTACGTTCGTACGTAGAATGCATCATTGAATAAATTAAGAATTTTCCAGATTTTTCTAAATTTAATAAATATTATTCTTGATTTTTTTAAAGAAAATAAATGGAGCGGAGCTAGAAATCCCTTCTCCATCACTATACTTACTCTCTCTTTCTTTCTCTCTCTGTCTCTTTCTGTCTATCTTTTTTTCAAATTGGAGGATACTCTCGCGCCTATGTATCAAAATGATGCACACAACCTTTTTAATTAATAATAATAAAAACAAGAAAACCATCAACGCCTTACAAGGAAATACAAAGAAATACATCGATAAACCGGAAGCCATCGTCAAGGCGCTAACTCGCTACACCTACAATATTGATGAACATGGTGGACATAATCGAGCCAATTACCCGACCTCACACACCAACCCACATAATCAAAATTCAGAGACTTGCACCGAGCTGTCCAATAATGAGCCGAGAGCACAAACAGTCTAACAGACCCTCACTCTCACCCCATGCGCGAACTCAGAATCTCGTCTCGCCGTCTTCCACTAGCCTATATTCAGCATAGATCAACGCATTGACCTTGTCAAGCTTGTCGTCGGCGCCGCACAACGCCAGATAACACCACCATCTTACGCGTGTTCATCACTCTGCACCACCGTCGAGACCCCACTGCACCATGTCGTCGAAGCTCGAAGACACCGAAGCGGTAGAGGCCACGCTGCTCCACCTTATACCCTCTTCGATCAGTAGTTGCCCCATCATCTATATATATATATATATCTATCTATCTATGTTTGAGAGGTCATTTTTTTAAGAAGTGAGGTCATCTCACTTGGTTAGGTAAGTCGATGTACAATTCAATCACCCAGTTCAAGTTCCCGCTGAACCATGTTCGGATTCTTACTATTTAAAAATAAAAATCCGATGTAGGGGCTTCGCATATTCTTTAAAAAAAAGGTCATTTTTGTGTGGCACCATTGCAAAATGTTGTTTTAACTAGCACCCTTGAAAGCATTTCGTGGTGGCCGCAGCTCATACACATAAGAGAATTTCAAAACTACTCAAGAGGAACATCTTGGTCATCTAGTTTTATGCAGCAGCTAACCACCACTTTTTTTTTAGACACACCAAAGGGATGGTGCCACATATATTTATTTATCTGATTTTGTTAGAACTCGAGAAAGAGGAAAAGGAGTTATCCCATCATCATCCATTTATTAGGAACGTCATTAGATACTCTAGAGTATCTACTACTATATGATCACGATATAATTGGTCATAAGTTCTCCTAAAGATAATAATTGGTCATAATTAAAACAGATCCTTATGAAAGTAAAGTACTACAGTGATTTAATCATGTAAGCCAGCTATATATAGTACCAGCTCATGCACCATATCTTAAACAAAATACGGCTAAAGAAAAAAAAAAAATACAGGTGAACCATATTACAGGACCCATTAAACATTGTCGGATCCGATCTATTTGTCTGCTTAATTCTTCTATCCGGCCCCTTTTTAACCTGCCCCCGCCGGCAACTGCCCCTGGAACCTGGACAACGACTTTGACTTTTGGATAGAAATATTTTAATGTTGTTCGATCTGTTTTTTTAGATTAAGGTTCATAATCTCTTCACACTTGCTAGCTGTTAACTCTAATTATTTAAGCTTCTGATAAACAAATGACTCGTCAACTTTTATGATAACATATGCTTTGCATTTTATTATGTGTTATATATGGGGAAAGGAAAAGAGGAGGCGTGTAAAGTAATCTCCGGCGCAGAGAAGACAGCACTATTCTGTTGAATGACGTGGAAGAATAACATGCACGTGCATGATGGAGATAAAACAGTCACTAGAATACATAAAATAGTAGTACATCCTTAAATTTAATCCTGAATTGTTATAACTTTTCCATCTGCTCGATCATGTATTCTCCACGTTATCCAAATATCAACGTGCCACGCCTTTAGCAACACCTCAAGTGAATTATTGAGGATGCACCCATGTGTGGCTCATAGCCAAATTAATAGGAAATACGAGCTCCATGTGATATCTCTGTCTACCAATGAAACGGTGAGTGTCATGCCATGAGAGCAGTAGATCACGATGTGACAGAAGCTGCCACTAGTAGAAAATGGGGCTTTGATTCACCCCTTTAGCCCGTAATTAAAAAGGAACCGGGACTAAAGCGTTGCAAGCCACCGGTTTCAATTTGTGAGGGACCTTTTGTCCCGGTTCGTGCCACGAACCGGGACTAAAGGTTCACCACATGCGGCCCCAAAGGCGGGGCCCAGCGTGTTACCTTTTAGTCCCGGTTCGTGGCATCAACCGGGACTAAAAACTTAACCATCAACCGGGACTAAAGGGTCTGTGGCAGGCTACTTTTTTACCGCGAAAAAACAACGTCTAAAATAAATAAACAAAAAAGATAAAAACTTCAAATTTAAAAATCCTTTGACGTGCCGGTACCTATCGCAACCTACTATTAGGGAAATTTTTAAATTTTGAATTTTGATTTTTTTTGCAAAAAAAGTGATCTCAATTTAAAAAGCTATAACTTTTGCGTACAAATTCGGAAAAAATTATGTAATATATGAAAAACTATCTACGCAATTAGGTCACATAAAATGACATTGTGTGATGATTTACCATTTTAAGCTTTTTTATTATTAATTGTAGCCAAAGTTTAGTCACGGATGGAATGATAGAATGCGAAACTTGCATAGCGGGTCAACCAGAAGGAATCTTTTTATGGAAATTTTGTCAAAAATCAAGTTTATCATTTTTCATGGCAACTAGTACACATGTAAGGACCCAATGCCAAAGGATTTCCTTTTTTGAGGTGTTTATCACTTTATTCCATTTTTTCGTAAAAACGATCAAAACGGTCGCGATGACTATTCATCGAAAGAGGTAAGATTTTCAAGAATTATCAATGTTTCTGTGATATAACCAATAGTTGTGTACCTTAAAATGATTTTTCTAAAAGATTTAGACCAAACTATCAAATAGTTGTAGTTCAAATTTGAATTACATTCGAAAAATCGACATAAACTCATTTAACTAGGCGAAATTAGGTAGAAATCAATGAAAAACCTAATACTTGGGGATTATCCATCATATGTGTACTAGTTTCCATGAATTAAATGGGTGCCATTTTGCATCATATTTTGTGTACTTTGTTCGCAAAAAAAGTCAGTTTTTGCACTTAAAAAATGGAAAATGATATTTATGAAAACAATTTCAAGAATCCCTTCGGCATGATTGTTTCCTATACCAATATGCACCTATTTGTGAAATATGAGATCTTTATCACAAACTATGCCGTGGAAATGACCATAACTTGATCATTTGGCTTCCAACTTATAGATGTTTATTATAGATGTTTATAGATGATAGTACTTTTTATGAAGACTTTTTTGGCAAATTTTGTCAAAAATCAAGTTTATCATTTTTCATGGCAACTAGTACACATATAAGGACCTCATGCCAAAGGATTTACTTTTTTGAGGTGTTTATCTCTTTATTCCATTTTTTCGTAAAAACGATCAAAACGGTCGCGATGACTATTCATCGAAAGAGGTAAGATTTTCAAGAATTATCAATGTTTTTGTGATATAACTAATAGTTGTGTACCTTAAAAATGATTTTTTTCAAAATATTCAGACCAAACTATCAAATAGTTGTAGTTTAAATTTGAATTACTTTCGAAAAATTGACATAAACTCATTTAACTAGGCGAAATTAGGTAGAAATCAATGAAAAACCTAATAATTGGGGATTATCCATCATATGTGTACTAGTTTCCATGAAAATTGAATGGGTGCCATTTTGCATCATATTTTGTGTACTTTGTTCACAAAAAAAGTCATTTTTCGCACTTAAAAAATGGAAAATGATATTTATGAAAATAATTTCAAGAATCCCTTCAGCGTGATTGTTTCCTATACCAATATGCACCTATTTGTGGAATATGAGATTTTTATCACAAACTATGCCGTGAAAATGACCATAACTTGATCATTTGGCTTGAAACTTATATATGTTTATAGATGATAGTCATTTTAGTGAAGACTTTTTTGGCAAATTTTGTCAAAAATCAAGTTTATCATTTTTCATGGCAATTAGTACACATATAAGGACCCCATGCCAAAGGATTTCCTTTTTTGAGTTGTTTATCGCTTTATTCCATTTTTTCGTAAAAACAATCAAAACGGTCGCGATGACTATTCATCGAAAGAGGTAAGATTTTCAAGAATTATCAATATTTCTGTGATATAACCAATAGTTGTGTACCTTAAAATGATTTTTCCAAAAGATTCAGACCAAACTATCAAATAGTTGTAGTTCAAATTTGAATTACTTTCGAAAAATCGACATAAACTTATTTAACTAGGCGAAATTAGGTAGAAATCAATGAAAAACCTAATACTTGCGGATTATCCATCATATGTGTACTAGTTTCCATGAAAATTAAATGGGTGCCATTTTGCATCATATTTTGTGTACTTTGTTCACAAAAAAAATCATTTTTCGCACTTAAAAATGGAACTAAATAGCAACTAGTACACATATAAGAACCCCATCCAAAGGATATCCTTTTTTGAGGTGTTTATCGTTTTATTTCATTTTTTCGTAAAAAATATCAAAATGGTCAACAGGACTATCGATGTTTCTGTAATGCAAAAGATGATTTGGAAGTCATATTTGGATTCCTCTAATTTTTTTGATCAATTTAGACATTTTTTTTGTTAAATTCCGATTTAAGGATTTAAAGATACGAATTATTCCATACTAAATAAAAAGGCAAAAATAAAGTAATATTTATTTTATCATTATTTATTTTAATATTATTATTATATAATCATTTTTGTTTATTCAACTAAATTTTTATAATACAAGCAATGAAAAAGTGTATCATCATAACCGAGTGTTTAATATGGTTGATAAGATAGTAATATCAGTAAGTTCTCAGTTCTCTCTTAGTATCTAATTTGAAATGAACCTAAAAGTTAAGCATGCTTGGGGTGGAGTAGTGTGAAGATGGGTGACCGAGCGGGAAGTTTGACTATAGGTATGCACTTTGAATTGAGAATAGAGGTAAATATAAAGTAATTGGTCAAATAATTCAAATATTCGAAGTTCAAAAACTATTCGAAGATTCGAAATAAAAACACCTGAAAAAAACTGAAAAAATTGATTTTTTTAAAAAAATTGAATTTCTACGAAAAATCTTTAGTCCAGGTTGGTATTACCAACCGGGACTAAAGTGTCCCAACCCTCCGGACACACGTGGCCATGTGGGAGAGCCTTTAGTCCAGATTCGTAAACAACCGGGATTAAATGGTGGGAGGTTTTAGTCCCGCTTTGCTAGTCCCGGTTGGAGAAACCGGGATTGAAGGGCCTCTCAAACCGGGACTAGAGACCCTTTTTCTACTAGTGTGCATGCCAAAATAGATCGATTGTTGAAAATTATCATGAACGAACGACAATCTTGGTTCTAGTATTTGGATAAGGATAACGCTGGGAGGCTAGCTAGAACCTCTCATGTTTGGCACGTACGCCAACGTTCAAATATTTTTTTTGCATTTTTTGGCACGTTAACGCAACATCCGCATCCCAGTTTTGCATTTTTGCATAGCTATGCGGCCTAGCTATGAGCCTCTAGACTAATAGACTAATAGTACACGCCGCAGCGCCGCGCACCATAGCCTAAGTTAAACTTGTTCAGTGAGACAGCGACGGTAACCACTCGTCCCATAGCTACTCCCGGAGTAGCAACTTCACCCTATAGCTAGCTAACTTGCTCAGCGATGGCAACTTCACCTAGCAGCAGTTGATCTGATCGGATCCGACGAGGCGACAACAGTGTGAAAGTCGGTGTTGAAACAGTCGACACGGCATTAAGGTGCGCTGGGAATTCTAGCTGGCCGGACGGCCGGCCGCTAGCTTCCGTCTGTTGTTAGATCATGTCGTTGTTCGTGGAATGGAAACGCTCAATATCATCTGGCTACTTTATATATTCATCTTAATCTGGTAACTAGCTCGTCCGATCGCTATTCATAGTAGTTTTGGGTAACATCTGTCCAGATATACCGGAGCTACTAATCAACTTTCTTGGTAATTAGTTAACGTCATCCCAGAAAGTTAGCCTGGATAGCTCTCTCATTATCAGTCCCGGTCTAGGACTCTAGGTACTCCTTAGCACTTCATTTACATCCGGAATCACTTCTCCGCGGTACCTCAGATATAAGGGCATCTCCAGCGGCTCGACGTATTTTGGACCCAAATCGTGTCCGTTTTGATCTGTTTGTGTCAGCCGCGGACACAAAATGGGCTCGTATTTGTCCGATGTCCGTTTTACGTCGTGGGTAGCCCCAACGGCCCGACGCAATTAAAGCCGCTGTTAATGGCGGCATAGAATTAGCGCCACCGCGCGCGCCGTTTCGTGCGTTCCCGCCCACGGCGGCGTTTCGCGCCACCCAGTTCCTGCGCGGGGTGGGAAGCCTTTCCCACGCGCCGGACTTTCGCTTCCCGCCCCGCCGCGGCCTTTATAAGACGTCGCCGGCGGTGCTCAGCCTGCACCAAACACAATGGACGAACATCCCGACAACACTTGGGTTAGGATCTCCGAGATGGCTCGCGTCCGCTTCCCGGACGACGAGCAAGCGGCGCAAGCCTACGCTCGGTTCACCTTCGACGCCGAGGAGATCGCGGCGTACGCCGCGATTCCCGACGAGGTCGGCGAGGAGCAGGCAGCCCTAGCCGCTGCGCGTGGAGCGACCCAGCTCCGCGGAGAGCTCTGCGCCGAGCTGCGGAACGAGGGGACCACCTGTGCCCCCGCTTTCTTCACCGTCTCCGCCCCCACCTCCGGCTCCGCCCGACCACCGCTTCAGCCGCTGTCGGGCGGTCCGCCATGACGGTTGCGCTGGCGGCTCGCGCGGAAGTCCTCCACGCCGAGTCGTCGGCGTGGAGGACGACGACGACGACGCCGACCTCGACTTCCTCGACCGCTAACCGGACGAACCTGATCGAGGCGACGAGCAGAGGGTGCTCCTCGCCTCGTTCGAGACGCACCGCCACGACCGAGCTGGGCGGCAGCTCATGAACGAGGCGCGCGCCGCCCAAGAGGACCTCGTCACGGGGTTCCGGGCGCACCGCCTCGAGCAACAGAAGCGGCAGCTCGCCGCCCTGGAGGAGGACCGAGCAGTGCGCGCACGGGCGAACGCCGAGCGCGAGCATGGACGCTCGGCGTCCCTGCCGTCGATCGTCCTGGCGGAAGGCGCTGCGGTGGCTGTAGCGGCAAGGGCGGCGAGGGACGCTGCGGCAGACGCCACGGCGGTGGCCGCCCGTGCGCGGGCAACGCAGGCGGTGGCGGAAGCGAAGGTGGCAGAGGCGGCAGCGGAGAGGTCGCACTGGATGAACGCCCTGGAGGAGGGCCAGGCGCGGCGGAGGCTGGAGGAGGGACAGGCAAGGGCAGAGGCGTCTCACCGGGCGAGGACGGCGTTCCAGGGGCTGACGCCGTCGGAGTGGCGCCATCTGATCGGCCGGAGCTAGCGCGCGCTCTGGGGCGACGGTGGCGCTGGGCCGTCCGGCGCAGGCGGCTCCGGTGTCCAGTAGGGCGAGCGACTGCGAGTAGCCCCTATGATGGTAGGGCGCGCGACGGCGAGAGTATGGGGCCGTCGGCGCCATTTTGAATGTAATAGGAGGGCTAATTATATCATGTATTAATGATAACTATCTAAACTAAATTTGTTTCCATGCCATGTGGGGCCGTGAGCGGTTAAAGAGGACGTGCGCGGAAAGCGCGGACCGTCCGCGACGACGCAAACCGCGTCCAAATTTGGGCCGCGTTTGCATCGCCACGGACGGCTCGTACATTTTGCGTCGGGCCGTTGGACTGGGTTTTTCCCAGTCCCGATCATTTTCGGACAAAAACGGTCGTCCACGGTCCATTTGCGTCGGGCCGCTGGAGATGTCCTAATATGTTGTTTGTAATATGTCTACAAAATAGTAAAGTGATGTATTATAAATTTTCAAAAATATTAGCACGCCTTTGATCCACGATAAGTAGTGCGAGCTCTTGTTATAAATTTTGCTTGAAATATGTTTTAAGAAGATGTATAACAGCAGAAGTGATATTCGAAAGTGGATTTTATCTTTTATGTGGATCTATCAAATATTCTCTTTGATGGTATATATACTACTTGATCCTCCTATATCCATTTCCTCTTTAGGATTGGGCGACGATAGACGAAAGCATTGAAGGAAGGCGCGGATGCACAAGAACTCAAGCTATTCAAAGGAAAAGCATTCTCGCCTTTAGTGCAATGCTTCAGGCTTATATTTATTTCATCCCAAAAAATGGGGTGATTAACTGTTTCTATATGCTGGCCCACAAAATAGTGCTTATAGATGCCATTATGCCAAGGTCAACCATCACAAAAATTTCGCAAAAATAATAATCACAAAATAAACAAGCAAATACAATTTCAAAAAAAAAAACAAGCACATACGATTGTGTACTTGTGTGTCAGATCTAACCAACAACTATAGCAGGTCAGACAAGAGGGGTTGACGACGATTATGAGCCTTGACCTAAAAGGAGAAGAACAACACATGAACTGACGAACATATAGTTCACACATACACATCAAACTTGACTCGATCAAACTTAACATTCTGTTCTCAGTGACGTTCAGTTCCTGGGCGGAGCAGGTGAAAAAGGACCCAGATGGATGCAGACAAGTCGGCCGGGTTGGTTTATGATGGGTAGGCCGGTAGGGTGGGGCTTTGTAGTTGGTACACTAGCTAGTAGTTTTTTTTTCCGTAGCTATGCTAGAAAAAATAGCTGAATTGTACACTAGCACTAGCTGATATCTATTCTAGATTTTAGGCTTTATATATCTACGCACTAAACCCGTCTTGGGAACGTTGCGAACACAGTACAAACGCAAGCGCTCATATACACGCGCATACACTCACCCCTATAAACGCACGCACGCACACCCTACCCCTATTAGCACCTCCGATAGACTGAGCTGGCAGATCAGGTTTTAAGATTGACGAAGTCACTACAGTCGCCTCGATGTCGACGGAACGTCGCCTCCCACTGAATAATATTCCGCCTAAATGAGAAACACCAGCGTCAAATCTGGGGTTTGAACTCTGCTGGGCTGGAGGTACAACCACCCACCTAGCCATCTTGCCTACGGGCAAGTTCTCGGGCAAATTGATATTCTTCTTGAGAGTATGAGCAAATAGATTTTTTTATTAGTATTATATTAGTAGATTAATATTTAGATGTGATGATGTTGCTTAGTGAATGTATAGATTATCAGAAAGATGAGGTCTTATTTGCCCATCATGCCTACGCGATTTGTTGCTACACTCCATGCATAATAAACTCTTGTTTGACCTCTAGTTAGACCAGCTCCACTCGCGGCGTCAAGAGACCCGCCAATAGCTCTACTGGGCGCAACGGATGTAATGTCCGTTGCGTAATAGCGTGTTACGTCTGACGCGACCCAATATTTCGTACGGCGTGTCCAGCCCACGCCCTCCCGTTTGTAGTTGCTTAACACACTGGAACCGCTCACGCCGCCGCATCGAATCTAGACAGGCGGGTTGGGCCTGTCATTGACATAGTGAATTAAACTCTACCACACCCCTCATTTCCCTTCTCCCACTTCAATTCAGCCGACCATGACGACGTCCTCCTTGCCGCCCCCACACCTCTCCTTGTCCGCGGCGCTAGCTCACCGGACACAGAAATCTTGCACCACAAGCCCCCCATCTCCCATAGGCTAAGGGTGACACAAAGAAGGCCAACGGTCTTTATTATCTTCGAGGTACGACAATTTCAGGTAATGCCGCCCCTGTTGTTTCAAATGAATTATCTGATTGTGATGCCGGGCATATGAGTGAACTTGGTTTGGCAGAATGAAACAAGAGAGGACTTCTTGATGGATATAGCACTAATCCGAGAGTAACCGCGCACCCGAGGTGTTCAAAGCCCCATAGCAATGGGAACGGAATACTTTATTAATAGAGCGCAGATTGAACTGCATGAAGGAGATATGCCCTAGAGGCAAATAAATAAGTAGTATTTATTGCATTATCTTATAAGTTTATAATAGGTTTTTTGTATTATGCTATAACTGTATTAATCGGAATTATTAATACACGTGTGATACATAGACAACCAGAGTCCCTAGTGAGCCTCTATATAAACTAGTCCATTGGGCAACAGTTGATCGAGATTCCCGATCAAGGACAATGACGTCGGTTGACAATGGGGTCATCTTATTAGTAGAATAAGGTGATGGACATACGCAAAGTATTGCAATAAGATCGTATTACGATGTTTGTCATTTGCAATAGATGAGTAATATGATAGCTTATTCCTTAGACCGTGAGACCGTACTTATTGCTACTTCGTAGGGGTACTTTGAGAGCATCAAACGTTGTGTCTTATATAGCATGACAATAACGGTGTCCATCTTGGGTATCCCGAAAGAGTATGTTGAGACGTAAGGATCAAGAGCGGGATTTGTTCATTCTTGTAATGGAAAGATACTCTGGGCCCACTCGGTGAGATTGCATCTATATAGCTGCGCAGCTTATGACTAGGTCATGGAGATGTAATATCACAGACGAGTTAATAACCTTTGTCGGTAACGAGATACAACAAGGACATCGGATGTCTACGATCATATCTCGGACAAGGTAGTATCGTAGAAACAAAGGGAATGAATATCATGTTTATGGTTCAACGACGATATTCGTAGAATGCACATGGGCCGTCATATGCGTCCAGGTATCCCTGGCGGTCATTGGTGAGCGGAGTGTCTCGACCATGTCTGGAGTGTTCTCGAACCGTAGCGTAACAAACTTAAGGTCTTAACGACACCTGGAGAAGGTTCTGGAATAATATAGGATTTTATTGGAGAGAGAGGAATGATCCGGAAAGAGTTCCGGTGGTCCGGAAGGAGTTCCGGGAAGGTCTGGAATGGTTCCAGGAATGTCCGAAAGATGTTCGGGTGGTTCGGAAAATGTTTCGGAGTCACGGGATATTAAATAGTATTTAAATATATTAATTATGAATTAATTATATTTTATATTAATTTAATTATTAAATAATAAAGGAAAAAAGGGGGCAGCCCACCTAAGTGGGCCAATTGTGGCCCACTAAGGTGAGCCGCACCAAACAAGGAGAGGGGGGAGCCCAATCCGGTTCGGCCTAGGCTAGGCCGGCCGAATCCCCCCCCCCCCCCCCCCCAACTCTTTTTTCCTTTAGTCCCACATGGGGGAGGCAAGGTGTTTGCACACCCCCTCCCCCCTTTATATAGCAAGGCATATTAATTGGATTAATTACAGAAAAATACAATTAATTGTATAGCAGGCCGGCCGAGTTGCTTCCCCGCCCGTTTTGCCCCCTCTCTCCACCAAAGCTATACCGTCGGGCGCCGTTGCCCTGCGGGATTCCAGAAAAGTTCTACCCCTGCGATTTCAGCTGGATCTGAATGACCGGGGGTTGTTGTTAAGCTCCGTATGTTTGCGAGTGCTCGGAGGCGCCACATTTGAGGAGCCTGGGCGACGTCGTCTCGCCCACCCAGCAGCCCTGTCGCTGCCCGGCCGCCGGCGCCTCGCCATCTTCCGCCCGACGCCCGTCGACGCAGGTCTTCGTCGACACCCCGACGTCATCGTCTACATCATCGCGGCAAGTTCTCCGCGACCTCGAGGTCGGCAACGTACGACTTCATCGTCAACGCTTGTGCGGGAGCGTAATCCCCGCTATCGGTCTACATGGAGGTAATGTAACCCGTTCCGCCACCGTTATCACATGTACTAGATAGATAGATCCTGGCTAGTTAGGGTGTTCATACGCTAGAAAAATTATTGTTTTCTGCACCGAAACCCCTTCAGTGGTATCAGAGCCGATCTATGCGTAGTACTGCTGGTACGGTTAGAACTCATGTTGAATGAGGACGTCTTTCTTATATTTGCTACCCTCTAGCGTGCACTTGCGATGCCTTCGGTATTGAGTTGATGAAGCGGCCCGGACCGACTTTACGCGTACGCTTACGCGAGACTGGTTCCACTACTGACATACGGCTTGCACCGTATCTGTGGCTGGCGGGTGTCTGTTTCTCTCTCTTTAGTCGGCAAAGCATTTTCAATGGAGGGCCCGAAAGGGATGCTTAAACATGCAATTATACGATCGACGTTGTGGTACAAAGTTCGTAGGTAGGGAAACGGTTCTCTTACGAATAAGCCTATATGCCACGTAAAACTTGCAAAACTAAATAAAGGTAGAGGCGTCTAACTTTGTTTTGCAGAGGCGTTATTTTATGTGACATGGTTACGGTAAGTTTGATATTACTCGTACTGTCGGAGGCAATGGAGGGCACCGTAGACTCGGAGCCATGCCGGGGCGGCCAGGGCCAGGCACATGGCGCCATGAAAGTCCAGGCGCATCGACCATGTCACATCGCACTTCATTACTTTATGTTGATATTGTGTTGTTGTGTGTGCATCCTATTGATTGCTTATATGTTAGATATACAACGGTAGCATCATAAATAGGATGATCCCTAACAAATACCAAAAGTGTGTTCTCCCTCGTTGCGCACCACCAAGAAAGTTCTACGTTATGAGGCAGGCCGTGACGATCGGGTGTCAGACATATCGTCGTTCGCATACAGTGGGTGTAAGCCATGTTGCACGCGCAGGGTCTTCGAGGTTTGATTGGCGAGCCTAGCATATGCAGATATGGCCTCGGAACACGGGAAGATCGAAAGATCGAGCATGAGTCACAGAGTTGTTGTGATCGACATTTTATGTCCACCTTTGAAGCTGTGCCGCCGGCCGTGACGATCGGGGGTGGTATAGTGGATGGGGGTCGTGTAATCGCTATCATTATTTTAGGGATAATAATTTTAGTGGAGTGTGTTTGATAATATGATTATAAACTAAAACTCACATATATTATAAACTTTACCTTACCTCTTTTGCGATCACATCTGTAGACTACGGAAATATACTTCGGTTACTTCCTCAAGAGCCCGGATTCTACCTTAGAAGCCGACGGGTCCAACTTCATCAGCTGGTACATTGGTTTTAGAAACATTCTCGAACACAACAACATCCTGTATGTCCTCGATGAAGCATTAGGAGAAAGACCAGATGATTCTGCTAGCGAGGAGGAGGAAGATGAATTCCGTAGGCGTCGAGACATATTCATAGAAGTAGAGATCACCATGACCGTATGCCTAGCACCTGAGTTGAAAGAGTTGTTTCGACACAAGGAGCCATATGTCATGATTGATGCGATAAAAACGCACTTCAAAGATGAATTGAGGCGTGAGCAATTCAGGCAGCTTAGAGAGTTCCGGACCATTCATATGGAGGAGCACACCTGTCTGAAGACTCATTTGAAGAGATTGTATGACATCTACTTCAAGCTGACAAATGTTTTCGATTACTGGATGGCGGATTCATGTGCCATTCAGACTGTCCTGATATCTCTGCCTCCAAGCTATGAGAAGCATGTGCGCGAGTACGTTTTGAAGGCCGACAATATGAACTTCTACAAGTTCGTGTCCGAGTTCAAATCTCTGAAAGTTGATTCCATCGAAGGAGAAATCTTCGATGCTACAGGTATATATTTGATATATACAGAATTATGAATTCGCCCCTTGATATATGATAAAGTATTTGATACTTGTTCTGTTTGTGAAACAGGTCCTGATTATCACATATATGCGGCGAAGTATGATGTGACCTGGCGCTAAAGATGGTGATCAAGGAAGTTGATGGCTATTGGTGTTCACGTCCTCAAGTTATCATAGTTATCATTAATAGTTTTTGATAAGACCTTTTTGTAATAGTGAGAAAGTGTGTTTAGTGTCTTGATTGTTACAAGACAAAGTTATTCATATGTGTAATAAGACAAGTTCAGTTGTTTTATGTTATGAAACAAGCCAGTTGTTTTATATTATGAATAAAGTTTTCACATCTCAATTACATTACTTGTATGATAACATTCATAATAGTAGGAATGATAAAATTATGTGTCCAAGGAATGAAAGTTTTTGTTACTAGAACAAACACCATCGAATTTGATCATAAAGGCAATGTAAGAAGTAATAGATACTTTTGATCTATTTAAGTATTGCATGTGCCGAATTGATTGAGTTTAAAATTAGTATTGAAGTGTCAATACGAAAGGAAATTAATTAAGAGTCATTTCGAATGATTATTAAATTAATTATATGGTGAATTTTAGATGATCCGAATTCTTCTATGATTATTGGTAAATAAGTGTATTTGCATAATAAATCATGAGTCTGAAATTAATTTGATAAAAGATCAAATGGGGTTTTTCAGAAGAAAGATTTGTGAATATCGTATTCGCAAGATTCGATCAAAGGGCAATATTTTTGAATTACGGTTTCAACACAAAAGACTTGTGGAAATTCGTTTCACAATATTATAATATCAGATATAGTGATATGTGAAATATTATAATCATACTCTATTTTAGATAAAGTGTGGTCTTTCAGAATCTGTCTTAGAATCTCTTAATATGTTCGAAACATTATAGTCGATGTCCACTTTAGAAAATAGATGTTTTTCAACAGTAATTCGTGTGATCGACAATAGTGTCGTTATATAGATGATTATACGATAATTCAGAATATACACGAATAGTTCTTTGTAGATTACTCACATTGGATGAGAGTGTATTCCAAAACCCAATAGAAACAAAACTTGTATTGTTGTCTATGTAATTCCGAGGAAAATATGATTTTTCGAATTATGGTTAATGGAATAAAATTAGAAGCTTGAAATAAGGTGTCAGACCTATATTCATAAAAGTAGAATATTGGAAAGTGTTCCAAAGGGTATATGTCTACAAATGAAAATTTGATGATTAAGAGTGAAGGAGACTAGAAAATTGTTTTCTGCTTGCAATCCTCTTCGTAAAGATCATAATATTTTCATGAAAGAAGCTTCTAAATAAAGTGCTGTTATATTAATATTGCTGTCAGGTCACAGCTTAATATTAAATATTTCAGATCTTATTGACAGATCAAGGTGCACCTTATGAATACAAAGAAAGTTGAGAAAATATCAGAATACGAACAAAGGCTTTTGAGCCTGAAAATCCAAGTTACATTTAGAAGGATTAAAACAGTAAATGTTACTATAATTCCTTTTTGAAGAAATAAGATTTCTTGATTATCATATAAAGTGTTATGTGAGAAATGTAACTATAAGAAAGACGTGAAAGCATATTTTGTCAAGAAATGTATCTTGGACAAGATCAAATTTGTTGACTACATTAATGTAGACATGCTTGAAGTCTATGGGATTTGTATTGATGGAATACTATAGTTTGTATTGAATTCGAATTGATAAGAGATCAATGATTTTGCTTTGACCAAAATGTCGAGATAAATTATGAATTTAAGTGGGAGTCAAAGTTAGTTTACTCAGGTAGAATATGTAAAGGACATATTTTTGAGTGGGAGCTTAGACCCTCATATATGTAGATAACATATTTTGAGTGGGAGCTCGTGTTCTCAAATGTGTGGAGACATAATTTGAGTGGGAGCCGAATTCATCTTGTGTAAATGACACATTGTGAATTGTACCAGTAGAATTAATTAGAAAGATGAAGTTATGAAACTATTTGAAATTTAGTGTCTATTTGGAATAGAACGGGAATTTTAATAGTTAGTCGAGTAGTTTTGGATTATGTCTGAGAAGTCAGAATAGATTAAAACCTAAGGATGGTCCTTGGAAATCAAATTAATCATTAAGAGTAATGATACACGGTAATAGTGGTTGTATGACATGTTGGTCTATTATGTAATATTAGACATCATACAGAAACCATATTGTCTGCTCGATGAAAATACGACCGATGTTCTTGGAAGAATAACAGTTGTGATAGTAAATTTAGAATTTACTGGAAATAGAAGTGTATTAGTTATTAGATTGACATTGGAGTGTCAAGTTTTCTACATAGGTGTGAAAGTATATAGATATCGCGAGATTGTAAATGTTACAAGGAGTTCTCTATGACTGAGTGTGTTTTCAAGGCAATTATCTGGTTAACAGAATCAGAGTAAGCGCTGTGAAACAGAAGTCTCACTTAGTTACGGTATTTGTATATATGTTATTAGATAACATGTTGGTATCAAACAAGTTGATATCAATGGATCGCAAAAGAACGCACAATTATGTATTGTACAGATTGTCAGAGTAACACTCTTCCACAAGCAAGCATTAGCATATAACGCTTATTTGATAAGGGGTTTTTGATGAAGTAAAATGCAGCTAGTTTATTTGTACTCTAGTGCAAGTGGGAGACTGAAAGAGATATGCCCTAGAGGCAAATAAATAAGTAGTATTTATTGCATTATCTCATAAGTTTATAATAGGTTTTTTGTATTATGCTATAACTGTATTAATCGGAATTATTAATACACGTGTGATACGTAGACAACCAGAGTCCCTAGTGAGCCTCTATATAAACTAGTCCATTGGGCAACAGTTGATCGAGATTCCCGATCAAGGACAATGACGTCGGTTGACAATGGGGTCATCTTATTAGTAGAATAAGGTGATGGACATACGCAAAGTATTGCAATAAGATCGTATTACGATGTTTGTCATTTGCAATAGATGAGTAATATGATAGCTTATTCCTTAGACCGTGAGACCGTACTTATTGCTACTTCGTAGGGGTACTTTGAGAGCATCAAACGTTGTGTCTTATATAGCATGACAATAACGGTGTCCATCTTGGGTATCCCGAAAGAGTATGTTGAGACGTAAGGATCAAGAGCGGGATTTGTTCATTCTTGTAATGGAAAGATACTCTGGGCCCACTCGGTGAGATTGCATCTATATAGCTGCGCAGCTTATGACTAGGTCATGGAGATGTAATATCACAGACGAGTTAATAACCTTTGTCGGTAACGAGATACAACAAGGACATCGGATGTCTACGATCATATCTCGGACAAGGTAGTATCGTAGAAACAAAGGGAATGAATATCATGTTTATGGTTCAACGACGATATTCGTAGAATGCACAGGGGCCGTCATATGCGTCCAGGTATCCCTGGCGGTCATTGGTGAGCGGAGTGTCTCGACCATGTCTGGAGTGTTCTCGAACCGTAGCGTAACAAACTTAAGGTCTTAACGACACCTGGAGAAGGTTCTGGAATAATATAGGATTTTATTGGAGAGAGAGGAATGATCCGGAAAGAGTTCCGGTGGTCCGGAAGGAGTTCCGGGAAGGTCTGGAATGGTTCCAGGAATGTCCGAAAGATGTTCGGGTGGTTCGGAAAATGTTTCGGACTCACGGGATATTAAATAGTATTTAAATATATTAATTATGAATTAATTATATTTTATATTAATTTAATTATTAAATAATAAAGGAAAAAAGGGGGCAGCCCACCTAAGTGGGCCAATTGTGGCCCACTAAGGTGAGCCGCACCAAACAAGGAGAGGGGGGAGCCCAATCCGGTTCGGCCTAGGCTAGGCCGGCCGAATCCCCCCCCCAACTCTTTTTTCCTTTAGTCCCACATGGGGGAGGCAAGGTGTTTGCACACCCCCTCCCCCCTTTATATAGCAAGGCATATTAATTGGATTAATTACAGAAAAATACAATTAATTGTATAGCAGGCCGGCCGAGTTGCTTCCCCGCCCGTTTTGCCCCCTCTCTCCACCAAAGCTATACCGTCGGGCGCCGTTGCCCGACGGGATTCCAGAAAAGTTCTACCCCTGCGATTTCAGCTGGATCTGAATGACCGGGGGTTGTTGTTAAGCTCCGTATGTTTGCGAGTGCTCGGAGGCGCCACATTTGAGGAGCCTGGGCGACGTCGTCTCGCCCACCCAGCAGCCCTGTCGCTGCCCGGCCGCCGGCGCCTCGCCATCTTCCGCCCGACGCCCGTCGACGCAGGTCTTCGTCGACACCCCGGCGTCATCGTCTACATCATCGCGGCAAGTTCTCCGCGACCTCGAGGTCGGCTACGTACGACTTCATCGTCAACGCTTGTGCAGGAGCGTAATCCCCGCTATCGGTCTACATGGAGGTAATGTAACCCGTTCCGCCACCGTTATCACATGTACTAGATAGATAGATCCTGGCTAGTTAGGGTGTTCATACGCTAGAAAAATTATTGTTTTCTGCACCGGAACCCCTTCACTGCAGACTATAAAGAAGGAGGAAGAAAACCCATAATTATCATGTATGACAAGGTTGTTCTTATCATGGTGAAACTGGAGGAGTACCCAACTCGCCTTTTTATGCCAAGTCACTGGACCGGCGAAACTGATTCCTCCGAGGTTGAGCTTTCAAAGCGGGATCGTTCCAACGCGCCCACGCCTTACTGCTTATTCAGGGGCGGGCCCAAGGTATGGAATCCTAGGAAGAGGCTAGCCCAACTTAAATGAGATATGATAGCTTCTTTATGATCTAACATTCTTGCCAATACATTATCCTCATTCTGTTCCGGATTGTAATCCCTAATAAATAAAAAGAGCACCATGAGCAAAAGCCCTCGCCTACTTTTCTCTATTTCTACATTCTATGTCAACAGGGTCCTGCACCGGCTCTCATCGACTCTCCCCGGCCACAGAGCTCTGGCTACCTTGTACGTAATGTGTTTGGCCCGTCGCTTGGTAGGCCGATCATTTTAAGAATTGTTGCTGGCTGCCGCGGGGATCGGATGACATATTCGTTTATGTTTGATTTTTATAGATGGATATCGACGATGAGATGATCGCTCACATGTTAATGTACGAGAAAGCTGTCGTGGACGCCGAGATGAGATTTTCGCTATTCTTGCTTGTCTTCTACATCTCCAAGCCAACGAAACCGCGAATGTCGCACCCAAACAAGGAGGATTTGTGCTTGAAAAGATCAAGACCAAGCCCAGACAGTGGATGGAGGGCAATTGCATGTTGATCTCCAATTATTTTGCTGAAGTCCCAGCATTCACTCCAAAGATTTGTTTGGTGGTTTCGGAGGAACCATGACTTGTTCTTACGGATCACACATGTTGTGATTGTGTACGATCCATGGATCAAGTGGAAGAAAGATGTCGTGGGAATGGTTGGTTTCTCCTCAATCCAGAAATGCATCGCTGCTATAAGCATGCTTGCATATGGAGCGCCTACAGATGGTCACATGTCGGACTTTATAATTATCAAATCAATGTACAAATATTGCATGGTGTGGTGGTTGCTATGTTTGGCTGCACTATTTGAGAGGACCAAACGAAGAAGAAACAACTCTGACCATGAAACAGAATGCAGCGAGGGAATTTCTCGGGATGCTTGAAGCATTGTCGACATACATTGAAGCTCAAAACAGTTCATTTGGTTGGCAAGGATTGTACAAAGGGACCCATAGAAGATATTGCAGTATGGTACTTCAAACTATGGCCAATCATGAACTATGGATTTGGTACACTTTTTTCGGCATGGCAGGATCCCATAATGACATCAGTGTGTTGCAGCGCTTTTTGATGTTTGTGAAGCTTGTTGAAGGTCATGCTGCAACAGTCAACTATGAGATCAATAGCAAACTTTATGACAAAGGGAACTAACAAGTCAATGACATCTATGCAAGGTGAATTACATTTGTCAAGACAATCTCCAATCCGATGGGCAATAAAGCTTGTTGGTTTTCCTCTGAACAACAGAGTGCGGGGAAGGATATCGAGCGGGCATTTGGGGTGCTCCAATCTCGGTTTGCTATTGTCCGGTACCCTGCTCTGATATGGTCGAACGAGCACATGTGGGAATTCATGAATGCGTGTGTAATCATGCACAACATGATCATTAAATGTGAGTGCATGAATCCGATCTGTGACCCTCTTCCGTTCGACTTTCAGGGTCCCTTAGCAGATATTGATCACATGTTGCCGAAATATTTTGCTTTAAAATTATCTAGGCCAGCATTTGTGGCCATGTCGGGGAACGACAGCAGCAAGGCAACAAAATTGAATTTTATGGATGGAACAAGTTTATTGTTATTTTTAATTATTATGAAACTTTATTTTACGTCTTGAAATCTATGTACCATTCAGATAATTTGGTGTGTATGTGATAAATATTTGAATTCAGGACAAAAAGAAGAAACAAAATCTATTGGCAGGGCCTATTGGCGTCGCGAGTGGGGAGCGAAGCCCCCAATAGCCAACGATACGTCCAAACTGCGCCAATATCATTTGTTTGGATCTGGTGCTGGACGGGTCTTGGGGGCCGCAAGTAGAGAAACACTTAGGCCACTATCATATTCTTTTGAAAGAACCATTATAAACATATTTCCTCTTTCTACAAGTCTCTTTAAAGTGGAGGAGATTCATATGAATTTTGAAGGATTCTAATGTATAGATTTTTTTCTATGAAATCCTTTTGGATTATAGATTAAGGTCACCAAATTCCTCTGGAATATATTCCTATGCCCTCCATGACTCCATCTCTCAACATGAGGTCCAACCTTTTTTGTAACAGCTTTTTGTTGTTTCCCCGCTAATAAACATGTCAATTATCTTCTATTTTGTAAGTAAATGAGAAAATATTGCATTTTTTTTCAAAACAAAAAAGTTTCAACAAGATACTGTACTTGTAATGTAATTTACATGTTTTCATCGAGTTCTTTGGTTGCATTTTATCCTGTTTGCAACAAAAGAATGTCTCTACGGTTTGTCTCTACAGTATGTTATACACATTGTTATAGATGGTATATACCGATGGCTTTTCTTATTAGCATAGGTCATGCTGAATTTTTCCGTGCTAACTAGTTGAGTTTTTCTTATGTTATTGCGAGCATGTCGAGCGGGCACGGTGACGTGGGTGTCGGCTTTTCTAAGGAGATACCGTATTGGCAGATACTGCAACAAGAACAATACGAGAGATCTCTCAAGCCCACGACGAGGACTACCTCCCAAGGGGCGACGAAGATGACGAGGAGATGGAGAACGCCGACACTGATGGCGGCGGGGGTGCCAACGACGATAGCACCGGTGGCGGCGGGGGTGCCAACGATGACAACACCGATGGTAGTCAGTCGAAGAAGAAGAAGAGAGATCGGAAAGGGAACACACTCAGCACCGTTCGTCAAGAGTTCACCGAAGTGAGCGTCGTAGGTGCTCATTTGGAGCCAAAAGAGTATGTCAGAAGTTACGTGAATCAGCTCGCGTGCATTGTCCGAGAATCCATCTCGATCAATAGCTCGAACCTTAGGGATAAGGACCGAAAGCAATTGCACGACATCCTCTTTGAGAAGCTACACAACCGCTACAAGTTCCCGGAGAAGTTCTTCAGGTTGTAGCTTTAAAAGCTACAAGAGTAGAGCGACTGCGGAAACTAGGTGGAGGAGTCACCTCGCGGACGAGAGGAGCTCGACGAAGACTACAACCTACACCTACATCGTCATTGCCGGCTTGCTCACGGTTCTCTTTTACTTCTTCGTGCTCTAGTTAGGAATGGTTGTAATAACTAAGACTTGTCTACTATTTTCATCGGTTGTTGCTACTTTTGGAGAAATTGTAACACTATATTGTGAGATGGTGAACTATGTAGTTGTTGTGTGTATTTGTTATTATCGGTTTCGATGACAATGTGACCTAAATATCTGTCTATTAATTCTGTCCAGTTTTGAAATCTGCTTATACTATATATATTTGTATATAACTGTATAAATACAGTAATTTGGTTATTTTTTTTAAAAATACGAAATCAACAGTGGCGCACCAAAAATGACAACAGTGGCGCACCCCCATGCGCCACAGTTAAACACTAATCCGAGGCGCACCAGAGTTAAATGCATATCTGTTGCGCACTGGTGCGCCACCGATATGACTACATCTGTGGCATGCAACCCGTGGTGCACCACCTATGCATCACATATGCGTTTTTTGGTGCGCCACAGAAGACTTTTTCTGGCGTAGTGTATGCTTGCAGCAAGACTGAAATATTCGTCACTCGTGAAATTTTGTAAATTGTAATTTTCCAGAAGCAGAGGGATACAATGCTTACAACTCCCTTTTTTATCGGTCAACAAAAACACTTGAAAGGGGGACAGGAAAACTAAACATATTTACCATCTTCTTGCATTGGAAGCCAAGGGCCGGCCTTGCTAGCTAATAGTCAACAAAGTATTCATCGACTTGTCTAGTTGTCTTCTAGTATGATCAACTAGCATCATAATCAAGATCTGCACTGCAACAGTTAACGTTTTCATTTGTAGGCTTCTGTACAAAGGGATCTAATTAATTATTTGCTCTATGCCAGAGCTCAGGTCAAAATTCTTGCATGCTTAACTGAGTACACCTATATGTGACAATGAAGAGAAGAGTGGTAAGGTTTTACCTACTACAAAGAAAGCAAAATAATACACATGGAAAAGACAAAGCAATTTAATAGCTTGCTATGTGATGTGTTTCTTTTAAAGATTGCTTACAAGCATGAAGATTGAGGTTCGGTAAAAAGGATATCATGATGAACATGGAATTGACCTTTCTATTCATCCAAATTGTAGTTGTTTAAGTCGTGTAGTGATGAAACTAGTTGTAATAAACCGTTGTTGATTATTTACAATCGTATTTACTGAAAGTTTTTGTTGGTTACCTTCTATGAAATATGTAGACCTATTAAAGCTTTAACTTTGCAGTTTTTCTGTTCACGCCATAGCAAAGGTAAAACTTACCGGTTTTAGAGATTCTGAGACAGATCCAACAAGAAACAGGATGACACTGAATTCGTCAGTCCTACTGTCAAGCCGGATAAGGTGTAGCAAGGCCCTCGAACCTTCCGGTAACTTTTCGATTTCATCTGATCTACAAGCAAATATGTCAGGCCGACCGCTCGCTAGAGACCGCCTTCCTTCCAGTGAACAGAATTTTAGAAGACACAACCCTTATAACGACTCATGTGTTTTGTGCGGTCAGTTGTAAGACCCCGACGACCCGAGTACCCGACCATATGTTTTTTAACTGCATTTTGGGAAAATTTATGTGGAGCGAATTCGTGAGATGCTAAAGGTTTAATGGCTTATATCCTTCAGACTTCAGAGTTTGCGAGGAAAAGCTTGGACCCTAATTTGGATTCTTTTCGCCGCCATTTTAGGGCCCTTTCGAACACACACAATAAGCTTACGATCAAGGCGTTTTTCTCTGGCCAACCTGCCGATTGTGTTTTTAGCTGGCATGTTTATGAAGCAGTGGCGCCCGCTCCTAAAGCCAAAGGACTGGCACCTGGCCGATCTGCACCTGTCTTCGCTTGAGCTTTTGCTTTGTAATCTTGTTTATTCTGGTTTGTACTCTGTTTGAACTTTGAATCTAAGAGCTTTGTTGATTTTTATCTGGCATTCGATGCCTTTTATAAAAAGAATCTGTCAATTCTCTTCTTTTTAATGAACCTATAGATCGAGTTTCTGCCGGCCAGTTGTTGAAAAAACATCAGACGGTGGATCTGTGTATGTCAGCCAGTCTCTGAAGTTATTAACAACCATGCACGTATGATCGAAGCTACTGTAGTACTAGTTGTTTGACTTGTTTCCTTGAAGAAACGGCCACGTACTGACGTTTACGTTAGCTGAACACGCACACAAGTACAGTTGGAACATCTGAACAAGTCTCCTTCCATGAATCAACCTGCTCCCCTACGTACAGAGTTGTTGCATATGCGTGTTTACATCATCGCGCATGCGTCTACGGCCTTCGACCTCATCGGGGCAGGTTTCAACGCAGATCCCATGAGTGAGAGGGAGATCAGCAGTGCCAGAATTGTATATGATTTGGATTGATTATATGAAGTTGGGGTTCTGGCACACGCGCGGTTCTGCATTAATCAATGTACTTGCCGACCTGTCTACCATGCATGCATACTTGCGTATAACAAAAGTAGCAGGATTGATTTGGAAGCAAAGCCTCTACTTAATTTGACGATCACCGCCTTTTTCGTGATCTCTCGTCTTGAGTTCACATGTGAAAGGATGGTATTTACGCGCGTACTAGTATTGGTGTATGTGTTGAAATACATTGTTCACCTAGTTCGGCCATCTAGATGAGTGCACCAAATTTAGATGGTATCAAAACCGAATTAAAACAAAAATCAAGTTCAAGACTCGACAAACACCATATTAATAAAAAATGTTTGCGGTCTCCATTCCCACACGTCTAAGGCCTAACCGTACCCATGGAAGTGAGGGGAGAGTGTTCAAATATATCGCATGTCCTTACTAGTTTAAAATTTTGGGTGAAGTGGTCGGTCCATCAAATTCAAATAATGTGCACCGTAAGGATAACATAGAAAATTCAAACGGTTGATCTTTTTTAAAAAATTGAAACTTTTTCACTTAAAAAATCAGGAAAAAAATCATACATGAAGTTTGAACGATTGTGTAAAGGATGTTTTCACTGAACTAAGACCACTCCACTTTTTTTTTTGGAACAGAGGGAGTAGTATCATTGTTTATCGTGAATTATGGCTCTGTAAGCAACAATGGGAAAACAAACATGCATTCCAACACAATGCTGCATCCACACATCGTTGCACTAATCAATTAAGACCGCCCGATCGAGCTGTAACGTCCAATACTTGCTTACAATTACAACAAAACAAATTCGGAAGGAACCCCCGGCTACGTATACTTGTACTGCTTTTGTAAGCTTGATTTCACATATGATATGCCGTATTGTCACGTGTACCTTGAGGCTTAATTATGACTGAAAATTTGCAATAGTCGGCCTACATTCACGAAGTTTAATCTTCAAGACACTAAAAATGGAGAGCACTACTGGTAGCTTAGGGGGCAATTTTGGAACTTTGGGATGAGTTGCCCTTGATGGAAGAATTATTGGCGAAGCAGTTGAAAAACATCGCCCAGTCTAACGGGATGGCCTAACAACCTAGCCATCTCACCACCAGTCCTCTCTGCTCCCTAAACCACCCTTCTTCTCTCCCGGCCCCTACGTCCCGTCATCGCGCTATATAAACCGGCCACCTCCGCGCCGGCTCATCTCACCACCCACAACAACAAGCAGTCCAGTACCTCTAGCTTCTCTCATCACTTGCAACGTACTGCACGGCAGAGTAGGTTTCCTTGGATCCATATCCATGGCGACTTCCATGGGTTGCCTGCTGGTTCTCTGCCTCGTGTCCCCCCTCCTCCTCGCCGGCGCCGTCCGCGGCAACCCGTGGGCCGGCGGCAGCGGCCTCTTCCCCCAGTTCTACGACCACTCGTGCCCCAAGGCCAAGGAGATCGTGCAGTCCATCGTGGCGCAGGCCGTCGCCAGGGAGACCAGGATGGCAGCGTCCCTCGTCAGGCTGCATTTTCATGACTGCTTTGTCAAGGTATTTGCTCACTCTCCAGACTGCAGCGGTGTTCTGTTCTTTACATGCATGTTGCGAACAGGGCCACGACGATGCTTGCAAGCTTGCTGCACATGCTCACTCCATGCAATGCGTTGCAGGAAATCTCTTTAGATTAGCACAATAAGATTTGCATTTTGGCTTGTTACCTTTGGGTGCTCGAACACATAACTAAACGCGCAAAGGTTCACCTTTAAACTTTTGCTATAATTGCACCTAGCTATCGGGAAAAGGTCTCGCTAGCGGCATGGAAGAATCTCTAGTTTTAAGGCTAACTGTTTACCAGTGATGAGATAGTCTACCTACCTACATTACCCATGCATGTGAGGAACACTTTATTTTGTCTTGGTGGCATGATGGAGTCACGTACCATGATAATTGTTTAATCCAAATGATGCTCTTATCCATGCAACCTACGTTAACTCTAACGCATGTGCCTACTCTATCTGCTATTTCCTGCATGCTCTAATCTGTCTGATTGTAGGGGTGCGACGCTTCCGTGCTGCTGGACAACAGCACTACCATTGTGAGCGAGAAGGACTCCAACCCCAACAAGAACTCTCTCAGGGGATTCGAGGTCGTCGACCAGATCAAGGCCGCCCTCGAGGCCGCCTGCCCCGGCACCGTCTCCTGCGCCGACATCCTCGCCCTCGCCGCCCGCGACTCGACCATCCTTGTAAGACTAACTGAAACCACCTTTCCTCTCAACACAATGCAGCCGCAGTATATATGTGTGAGTGACTTATTAATTTTGTGTAACTAATTGATCTGCAGGTTGGTGGCCCGTACTGGGACGTGCCACTCGGACGGAGGGACTCTCTTGGCGCCAGCATCCAGGGCTCCAACAACGGCATCCCCGCCCCCAACAACACCCTCCCCACCATCATCACCAAGTTCAAGCGCCTCGGCCTCAACGTCGTCGACGTCGTCGCCCTCTCCGGCGGCCACACCATCGGCCTCTCCCGCTGCACCAGCTTCCGGCAGAGGCTGTACAACCAGTCGGGCAACGGCCTCGCCGACAGCACGCTGGACGTGTCCTATGCGGCGCAGCTCAGGCAAGGGTGCCCACGCTCGGGCGGCGACAACAACCTCTTCCCGCTCGACGTCGTCACCTCCACCAAGTTTGATAACTTCTACTTCAAGAACATCCTTGCCGGCAGGGGCCTTCTCAGCTCCGACGAGGTCCTGCTCACCAAGAACGCCGAGACGGCCGCGCTCGTCAAGGCGTACGCCAACGACGTGCACCTCTTCTTCCAGCACTTCGCGCAGTCGATGGTGAACATGGGCAACATCATGCCGCTCACCGGGTCGCATGGGGAGATCAGGAAGAACTGCAGGAGGCTCAACAACTTCCACTGAGAGACTGATAAATGCTGCTATATGTGTGTGCGTGTGTGCTGAATTGTACGTGGAGTTTTTGCCGTTTCTTCTCTTCAATAAACAAGTGTGATTGTGCTTAATTAGTATGGAACCCCAGATCGATTCTCACTGTTGAGCTCCCAAACTTCAAAACTAATCCTGCATGTATATTCCCACTACGTACATTGGGGGAATCTAAAGAACTTTTCCGGAGAAATACATGAATCACAATTCACAACTTTGATTGAGGAATCAAAATTAGTAATCTCTGAATCTCGAAAAAACGTATAGTAGTAATCTTCTGGTATATATTGACAGTTGGACGTGCACGCATTTTGATCGACCACACCGCCTGAGGAATGTCAAAAGTCATACTTATCATCTGCATTGGTACTTTTGTAGTAGGTTAATTATTAGTTCGTTCTTTTGGATGGTTAGGTAGGTAACATCTGGCTAGTGGCTGCAGTGTAGTACAGCATGCAGCCGGCCGGTCTTTCTAGGTCAAGCTAGCAATTAAGCAAGCTCTAGCGGTCAGGTGCGCGTGTATGGTGGGTGAATCATGAGCAACAGCGCACAGTGGATATACCCATCGCTGTCGGAGAAAAAGGACGCCTCGTTGATCGATCGAACAAGCATAGGGACACAAACGCAAAAGAGTTCACTTCTGGTGTATATTTGTACATCTAAAAATGCACATATATGGGTAGCCAACTAATAACAAGTTCAATCATGCGGTCATATTATCATATACATCAAAGAGGTTAACAAACTACTAGAAGAAATCATAGCTAACTTGATTACTCATTATTCGTTTTATCGTTTAGGTGCATGCCCTGAAGAACGGAAGCAAGAAGGGGAAAAACTAGAATCAGAATAGACCTAGGTCCTGTTGTACCCGCTTTCTACAACTTGACACAAAAATATTTGGAACTTTAAAAAATAATGAAATAATCACACAAAAGTATATATAGATTACGGATGTTTGTTACATTTCTTAGAAATGAGGATGCTAAAACTTAAACTGTAGCACTCTTATTTCTCATTTTCAAAGAGATCACAATAAGCCACATTATTTTCCGAAATTTACATGCATAAGTTTCTAACCAATAGCTATGCCCCTACTTTTTCGCAAATTTTAAAGCTTACAAATATATTTCTTTAAAGTAGATTTTGGTGTACCTAAGAACTACTCCAAAGCAGAAAAGGGAAATTATGGTATGTGTGCGAAAATAAAAATGTAATCCCTATGTATAACAGATGTGTGTCAGGTCGACTCAGGTTCTCATCATTTCAAGCACCTCCGGAACAAAGGCAAAAGTGCTGAACTAGTGTGTAACTTTTCAACTGAATTTTTTAAAGTGAAACTCCTGGTTCATCAATAAAAAACCAACTTTACTTTACATACAATGATTTTAACTCAAAGAAGTTTTGGAACAAAATAATCTAATCACAATGTAATTATAAGACATCAAGTGCGTGTCTTCTATAGATTTACATGTAATTTCTACAAAGCATGTAGCTGA
Organism: Poa annua; assembly: GCA_026929855.1. Classification (NCBI taxonomy): domain Eukaryota; kingdom Viridiplantae; phylum Streptophyta; class Magnoliopsida; order Poales; family Poaceae; genus Poa; species Poa annua. The sequence continues at coordinate 23,712,852 of CM049435.1, read as the reverse complement.
TTAAATGACTCGTTAAATATTGCCTACGCTAGCAACCAACAGCTAGGAGATGAGGATTATGAGCGTTGACCAAAAAAGATGAATGAATATCAACATGAACAAATAGCTAGGTCCCATATGATTGATGTGCAGTCAACAAACTCAAGGTCAATTGCAGGTTTATCCAGATTCCATGTACAATAACTAGTTGCCGGCTGGGGCAGGTGAAAAGGCCGTGCAGACACCAGCAGATGGAATAGATGAATTGAGGATTAGTTAGAGTTGGTACACTATGCTGTAGCAGCATTGTATTTTTTTAAGTTGTAGTAGTACACTAGTTCTGGCTCGATCGGCTTACATTATTATAACTTCTAGTTAATACGTACTTTACCTACTTCAAAATCTATGTCATGGGCAATTTGATTGTGTACAACTGATTGATGTGGGGTAGATAGATAAATAGGAGCGAGAGTGCTATGCTTTGTTAACAAAATCATATATATATACACCTACTGACATACACATACTATGTGCTACCAAAGAGTCAAAGATCTCAACCATGGATGGATTCTGTTGTTGCTGGGGCGCATTTTGGCTTACCCTGCCTGTAATTTTTGCGCCTTGCATTTGTTTCCTGCTGTTCCAATCCCTGTAATAAGGGCCTCTTTGGCCCCTGTACTCGCTTCTTTGCGGTGCCCGCAAAAAGAAAAGATGGATTTTGTTTGATTACAAGTACCAACTGTTGGACCATTTTTTTGCGAAATACCGACTGCTGGATCATTTCGGTTTAGGCAACACCACGCGGACATCACATATGTACACTACCAGTTTAGGCAAAAAATAAAAAATGGCACGCCGGCTCTTAAATCTCAGCCTCGTAACGTTACCTTTAGGGTGTGTTCGTTTCTGCAACCAACCGGAATGGAATGGAACAGTTCCATTCCGTGAGCCCGTTCATGTGTTCTTTTCTGGGATGGAGTGGAATGGGGTGGAATGGAGTGGTTCCAGAAAAGGGAATATTCGCTCAATATGCGGAACCGACGGGTCCGGCCGATTCGGCCGAACGAGGTGGAACGGCACAGTAATGCTGGGCGATTAACTCTAATTTAATCAAGTTTAGCAATAATTAATTAAGATTAGGAATAATTAATCAAATTCAGCAATAATTAATTAAGTTTAGCAATAATTAATCAAGATTAGGAAAATAATTAATCGAGTTTGATGCCGTTTTCATTCCATTCCACCCCATCCTACGAAAGAACAAAAAAATGGAACGGTTCCGTGACAAATTTTTGTCCAAAACGAACACAGGAATGGAACGGTTTCATGACAGTGGAATGGAATGGTTGAAAGAGCATTTTCCCTCATGTGTGGTTTTGGTAATTGATGACAACCTCTATGGACTAATGTTTGCATTGAGATATCTTTATAGATCGTGTCCATGGGAATGGTGGAGTTCATGGGTTGGACTCTAGAAGCTTATTTGATGACCAATGTCCCATTCAAGGATGTATATGATGGATGGTCATGTGTTGGGTTGAGCATATTGCAAGTATGTCTTGAAGGAGTCAAGACATCATATTAGCAAAGAAAGATTGGAAGATAAAAGGTTGATCAAGTTGTTGATCAACACACAAACCTACAAGATGTCCCAAGTGGGATCATGTATCTCTTGGGATGGCAATCACTTGTCCATATAGCTTTGTGAACTAACCCATGATATATGTGTGTGGTATCTTTATGTGGGGTTAGGTATCTTCCCATGGGCTTGCATCAAATGAAGATTTATATAGCTCGTAGAGGATGACGTCATGTGGTGATCGTCATCAAGTATAAGGTGTGCAAGACCAAGAGAAGCTCTTGAAGATATCCTATGCTTGGAGCTTACAATGGAGGCATGAAGACGAAGCTAAGCGAGACTCTCCCATAATGGAGTATGGGGGAGTATTTGGAGAAGTCTCCATCAAGCATGTGCTAGCAATCGCAATCAAGAAAGGTGATCCACTTGAAGAGATCAAGATAGTCTTCATCTAGCTCAAGTGGAATGCTCAAGGCAAAGGTATGATCTTGATAGGGCTATAGGATAGATAGGCGTACTATCAAGAGGGGCTCTCAAGTGAGTAACTTGATCGCTTCGTTGTGGAGAGCTCAAACCTTTGCATACTTGGCATATCATATTTCTTGGTTCTTATTTGGCTTTTATGGTGGTGAGGAACTAGAGCTTGGTTCATCTCCATGTCAAGCTCTTGTTCATCGAAAACGGTTTTACTTTGGAAAACTTGTTGGGTTTTCGGTGGCGGAAATATTACCGGTTCAACCGTGAGGAAAGTCCCACACCTTGCCATGTGTGGTGATTTTACTCTATTTATGGGATGCAATATTTTTGTTGGGTGCTTATCGTCGCTATCTTTCAAACAAAATTGGTCTCACCTCATTCGGAGTTCATTTGCAAAAGTTATAGCTGTTTTCGTTTCGGTATTCTGCTGAACCGGATTATTGGGGCCGGATATTTCGCTCTACCGGAATATCCGGTTGCCCAGCTCGTCCAAGAAAACGGCTAAGGAAAGAAGGAAAAGACGTGCTGGACTCAACCGGAAATTGTGGTCGGATATTTTCATGACCCGGAATTTCCGAGTTGCCCTCAAAGAGCCTCGCGAAAACGGCTAAGGAAAGAATTGTTTTCGGCAATGACTCCTACCGGAAATTCAGCTCGGAGAGTTTCTTTGACCGGATATTCCGGGTGACCGGAATTTTCGAGTCTCACTTACACCGGAATTTCCGAGTGTCGAAACAGCCAACGGCTATTTTTCACGGTGGGCTATAAATACCCCTCCCCTTCTTCTTCCTTGCCCCATCCAAGCCAGCACGACTTTCCCCTCTCTCCTACTCCATTGTTGACCTTGGAAAGCTCACTTCCCTCTCAATCCCTCCATAGATTCTTGCATATTCTTTAGGGAAAGTTGAGAGGAGATCTAGATCTACAATCCTACCAATCCATCTCTCCTCTAAGTGAGGGGAACCTAGTGGATCTAGATCTTGGAGTTCCCTTGTGGTTCTTCTCTTTATTCTTCCTCTCTTCTCCCCCCATAAGCATTAGTTGCTTTTGGTGGGATTTGGGAGTGAAGGATTTGACTCCTTTGTGGTTTTCTTTGTTCTTCCTCTCTTATTCCCCCATAAGCATTTGTTGCTTTGTTGGAATTTGAGAGTGAAGGACTTGAGCACTTCGTGTGCTCTTGCCATTGCATTTGCATCGGTTTGAGCCCTCCACGAGGATTCGTGGTGGTGATACTTGTGAGCTTGTTACTCTTGGGTCATTGGACCCTAGACGCCTTTTGTGGCCGGCCTTTTGTGGCCAAGACCTTTTGTGATCAAGACCTTTTGTGGTCACTTGGGAGCCCCCAATTAAGTTGTGGGTGTGTGCCTCAAGACTTGGGAGCCCCCAATTAAGTTGTGGGTGTGTGCCTCAAGATTGTTGTACGGGATTCGATCTCCGCCCCAAAGGGGATTATTAGTGGAAGGTGAACTCGCAACCTTTTGTGGTTGAGTTCATCAGGAGAAGAAGGTGAGCCTTGGTGGCGTTGCGGCTAACCTGTTGTGGTTGCGCACACCTCTCCAACGAGACGTACACCCTTTGGGTGGAACTCGGGAATACATCCTCGTCTCCGCGTGCCTCGGTTATTTCTATACCCGAGCTCTTTACTTATGCACTTTACATTGTGATAGCCTTCGTGCTTGAAGTCATCTATCTTGCTATCACCTTGTTACTTGTATTGCTTAGCATAAGTTGTTGGTGCACATAGGTGAACCTAGTATATTTAGGTTGTATGCTTGTTAAAGTAAAACACTAGTCTTATTCCGTCTTTATCAAGCATACCGGAATATCCGGGTCATTCTTGGACCGGATAATCCGGCTCCTCGGAAAAAGTTTTTATTCGCCTATTCACCCCCCCCTCTAGGCGACGTCTGTCCGTTCAATGGTTCCATTCCATTCCACCCGGTTCTAAAAATGAACACACCCTAAGTCTTAGTTGCAACTTTTAGGCTAGCACGAATCACAATGCAAACCAAATGGTTTAGATTTTTTTACTCGGTTATAACTTATAACCCATGTGCAACTGAGAAAATCTCAGTTACAACCGCAACTAGGTGTTGCAACACACAAGGCGGCATGAATCACAACGCAATCAAACGGTCTCAAACTCAACAAAGATTTAGTTAATTCTCAATGAACTAAGAATTAGCAAAACCGTTTTTCTTAGTTATGGTTCTTTTTGTGAAATGTAACATGGCATAGCAGGTACGCAGTCAGTGTCAAACATTCACACGACATATTGCGTGAAGTCTATTTTGAAGCACATCACCCCTTCTCAGTCAAGCTAACTACTTCAGAAAGAGAAGAAACATGTTCAAAAAAAGAAAGAGAAGAAATAGGGCATGGAAAAATATAAATTTTAACCATGTTTTTGGAGCTAAGGGGACTTCTCTAATCGTCAATAAAGCAGTGATCAACTTGTCTTCTTCAATGATCCACTCTTCTAATAGCGATGATCTGCAACTATGTTAGTAGGACATCACATTTGTAGGCTTCTATGCCAATGTATCTCATTAAATACTTGCCCTTTTCATAGCACATGTCAAAAGTAAGTGTAACAAGGAAAAAGTTAGATCGGACCTACTAAAACTGTGAAGCTACATAGGGAAGCCAAAAAAATCATTCAGAAAAAAATAGAGTAGTTGAAAAGTGCTATGCTTAATCATGTCATATCTTAACAAAAGCTCGCTTAAGCAGATTGTGGTTGGGGAAAAGTGAAGATCGGTACAATAAATTAAAGCACTCTAATCATTCACTTAGCTGCAAGTCACTGGCAGACTGACTTTGAGTCCATCGGAAATTTTGTGTAAGAAATCATTCAGGGAAAGGTCCTCCGCATCCCTGCCTGTAAGGGTGGGCGTTCGGTCTTTTCGGTTAGTTCGGTTCAGTCTTTTTGTTCTTTAACAATTTCGGTCATCGAGAAAATGATACCCGTAATAAATTCGGTCTTTTCGGTTTTCTGTTATTTGGTCTTCGGTCTATTCGGTTCGGTCTTCGGTCATGACCAAATAGACCAAAATCTAGTGCGTAAGAAGAGGAATCGGCGCCTAGTAATGGGAGAGTGGGAAGCGATCGACTGGTCTCTCGCGCACGGGAGAATCTACATTACACGGGGCTAGGATACTCAGTTGTTGGGCATAGAGACTATATGGTATGCTTGGTTCCGTAGTTGGGACCATAGAGGCCTCCGAGCTGGACGAGCTCGGGCGCTGGCCCGATCTGGCGGCTACGGCGAGGGCCAGGCGTACGTGCCCCCACCGGCATGGCCTCAGGACCCCGTGGCGCCAGCCACACCTCCACCCGCGGCGCCACCGGCGTGGCTCTACGAGCCGCATCCATACATCATCCTCGACCCCTCCGACGATGAGGATGAGTAGGACGCCGGCGCAACGCCAATAGGCCGGAGCCGCCGCCGCCCATTTTCCACTCCGACAACGCCGGCGCCGCCCTTCTCCGACCTAGAGCCGTAGTGTAGGTTTTTTTTATCCTTCTGTCTCACTGGCCACTGGGCCCTATCGAACTAAGTCAATGTAATATTTTTAAATTTCTGCTGTCCTCATTTTTTTTGGCCCCAGGCCGTTGGAGGCACTTCCTCCCCAAAGCGGACAGAGGCCCAAAATTGGTCCGCGGACAGGCCAAAGCAGACAGAATCGGTCCGCTTTGGATGTCCATATGCGGAGGACCGTTGGAGGTGCCCTAAGAAATCACTGGGAGAGTATCTTCGATTCCATTGGAAATTTTGTGTTGGTTAACTTCTAAGAAATGTGTGGGCCTAATTCAATAGTTTTGCTTTCTCTTCTACAGTAAGTATGACCGGTATGCTGTTAAGAGTTGGTTATAGGAGGACATGAAAAACAATTATGAATCAGGATCATCCAAACACAGAAGAAGTCAAATGAGCACGTAGTCTTGCTTATGTCAAGCTTTCCTCCCAAGGTTTGTAGCCGTAGGGATACACGCCAAGTCTATGACTCTACGGTCTCTTCTGAGACATGTTGCTTGCTCTTGACTCTTGCTATATGGTTCTCAGTATCCCCACAAGGCCACACCCCAACAACTACATGTGAGAACACTAGAGAATACTGGTTGAACCAAGTATTTCTGTAGAAACATACATGAAAGCCACAAATAGCAGGAGTCATCAAAGATCCTCAAAGAAAGAGCCATGGAAATGACAATTACAGTTCGATTCTGGCTGATATAGAGGATAGAGGAGGAATCCCATGTTTTAAACAGTATGCAGCGCAAATTTCTGCTCGATATAAAGTTGGAACTTCTAGCTCACTTCAATATGAATTTTTTTAATGCTCATCGGCATATGTTAATTGAGCTGGGATATTAATTTGCATTAAAAATACAAGGTCTTTATTGTAACAATATCCGTAATCAACTATAACAGTTCACATGCATACAGGGTAGCATGAACATACCTGCAAGTCATATGCTAATCTCTGAGACTCTCTAACTCTCAGGCACGCTTTTTTTTTTCTTCAAGAAACGGACACTGCTAAGCGCCGGACAGGAGAACAGGACTGCTGGGCCCGTGACAAAACCTTGGAACAGTTGAAAGCACTTCCAGCTCCAGGAACCTGCTCCCGACATGAATGTAGGCCATGCAAGCACCTAACACAGAATCATCACGCATCCCGTGTCTTCCAAAGTTGGTACAATATCGCACATCTCCTTTGACCTGATCAGCATCCATGCACGTGTGTTAGCTAGGGAGATAAGCCCAGGATTGTACAGAAGGCAGGCGCCATCTTACATGTTACACACGTTCTCTGGCCTGGCAATTAGATGAACCATCAAAAAGTTTCAGTAAGGTAGGAAAGGTAACCTAATTTGGTATGATTCTACGACAAGACACAACAATAATGTCCTAAAGATCTTAGACATTACCCTTCATCCAAAATCTGTATTTTACTTAAGGTGTGCCACGCTGCTGTAGCGGCGTACTTTCATCCTCAAAGGCGTGGGACACGAATCCCTGTTCCCATGATCACCAATAATAAGAAAATCTCCTTAATACGGTGTTAGCATTAATCAGTACCTTCCGGCCTGTAACTACTCTTGTCTTGTGTATAACAAAACTACAAAAGTAGCAGTATTGATTAGGAAGCAAACCTTTCGCTTTTGGTTAAGCCTTCTTTTGCACTTTGGCAGCTTGGTTTCACATAGGATGTATTGTCATGTGTAGGGAGAGTTCCTAGAGACTTGTGACTTGTTAGGGGTGGGTCTACGACCTACCGTGAGGCAAAAGGCTAAACTGAAGGATATGGCTGGTCTATTGTAAGATAGTACCTGCCTTACAGTGTAGCATACTAGCATTCATATTCACAAGGGGGGAAATTGCATGACCACAACCTTGCGTGATTGATTCACAAAACTATGGTCTATGGGTATGTTTGTTGAAGATTGCAGTGTACATGTGATCATGTAGTGACCAAAGCTTCTCTTTTCAGCACCTCATGCTTGCAATTTGTCAGAAGTTTCACAGGAATAGTTGTTCCGCAAGTGATGATAGCTAGAGATGTTTCATCAGTGTTACAATGTACACTTGTATTTTAGCTTCTCAGTAAAATATGTAGTAGGATTAAACTTGTATGAGAAATCTCTTGATCCACAACTTGTATGAGAAACATTAAGGCATAGCACGCTTTCGAAGAAAAACAGATGAATACTTTAGATGATTTAAACCTTTGGAGTTGCTTGATAGAAGAATTAATGGCCAAGCAGTTGAAAACAGTGCCTAGTACCTCACTTCTCATATACGCATTGTCTAACAACCCAGCTGCCATGCTGCATCTCAGACCTCTCCCTGAAACCACCCTTCTTTCCATTCCCTACATGCGCCCCATTCTCCTGCTATATAAACCACCCAATGCCCACATATCATCACCCACAAGAAGAGAAGTAGAAGCAAACAACCAGCAACTATCTTCTGCTTGTAACGTAGTGCAGCAAAGGATTTACTTACATGGCGACCTCCATGGGTGGTTTGCTTGTGCTCTGCCTTGTCTATCCACTCCTCCTTGCAGGCACCGTTAGTGCCAACCCATGGTACAGCTTATTCCCACAGTTTTACGACCACTCGTGCCCGAAGGCCAAGGAAATTGTGCAATCCATCGTGGCACAGGCTGTTGCCCAGGAGACCAGGATGGCAGCATCCTTGGTCAGGCTGCATTTCCATGACTGCTTTGTCAAGGTTTCTGCTTCCTCTTTGATGCAGTATCCTTTACATAGTTCCTACAATGAAGGACGGCAGAATACATAGTATACGGTGTCGATGACTAAATGATATCAGTGCATTTTACTCGTTAACTTCAGCTTTTTGATGCTTAACTCTGCAAGTGTTTGGTTTTTAACCTTTGCTATATTTGTCATTGGCATTGGAAATCGGGTCCTTGGGAACATGGAAGGATAGGTGGTTTTTAGGTTAATTTTTTAGTTTTCACCAATTGTAAAATATCCTACCTACAAATGCCCACAGTACTTATTGTCTCAGTGACATGATCGAGTTCATACCATGAGTGGTGAATATGCGATGCATGTACAACAAATGGAGCTCTTCCTTCACACGAATACACGATGCATGTACCTGGTCAATCAACACTACTATTTCGTTGAATGTGTCCGAACTACCCAATGTATAGAGTACCACATGCCTAATTATGCACCAACCTGTTCTGACATCCTCTTTCTTTCTGTGTATAGGGGTGTGATGCATCCGTGCTACTTGACAACAGCAGCAGCATAGTCAGTGAGAAAGGGTCCAACCCCAATCTGAACTCCCTCCGGGGATTCGAGGTTGTCGACCAGATCAAGGTCGCCCTTGAGACGGCTTGCCCCGGCACTGTCTCCTGCGCCGACATCCTCGCCCTTGCTGCACGCGACTCCACCGTTCTCGTATGTGGACACCAAAAATAACTCTGCCCTAACTAGCCCGAGATAAATAATGTAGCATTATGTGTGATTCTTTGGGATCCAAATTAATCTGCAGGTTGGCGGCCCTTACTGGGACGTGCCGCTTGGCCGGAGGGACTCTCTAGGTGCGAGCATCCAGGGATCCAACAATGACATCCCTGCCCCCAACAACACCCTCCCCACCATCATCACCAAGTTCACGCGTCTCGGCCTCAATGTCGTCGATGTCGTCGCGCTCTCAGGTGGCCACACCATTGGCTTGTCCCGGTGCACCAGCTTCCGGCAGAGGCTGTACAACCAATCAGGTAACGGCCTGGCCGACAGCACGCTGGATGTGTCCTACGCAGCGCAGCTGAGACAAGGGTGCCCAAGCTCCGGCGGCGACAACAACCTTTTCCCGCTCGACGTTGTCACCTCGACCAAGTTCGACAACTTCTACTTCAAAAACATCCTGGCTGGCAGGGGCCTACTCAGCTCCGATGAGATCTTGCTCACCAAGAGCACCGAGACTGCGGCGCTCGTCAAGGCATACGCAGACGACGTGCACCTCTTCTTCCAGCATTTTGCACAGTCGATGGTGAACATGGGCAACATCATGCCACTGACCGGGTCTCAGGGGGAGATCAGGAAGAACTGCAGGAGGCTTAACAACTATCAATGAGTTACTAAAGGTGCTGTATTTGCTGAATTGTGTGTGGAGTTGGCGCCAAGTTTTAAACTGAATAAGCAAGTGTGATTGTAATTCCAAATTTTCTTGTTCATTTATGTTCCGTAAATTGCATTGAGAAGTGCATTTGTTGTCAGAATTCATATAAGATGAGTCCACCTGGTTTCTTTAGAACTTGTTGCTTGACATAACTTACCAAGTCTTTGACTCCCAAATTCCTCCACATGGTACATGTTCACCTATTTGTTCAAGAGTTTTCGGAGTACTCAAGCCGTGCATCCCTTGACATATATTTCCTGTAAAAAAAGACCAAACGTTAGTTCTTATAAGATACCTACAAGTGGCTAAAATTCAATCTTGTGCCTCCAAGAAATCTCTAGGGCTATGATGGAACAACTCGGCAGCATACGGGGTGCGCTAGCACCTATGAGGTGTACTGGTGCACTAGGCCTTTAGTTCAACATTAAAATTCGAGAAACAACAACCACACTCATACAAAATGTATATACCATGTCACATATTCAACACACAGCTCAAGAAACAAAAAAGAAAATTCCACTGTACTTAGTGCAGCCAGATACTATTCGCTTCACATTTTCCTACTTTTCACACCATGTTGTCCTTTTTATTTATCAAACAGAATTCAGGATTTCATTTTCTAGCATGCAAGATATTATTCTTGTGAAATTTTGCACAACTTTCAATGTGTATTGTGAGGCCTAGTGTACTAGTACACCTCAAAGGTGCTGCTCAATGTTTTCGAGTCGATGAGTCGTTCAGGGGTAGCCTTCGTGCTTGAAGTAATATATATCTTGTCATAGACTGTTTATCACTTGTGTGATTTATCTTGTGATCATCTTGTTTAGCTTAACTTGTTCGTGCACTTAGTTGAGCCTAGCATATTTAGGATTTATCTTTGAATCTAAATGAGTAGTTTAATTCTGCATTTTTCAGTCAAATCTGTAACTGTTTTAAAACGCCGAGACATCTCGATATTTCACTGTGTCCTCGTCTCTAGCAATCGGAGGGCATGGACCCGGCGTGCCCCTCATCTGTGCTGTGTCTCCTAATTCCAGCTAGACCCGACGTGGTGACATCTCTGCACGCTTTTGCGTGTGGCGACATCTCTCCGAGTGTGGTCATCTGCTTGTCCAGGTGACTGCTAGCGATGGTGGCGAACTTCTGTTTCCAGACAAATGCTTGTGGGCTCTCTCGTGGACATGGGCCAAATTTGCTGTTTGGAATGAGATACAGTACTAATAAGTGTGAAGTGACCAAACTGCCATTTCTACAATGTGGTGGATTAGTTTCTTTAATCACAACAATTAGTTTGCTTCAATTTGAAAATCGAAAAGCATAGAAGCACTCCTCTTATTCATATGTGGATTGTGCTAGCCCTTTCCATCAGATCGGTCTTATGGAATTGTGGTTAGCACATGAAACTTGACATGGTATCAGAGCCAAGGTCTCGAGTTCGAGTCCTAGCTTCCGCGCTTTATTAAAAAAATGTTGTAGCCCCCTTTGTGTCCACGTATACGCCTCTTGAGCCATACCTCCAAGTCCACGTATTGGCCGAGGCGTATACCTTTGAGATTCGTGTGCACGCGTTGGCCTCTGAGGGTCACACGTGAGAGGGGGTGTTACAGTATATGTGGATTGTGCTAGCCCTTTCCATCAGATCGGTCTTATCGAATTGTGGTTAGCGCATGAAGCTTGATAGTTTATAATTCCAAAAAGGATGTGCAGGTTTCTTGACTAACAGTTTTCTAATCATTTTGTCTCAGATTTTTCAGTTCCAAGATAGTTGTGGGCTGATCTCACCCAATTAAACTAAAAGTACATTGTTTGAAAGAATAAATTCATTTAATATATGGGCGCACAAGATCCATGTATAGAACAAAGGGTAATTGCATCCAGTTCATATGTATAAGGTGTCATTTTGTAATATTTTGCCAGGAATTAATATGAATGGGGACTGGCAACTTTTCCATGTATTTAAAGAATTTGTATCTGCGGCCAGAGCTAGTGCATTGTTACATTATTAACAATTTAAAAGGAACATCGATTGGAATGGGGCTAGAAGGTGAAAAGAACAACACAATAAGACCATCTAGTCAAACTATTACCTGCATGTCCATTGCTTTTACAGGCTTTCTGTTTGCACCCTTTTTTCTTACCACAGCCCTGGTAGCAGTTCCAATAGTTTACTACCCTCAGTTGATCTGATTTTTCATTTAAATGCATTCCTGCATGATGAAGCTGCACTGTTGCTCTGATCTCATGCCCTGCTCACACTACAAGGCATATCCTGGTATTCAGAACCTTGAACCATATTTGGAAAAACAAACGCATAACCAAATGAACAATGTGCATGTGAAAATGAAAGATGGATACCATGTGTTCACCACATCAGCAGAGGCACTCTCTAACTGTTTGATCATGTGGACAGTCAGGGCTCTCAATTTATTTGGTCTATAGAACTAGAGCTTTAAGCTAGCCTTTCAGCGGGGGCTATTGCTGAGGTGAATGAAAGAAAGAACAGTCAGACCATCGAGGGTATATGTGTTTGTGTAGTTTAGTTTTGCTACAAGCGAGATGGTGTTACCTCTTACCGTTCATTTATATCTTTGTGAACCTTTATGTTGCCAACTCCAAGATGGTCAATGATGTTTACAAATGTTCTCTTCACCTACAAAACACAGAATAGATATAATACAAGTCCAAAGTGTGTGTCACCGAGCATAGTTATATCTAGAAGAAAATGGTGTACTTACGGGTGGTGTTTTTACAGATGATGATACCATGGGCCAGAAAAACTTCCCTATCAGATTGTACTGCTTACCAAATTTAACCAGAATTTCGAATCATTGCTTCAACTGCCTTATTGGCCTGGAGCAGCTCTCCTTTCAAGCAAAGTGAAGCAATAGAAGGATAATATGTGTCAAAGTCATCATAGAAAGACTTCTCTAACAAATTACCATTGTCACTATCAGTATCATCACTTGATCTGCACAAATTATCAGCTCTCTCTGTCATGGTCTGCAATGTGCCTTCAGAACTTCCATGAAGGCCATTACTAGAAACACCAAAAGCAACTGTTAAATCTTGTTCTGGATCTGTTCTGGGAGCACATGTGTCATCAATTTTCTGCTGCCTCTTCAGGTGAGCAAGCGTCTTACAATTATTAGAATCTGAAGAGGATACAGACATGAGTCTCACTTCATTTAGGATAGTCACAACCTCATCAATCCTCCCTTCCTCGCATGCAGAAGACAGAAGACCAACTAGAGATTCGGTTTGGACCTCATTTCCAACAATATTTATTAGCTCCACAACTTGTTTGCACTGAAACATCTCCCTCAAGATGCCCCTGGATTCTTCCAACCTTCCTTTTGCATAGAGTCCTTTCACCAGACTCACGAAACCAACAAAATCTGGGGCCATCTCCTTACAATGGTATTCATTAAAGAAGCTTAATGCAGCTTCAGTGTCACCTTTCAGACAGTGCCCGCTAATAACCGCACCAAGTGTAAAAGCATCTGGAAGTAGAAAAAGTTCCTCGAAATGAGGCAAAAGCTCAAGTGCTTTTTCAATTAACCCATAGTTACAGTAACCACTTATCAGCAAGTTGTAAACATGGGTAGTGGGTCTGATGCCTTTGTTGGACATTTTCTGAAATAAATGATATGCATCATCCAAGAAACCCTCTCTACACAAAGCACCTATAAGTATAGCATAAGTGACCAGTGTTGGAAGAATGTTGCTTCCTTCTAAGTAGTCAAAGAGCCTGAATGCTTCGGTAAAGCATCCATGCTGGCACAAACCACTGAGAATAGAGTTATGGATGATAATGGTTGGATGAATCCCCTCTTTTTTCATGCTTCCACAGAGGTCTAATGCCTTTTCAAGATTACCACCTCTACAAAGGCCTTCCACTACTATGGAATACATTGCTAGATCCACTGGAAAACCACTTTGTTGAGCTTCCTTCAGGAAGTTATATGCCTCCAGAATTTCACCCTCTTTCTTCAGTGCATAGACAGCTCCCCTTAGAACACTGACAGGAACGCCGCCATTGTTCATGTAACTTGAAAACTGAATAGCTTCACCAACACCCTTCTTGCCGAGGTAACAAGACAGCATATTGATCACTCTAGGTTCATATAGGCCATGAATCTTTATGAACTCGCTTAACAATGGTTGTATGACCTGTTCATTTCCATTTCGGAGTAAGCTCTTGAGCAGCTTGTAGAATGTTTTGCTAGATACTGTGAAGAATTGTGTTCTGATTATCTTGTAGACAGCCAATGCTGCTTGACAACAATCCCTGGTGCTTAAGAAACTGCAAGCGTAACTGCAAACAGATGAAAACAAGTCCATGTCTAACTCCCCCACCTTACCAATGAAATTTAGCACACCTTGTTCACCACCTTCTCTAAAATTTGCATGAATCAACTTTCTGTAAGTACAGGAATCAGGCCTAAGTTTTTTATGAATAAGATCACAAAAGATTTGTTCAGCAATGATGACCTTTCCTGCATTGCATAGTGCTCCAATCAGGCCACTGTGAACAACTGTACTGGAGAATGATGTATCTTTCTTGTACTTATCAAACAACTCAACAGCCCTGTCAAATTCTCCAAGTTTACACATCATGTCTATGATTGTATGATAGGTGACGGTATTAGCGCTTAAGCCCATATGAGGCATTCTGTGAAACAGGCTGCAGGCATCATCCACCTTCTTCATCATAAACAATGCTTTGATAAGTACATTGCATGTGACAACATCAACTGCAATCCCACTACTCTCAAGCCTACCTTTTATTGTCATAACACCAGCTGTATCCTCTTCCATAATGTAACCATGTAACAACGTGCTATATGTGAAATTATCACCAGTGACAGCTTCAGAGATTTCAACAGCCTTGGTAGTCTCACCAGCCTTGCACAAACCATTTATTACAGCGTTGTATGTCACAATCCCAACTTTTATTCCCTTGCCCTCTATCTCTCCAAGCAAAGAGAAAGCCTTATCCAAATCTCCCTTTTTACACAATCCATCGATTAATATTGAAAATACATACTCGTCCACCACTTCGCCTGTTTGTTCCAGTTTCCTCACTACAGAAAAGGCATCTTCCAACCTGTTCCTCTTGCAGAAACCACCAACAAGTGATGTATAGGTGATCAAATTCGGCTTAACACCCCTTCGCTCCATCTCATCTAAGAACCCCATCACTTTATCCACACTTCCTTCTCTACACATCCCATCAATAACAGTAGTGTAGTTAACCACATCAGCTGCAATGCCCTTTTCTAACATCAGATGATGCTCCCGGAGTCCTTCCATCAACATGCCACTCCTCATATATCCACGAACTAAGCTGCTATAGAACACTTCATCACCCACCATACCCTTCCGTTCCATCTCCATTATCAACTCTGCCACCTCACCAATTCGCCCCTCCCTCGCGAGCAAATTGACAACCGCAGTCAGTGTCACCAGGCCTGGCTCAATCCCGCTGACATCCTTCCTCACCCTATCGTAGAACTCCAACGCAGCCTCGGTTTTTCTGGCCTTGGAGAAACCAGAAACGATCACACTACAAACACCATCGTCCACCTGACACCCTCTCGTGGTCATTATATCAAACACCTTGAGCGCCCCGGCCATGTCCCCGCGGGCACACAACTCCGTTATCATCGTACGGTAGGTGGACGGCGAAAGTACAGCTCCGTGATCCTCGACGCTAGTGGAGAACAGGTCCAACGCGTGGCGCAGGTCCCCATGCTCAGCGAAGGCACGGCGGAGCAGCGCGTCCCAGAGGGGACGGGCGGAGGAGGCCGGCCCGGCGAGCGCAAGACGCCGAGCAGCGTCCTGGTGGCGTGAGGAGTCTAAAAGCGCGCAGGCAGCAAGGAGGTGGGTGCGCGGGGTGGGTCGCAGGGAGTTGGCGAGCGCCTGGGAGGCGAGGGCGCCGACGAGACGGTGCCTGCGGCGGCGGAGGAGCGCGGCGAGGAGCCAGTCCACATGGCGCGCGGTTACCGGGCGTCCAAGCTTAATGAGCGTAGTCGGCGGCGGCGGCGGAGGGGGTTCGCCGCCGGGGAAGCCCATGGCGAGCGGCGGTCGGCTGCTGCCGCGGTAAGAGCCTGAGTGGAACTGTGGAACGTTCGAAGTGCCGCAGTGAAGAGGTTTTTCTTTCGGAAAAACCGATTGCTATTGCCGCTGTCGGGCTAGGGCCGGGCCTAGGCCCATAGAATGTGTGAATTCAGCATGATGGGCTTCCTCTTGTCCAGATTGCTTTGGGCCTTCTGTTTCAACTCTGGGCTGGTGCTAGTAAATGGCCGCACGGTTTGGCCACCGTCCACGACGAGGACTCCCCACATCTCCGCGAGCATGATGCAGCAGTCGCAGGCGGCGATGGCGGTGGCTGCGCCGGCTCCGGCGACGCGCGCGCACGAGACGGAGGGCGAGGACGCGCCGCCGAAGCAGGTGGCGCAGGCGATGGAGCGGCTGGGGCGCGCGGGCAGGATCATCGCGGACATCCGGCTCGGCGCGGACCGCCTCCTCGAGGCGCTCTTCGTCGCCGCTAGCGCGCCGCCGCACAGCGCCCAGCAACACATCGAAAGGAACGAGCGCGTAGTGTCCCAGGAGGAGGTCTCCATGCACCAACACTTCGACGACCTCCGCGCCCTTGGCAGGTACACCTCTCCGCCCACGCCAGCTCCCACGCTATACCGTCTTGATCCGGGAGTTCCCTGTGAGCTCCTTTGGGTGGTTACATGAGCATGACTGTGTAGTAGCTTGGCAAATGAACTATGCTTGGATGATTTCTGAAGGGTGAGGAGAACAACCACTCTCACATCTTCTGACCGTATGCCTCTGCCCTAATCTAAATCAGCACATTGCTGAGGTGGTGGAAATTAGTTCCTGTCTTGATTATGTTCGCAAAATTGGTTTGTACATGTGATTCTGGCTAAGCTTGTTTGTGTTGTGTGGCTGATTCTGAAGAAACTTGTAAGTTATAGGTTTGGTTACCCTAGATATGCATATCGTTCTAGGTTTGTTCCGGAATGCTGGTTTTTTATTCATATCTTCTGCTCTTTTTGCGGGTCCATGTTTGAACTTTGGAGGTAATATGGTTAGACAGGGTTAATTTTAGCCATATTTGACCCAAATGTATTGAAAAGTGTAGAATGTGGTCATGCTCTGATTTCGATAGAATCTAAATGCATGTTCCTTCCTAACGCCCCTAGGCTTATATTTCGCCTTAATCACTCAACTTTGATCTATGGATTGGATGTTCTAGGCGTTTCTGGCCTTGTTCTGAAGATATCGATTGATCTATTGGATTGTAGTCATTTAATGTAACTCGTATTTAGCACCTGGCTCATGCTGAACTGATGTGGCTAGAATTAGCATTCAGAAGCTGCTGTTTTATTGTGACCCGGGGCCATAATTTTAGGCTACATTATCGCCCTACAAGATCATTTCGTCAGAGCAACACATTTTTTATGGACGATGAAAATTTTGCACGGTTTGATAGTCTGCTTCAGAATACTTTCTCTAAAGAACATGAATGTTTGTGACAGTATAATCTACGTATCCACATGTAGATCAAAGACTTGTTGTTGTCACTCTTAATGAGGCCAAAGTTCCTAGGTAATGTTACATGTAAGAGTTAACTTTTGAGAAAGCCTTGAATTCACTTGATAAGGCTAATAAGTCTTGTGATCTTACTTTTGAGATATTGAAAGCTATAAAGGTAGCTGGAAGCAACTTGAATAATGTTGGGCAGAATATATTTTGTGATATATTCACATTATTCTCCTACAGGAATTAAGAAGTTTCATGCATTAGGCTTCCAATTCTTTGATAGCTGTAACATTTGGTGTTTATCATGCTACTTTTTGGATGAATCAGAGTCATCATTGACAAAATTCTACTGCTAGATTATGTGCGTCCATACCAAATATCTTTGACGTTTTTTAACTTTTCATTTAAAGTCACACATTTCTTCATCAGTGGTTGGGGGCAATCATCTTCAGGTTCAGCTGCAGCCTAACAAGTTATTCATTCCTTTTAGCATTTCGTTGTGAGTAATTCATTTTATTTTATTTTTCTGTTAGCAAGGCAGTTGGAAGAGTCTGGAGTTTTAAATGGGGCCCTTAAAGCTCGAGGTAATTCGTGGGGCTTGCACATGCCACTTGTGTGCCCAGATGGTGCTGTTGTGGCATATGCTTGGAAGCGTCAATTGGCAGGTCAAGCTGGTGCATCAGCCGTTGACAGAACTAGGTGAGATTCATTACTTATTTACTTCTATGATGTTTGGCTTACTCAATATTTGGAATTCGATGCATTGAGATTAGAAAGAGTGTATGTACAATACAAGCCTTAAAACAGGCCACTCAATGGGAACACAATGCCTACAGAAGTAAGAGCGTGAGCGATGTCATAGCTTAGCAGTGCCTACGGTCACCCAAACATGTGCTTCTTCCTTGATGGTGTTGAACAGACATTGTACGCTTGTTCACCCCGTGGAAGTTGTACCTATGCCACTGTTTCCACAGCCACCAAGAGGTGAGCTGTATCATCAAGACAGCCCTTTCCACTGCAACTCTGGATAGTCACCGACCTCCACCAGAAGTGATGCCATAGACCTTATTTACGAGAGTTATGTGCAACATTTTCACGAATTATCAGAGTTCTAAAAGGCGGCCGACTTGCCCACCTGGGTGCTGGGCGACACCTTCCCAGTGGGTTTAGCCTACCTAGGTGGGTGACTAGCCCTTCATAGGCCTGCCTATTCAGTGATGTGATAGGCGCTGATCTTCAGCCTGGCTAGTCCTAGCGCATTGGTGAACACTGCCAACCATACAAGTAGTAGAATGTATTTTCAATGCTGTTCTATAGTGTTACTCCTTAGAATGGTAATTTCTTGGATCTCTCCCTCCTAATTACCCAAAAATTTGGCAGGAAACTTTGGGTTATGGATTCATGCTGATTCAATGTTGTTTTCAGGTTAGCTCTCAAGGCCTTCACGGACCAGAAAAGAAGATTCTTTCCTCACCTGGAAGATGAAGTTCTTAACCATCTCCATGATGATGAATCCGATATTGCTAAAAGGCCAAGGTTGTCTGCAGCCAATGGAGTATTAGAAGAAAAAACTTTGTCTGGGATACTTAAGAATCTTGAAAATGAAGTGCCCAGCATGAAAATATTCACATATCGACGTTTGGATTGGTCAAAAAAAGCTTCATCACTAGCATCTCTGATGGATGATGACTTTGTGGATCCATCTAAAGAGTTGAACCTGCAAAATATGGGCAAATCAAGACCTGGTTATATGACAACTCCCGTGGATCAGGTTGCAGTAATTGAGTTGCTGGTTCCGTCAATATTTAGAGCTTTAGTGTCATTGCATCCTGCAGGATCTGTTGATCCTGATGCTGTTGCGTTCTTCTCTCCCACTGAGGTAAGAAGTTCCTCCATAAGCTGACTCCAGTCGTATGAACTTTATGATCTTTGGATAAGCAGCCAAGCACGGTGCTGGCAGTATGTGTTTGTACTTGATACCAAGCAAGTTGCTTATGTAGCAAGATCAGTTAGCATTCCGTGATACACTTTATGGGCAAACTTGATGAAATGTGTGGGCAAGATATTATTTGTGACAGATGCTATATGTCTTCTGTTAGGGAGGAAGCTACCTTCATGCCAGAGGTGTGTCTCTGCATCACGTTTTCAAGCATGTGACGGTACAGGCTTCGTCTGTTCTTTGATTTGATTATTTGTTTCCGTAGGAAGTAAAACATGGGTGTACTGAGTACTCTGGTTTCATTATGTAGGAGCATGCGGACAAGGCGTTGCAGTACTTCATCAGTGTTGAGCCCAGCAAAGCACTTCCTCTGTTATTGGTGAGTTGTACTCCCACCGTTTTTAAATATAAGATGTTTTAACCTTTATCCACATTCACATATCTATAAATGTATCTAGACACTTTTGTTGTATATGTTTCACTCATTTTAGTATGCATCTAGACAAAATGTAAAACACCTAAAAAATCTTACATCGAAAAACGGAGGGAGTAACAATTATGGATCGCTGTGATAGTATGTTAGGACAGACATCCATTCATTGCCAAAACTTGCTTAGCACTATAAATTCAGTCACCGTTATTTTTATACTGCCCTTGCGAGTTTTGCAACAACTGGACCTTGCTTTTTGTCGAATACTAACAAGAAGTCAAACTTTTGCAGCGTTGGATTGCTGATTATCAGACTCTATTTACAAAACTCTGCAGGTAACCTCCCTACATATCTAACTCGGGTCGCATCATATTGTCATCAGCATTTCTGCTGTACAGATAAGTAACATTTCATTATTCGACATGCAGTAAATGCCGACACCTTCTGCTCATGGACAAGTCCTTGGCTTTGCTTCTACCCCCAGTCCACCGCCCCTACCACAAGACGTCAAATGTTGGTTCAGATCATCAGGAGGCCTATCACATTGGATGTTCTTCCTACAATGCATGACCCTTCTACACACTCTGGACTTATAGCTAGAATGTTTTTCTAACACCCTCGCCTGGCTCTAGGTGTACTGCAGACTGATGTGTGATGTGTAGGACAGTGAAATATTGAACTGTGTGTAGTATTGCTGTTCATTCCTGAGATCAAATTGCTTGGTCATTGATGAGTTACTTCGTATGCAGTTTCACATCATCCTGTAAAACATATGTATCTCATGAGCAGGCATTGTTGATCCAGATGTTGAAGAATTTGGATAACTCTTATGTACTTAGATTATTCTAAGTTATTGATTCAATTCGGTCACAAATATTTGGGAAAGGAAGCATTCAGTCATTCATACAGGAAATTTCAAATTGGCCAGTTACAAATATTAGGTAACACAGGAACAATTATCTGGAAAGGAGTAGATGCTGGACATTCAAACCATTTATTCGATACTATAATTAGCTGTTATCAGTAGCAATGTTAACTGTTTACAACTTGCACCAGCATACTCCTGTCTTGACCTAAGTACAGTTTTACATAACCAGTTTGTCAAGTATTTACAATACACACCTGGATGAAGTTTTCATAAAAGCTCTTTGCAAGCTCCACTGCAGGTTAGTGGCTATTCAAAAAGCTCTCCTATGATCTTTTCACCTACCGAGGTAGCTATACTAAATGTACAAGTTACTAGTACAGGCCGTGTTGCCAAAAGGAAGTATAACATAGGCAACCGGGGATGGGCTTAAGAACTCTCCATGAATGACTGTGACCGAGAAAATGCTGCAGGATTCGCCTGTAAAAGGTGAGCAGGACGTGCTTCTGCTGGCTGGCCCTTGCTCTCACCCTTGAATTGGAAAGGCTTGAAGACGCCAGGGTCCCCAGGTTTGATGCCGAGAGTCGCCCATATGGAACTCTTTGCTGCTTCATCAGGGTCATCGATGCGGAGCGTCTTGGGAACCCACAGTGATTTCTCCTCCTTGTCGTCTTTCAGTGGGTTGGAGTCCCTGGAATGCTTGCCCAGAGTAGGAGACCCATTGCCTGAACAGCTGCTGTTGCTCGATCCGGATGGCGATATGCACCCGTTGGTTCCGATCCAGGGTGTGTTCCATGCCGTGGCTGGCCAGCTTGGCAAGCAACCCCAAAGGGCAGCGGGCGGAACAAGAGGATATGGAAATGCTGGTGCAGGAAACCTTGAGCCAGGCATCATGGGAGAGTTCATCCCTGGAGCTGAACTTGTAATGCAGCTTTCTGATGGAGAAGCGGACACGGGCATACTTCCACCTGGCACCATTACAGGAAGGTTGTTCCATCCCATGCCCCAAGGGTACATGAAAGGAGATCCAAGGTAATACTGAGGCACCGGGCCAACTCCATTACAGTAAACAGGCGCTCCGCTCTTATCAACATGGACCGCGCTTGCAGGTAACCCGTTGTTTGGTGTGGTAGAAGATGCACAAGTGTTGTCTTCCCTAGCTTCACCTCTTGGTAGAGATCTAGCATTGGTAAGATTCTGCTCTTCAATGTTCAGTACTGATGCCATCGATTCACAAAGTGGCACCTCAGGCCCAAATTTCAGAACTGTTTCATTTCGACTGGTTGAGTGTGTCGGGACAGAAGGCAAAGATGCAAGGGCTTCTGGATTCAATGTGTTAGAGATGTCCACTCTAGACCTCATTAAATAATCAGGGGCCATCAACAACTGACGGTAGTGCAATGGGGAATTCTTGCTTTTGCGCCTCCCAGCACCGACAGGTACATTCCTCATACTCCCCCCTGCAGTCCAGTACCTTTGGCAATTCTTACAGAAGTGCCTAGGTTGATTAATATTGTAGTTGTTGTAATAACAGAACTTTGTATCCATGCTGTTGCACCTAGGACAGGGTATAATCTTATCTGGTTTTTTTAGCACCTTATCCTCGCCTGATTCGTCATTTGATGTCTTCTCATTCTCCTCCTTCGTTTCTGATGCTGCTTTCTCTTCAGAATTACTTATCTGGGCATAGTTGTCTTCCTTGTGGCCCAAGGTAGTTGAGCCGGCTTGTTCTGAATTTTCTTTCGCTTGTGGCGCATCAACCTCCATTTCATTGTCTTTTCTCTCTCTTAGTTCATCACCCTTCATTCCACTATCTTGTTTCTCTTCTGGCACATCAAACATCATTTCAGTATCGCCTTTGTCTTTGGTTTCTTTCTGTTGATCCTGTAAGATTGCAACGATACTGTCAAAGGAGTACTTCAATTCAAACAAAACGGAAGTTGACATATAACATCTAACGGTGGAGAGAACACTATGTTCGTCCAGATGCACCAACAGGCCTAGAACATGCTAAAGATCACATCAACTATAGTCTTATTATGGAAAACCGTTAGGAAAGATTTCATGCATTGGAAACTGCTTGGATCCAAATTCAAGGCAGCTGCTTGGATCCAAATTCCATCAGCTAACTGAGCAAGACGCTTGGAAGTTGCGTCATAAAAAAAAGATCTGCTAGCATACAGTGACATATGTATGATCTGCCACACAAATTACCCTGCCCCGTTTTAACAAAACCAAAGTGTTTTGGATCTCTTATTCAAGAGAGAAGCCCCTAGCAAAGCTAGCTGACCACATGCTCATAAGGAGGAAGCAACATGACAACACGCCACGAAGTACCAACTACTCCCTCTGTCCAACAAAAGATGTCACACTTTTTATCAAATTTGGATGTATCTATACACTAATTTATGTCTAGATACATCCAATTTTTAATCAAGTTGAGACATCCTTTATTAGACGGAGGGAGTATGTTGTTTCCTCGCCCAGATATGTATATGTAGACAACACATGCTATGCAATCACAAATCGTGTTCTGTTCATGCGCAAAATCAAAGCGAAAATTCTCAAAGAACCTGGAACCAATAGTGTTGTAAAATGAAAGAACAATTCTTAATCCCCTTTAATGAGCATCCACGGCATGGTACTACAATTATTGTCCACCAAACCCCACAACCAGGAGAACTTTTGTAGCAGCCCTTTTTCCGGACAAAAGATAGAACCAAAATTGGAGAAACCGACGTCTAACGGTGTACGGACTTTTGGACTTATCCACTCTGAGATCCAAACCCAATTTAATTTATGTTGCCAGGCTCATGATCAGCATGCACATCCGGGCGATTTACCTGAACCTCCAGCCCATCCTCTTTCTCAAATTTAACTGCTATAAATTATAGCTAAAGCTTTTTTGACATGCTAGATTCTAAACATGATGAGATAAAAAGGTGTGGTTGTTTCATTTTTACATGGGAAATCGAGGAACATGCATGTTGAGGTGTCGATCAAACAAAAGCCTCTGGTGAAGCAACAGCTAACCTTACAATCCTCCTCTGGCTCAACCTCCACCGGCGCCGGTGCCACTAACTCAGGCGGCGGCGGGTGTTCGGAGCCGGCCGGCACCTCCGCTTCCGGCGACCCAGGCTGCGCAGCCTCAGGAGCCAACGGGATCACCCGCCCGAAGAGCTTTATACCGGAGTCCATGTGATCCGACATCGTCGATCCCACGCGCGAACCCAGCAAGATCGCAAGCTGCCGCTGCTATTGGGCACTCGAAGCTGAGCGAAGGGACGAGAGAGCAACGACACCGAGCTGGAGAAGGAAGAGGAAGGGAGAGGGGCTAATGGATATAGCTCCTACTCTACATGGGGAATATGAGATTGAAGTAGTAGTATGAGACTGAATTGGCAAAAAAGTAGGGGAATTTTTGGACGGGGCGTCTTATTAAGAGGGGCTTCATGCACGCGTGTCCCCTAGAACTATAATAGTTGCACATGCATCCCTGTGAAAAAAACGAACACGTTACATGAACACATAATGGAGTACAATTTGTCAAATCCACTGCATGCATCCGGTATTTAAAAACATATTTTTCGAAATATCAATAAAATTTCATGGATGCATATTCACATTCTATATGTGTTCGTAAAATCGTTCGTAGAAAATCGATATTTTTGTGGCCTGTGTAAAAAAGAGAGCAAAAATGGTCTCTTGAAATGTCTTATTTTGGCACCAAAATTTGTCTTGTTACACAAGGCCAAAATAAGGTTTTCATGAAACGGCTTCGTGAAGACATAGGATGTTAAAATCTATGTGTGAACATTATTTTACAATTTTTTTGATACTCTAGCAGATTCTCTAAATTGACGCCATGTATTTACAATCCTCATGATTTTAAAATTTAGCGTTTTTGCTGCTCCAGCAGAGTCCATACATGCCTCCATATTGCTAAAATTAATAATTAGGTCATACCCTTTCCCTTCAAATAGGAACTCATATGACACCTCCCTAAAACATTTTCCACCGCTGAGAAAGGTCTCCTCCATCTCCACATTGAAAAAAGAGGTTTTGTTTGGACATGGCAACCATGGTTGTCACCATAAGTGGCGAAGGAGGAAGGAGGTGCCCAACGGCATGTACACTACGGCATGGAATCGGAAGCATCACTCAAGCATGTGGAGAAGCCGCGACCATGTCATGTTGGATCATTAGGTGGAGCTCATGGGTGGCAGCCATCAGGAATATCCAGTGGGGGTGATACCTTCGATCCGGATTTCAGATGTAGTACGTAGCTTTTTCCTTAAAAGATTTTAGGTTTATTGAATTCAAGAAGCAGATTCTTGGCAAGATATTAATTACAAGTGTAAGAAGCTAAAATAAGTTTTGTTTACCAGACCAATATTGTTCTTAAATGGGTTTGTACAAATGGTTTTAAATAGGTGAGGTTTAGTTAGATATATATGGTATAACATAATATAAGATGAAGTTGTGTTAGTGATAAATAATTCATATGATATTATTGATAATATGAGCAATGCATCTTGTCTCACCATTGATAGCATGACGCGAGCACAAATGAATACATTTGTCCACCTCAGCCATGTTCCATCATGCAGTGCAGGGATGTCTCGGTTATTAAGTACTAAATAGACAAAAACGTTAAGTTCAAGGACAACACTGTTGTTCTGACAAGAATCACATCCGGGTATCCACTCTCCCACTAGTAGAAAACAGCCCTTCGGTTTTGAGCTCTGATAATCTCTAGTCTCGGTTATGTCTGGAACCCGGACTAATGCCAACTTCAGTCCCGGTTCCAACGGTTAGGATGGCATCTCAAGCTCAAAACCCTACAGCCCTGGTTCCAGCAGAACATTTAGTCCCGGTTTGATATACGAACCGCGACTAAAGGTTTTAGTCGCGGTTGGGGCAGACTGTACACCTCCCGATCGCGTTTTGGAAACAGAACAGTTTTGACTGCGTTTTGGAAACTGATCAGCCGGCGCGCGTTGATACACACACGAATTTAATCGCTTCATGCAGCGCCGCCGCCCGCCGGCCTCCCTTGCTGGACTCCCTCTCCATCCTTGCTCTCTTCCATTCCAATGGAGTCACTCGGACACATCACGGCGTCTCGGTTATTCTTCTTCTCCAAGGAAGGCATGGACTTCAAGGTATGGGTCACCCTCCGTGCATCACGCGTGGAGCGGTGGATCCGACACGTGAAGAAGGTGTATCTCGACGCCGCACCGATCAAGGGGGTTGGACTCGACTGCGAGTTCACCGACGCACTCCCGGGTCGTCGCCAGAGGGATCTTCCAGTCGAGGATAAGCAACGCGCCGCCGTCATTCAACTCTCGGTGGCGACCGAGACTCTTATTTTCCACATTTGCAGGGCTGATCGGGTGCCGAATCTACTCGTCGATTTCTTAGGTGACAAGACTATCGACTTCTTCGGCGTCGCAATCCAGAATGACGTGCGGATGCTGCGATACTACGGAATTACAATTCCGTCAGCGGTCGACCTCCAGAGGAATAGCCGGAACCCAACCGACAATCCTACCCCGAGCCTGTATGCTCTCTCCAATGCTGTCGTTGGGACAAAACTTGAGATGAAGAAAAAGAAGAAGGACAAGAAACGAGACGACGACGAAGAAGGAGAAGACCTAACTTTCGGATGGGCCGCGGTTCCATTGAGTTACGAGAGAGTCGTGTATGCTGCTCTGGACGCTCGCCTTGGCTTGGAGATTGCACGGAAGTGGTATTTAGATTGATATGATTAGTAGACCGTTGTGTGTCTCATCTATCTCTTGTATTGGAAATGTTTGGAATCTTATATATCGGTTACCGGTTTATTAATATAAATATTTCAATTTCTAATTAATTTCGGTTACCGGTTGAAAGATATGAATATTTTCATATTTAGAGATTAATATATGATTTTTCATCCGATTTTATGGATTATATATAGAGATTAATATGATTATATGGATTATATGTATTTTATTTTCCATCTGATTTTATGAAACAATAAGGAAAATATGATTATATGTGGGTTATATGTATTTTATTTTCCATCCGATTTTATGAAACAATAAGGTTAATATGATTATATGGATTATATGTATTTTATTTTCCATCCGATTTTATGAAACAATAAGATTAATATGATTATATGGATTATATGTATTTTATTTTCCATCTGATTTTATGAAACAATAAGATTAATATGATTTTATGGATTATATGTATTTTATTTTCCATCCGATTTTATGAAACAATAGGATTAATATCGATTTTTTGAGGAAAAACACCCCTTTATTTTTATAAAAAGAAAATGAGCGATTTAGATTAGTTATTCAAATTCAAATAATTTTTATGTTGAAAGTTTTGTCAGAATTCAAATATATATTCAGAAGTTATTTAAATGTATATTCAAACTCTTTTGAAATTACAAAAATTTCATGAAGATTAATATCCATCTTATATCATGTATTGTTGTTAATAGAGGTTTAGAATTCAAAAAATCATATGCATGTGACATCATAGCTAGTCTACAGGATAATAAGATTGATACCATAGTATTGTGAGTATTCAAATATCTATTGAAATCCATCTGAAAGTGCAAAATGAAAAAAAAATTGAGTTTTGGCGCAAAAACACCCCTTCATTTTTAAAAAAGAAAATGCATTTAGATTAGTTATTCAAATTAAAATACCTTTCATGTTGAAATAAAATGAGTTGAAATAATACATCATACGATGAGCCGAAGCGTCACATAGTTCTTTCAGGAAAAAGAAACATCGTGGGAGTTGAGGACAAGACAGACATGTGTCAGATGAAGAAGATGCTCCATGGTTCTGACATATAGAAGAACACAAGAACACCAAGAACACAAACCAATACCACCCCTACTCCTGCTTGTGTCTCTCTCTAGATGTATACCACATGTGTTACAAGATGCTCCTTTTGAGCTGTATGAATCTCCTATGGAGATGAACTCACGAGGTAGTGAGGATATGAATTCACGAGATGAACACTCTCTCTTCTCTCTTCTCTTCTTCTCTAGATCTTGCCAAGCACCGGATCTTGAGCAGTATGAATCTCCTATGGATATGTCGGATGCTCTTCATGACCCGGCATGACTACGCCGGATTATCCTCGGTAGGTACTCCCTGCACACAAGAGAAAAATAGATCACAAAGACATAGGCATATGTCAGTTCCTCCCGACATAGGCATATGTCGGTCTCAGATCACCTCCACCCCGGGACATAGCTTAGACATGTCTGCTTCCTCCTCCTACCTCACGATAGAGAATTCTTCTAAGCCCAGCCTCTCGAAGATGTCCTTAGTATGCTCACAAGGACATCTTCGAGAAGCTGGTGCCTAGAGGAGTCCTCTGCCTTTGCCTGGATCACCTCGGTCCACCCCGGGACATAGCTTAGACATGTTTGCTTTCTCCTCCTACCTCACAAGAGAGAATGCTTCTAAGCCCAGCCTCTCGAAGATGTCCTTAGTATGCTCACAAGGACATCTTCGAGAAGCTGGTGCCTAGAGGAGGCCTCTGCCTTTGCCTGGATTGTACAGAAGGTCTGGGCGTCTATTTATAGCATCACCAGGGGAGGCACCTTGGCCACTGTCACCCACGAAAGTGAAGGAGATATGCCCTAGAGGCACTTAACAAAGATAGTTTATTCGTCATATCTCAATTGTTCATTATATGTTTTATACCATGCTATAACTGTATTAAGCGGAAACATTAATACGCGTGTGGTAGATAAACAACCAGGTCCCTAGTAGCCTCTATCTAACTAGTTCATTGGGCAATTGATGATCGAGGTTTCCCGATCATGTGACATTGATGTCAGTTGACAATGGAGTCATGTCATTGGGAGAATGACGTGATGGACATACCCAATATTTGTAGGACGTAGTCATTACGCCTTTGACCGTGAGATCAACTCTTATTGCTATTCCTGAAAGATACTTTGATTGCATCAAACGTCATATCTTAACAGTGTGACAATAAAGGTGTCCCTCTCGGGTATCGGAAGGGAGTATGTTGAGACGAGGGATCAAGAGCGGGATTTGCCAGTCCGCATAGCAGGATAGATACTCTAGGGCCCACTTGGTGAGATTATGTCAAATGAGCTTGCAAGCATGTGACTAGGTCACAGGGACATAATATCATGGACGAGTAGAAGATAGTGTTGTCGGTAACGAGACCAATCTAGGTATCATGATATCTATGGACGAGTCTCGGACACACTAAGTATCGCCATGGCAAAAGGTTTAAGACTCGACGTCTAGGTTCGAACGACAAAGTTATTCGTTATCTCACAGGGATTAATTCTGGGTATCCAAGGTACACGAATTAGTCATTGATCGGAGAGCGTGTCTCGATCATGTCTGGCAAGATCTCGAACCGCTAGGGTAACACACTTAAGGGAAGTCGACAAGTTTAATAGACTGGAAGAAGAAGAGAAATTAACAGAGAGCATCGGGAGCGTCCCGGGAAAGATCCGATGGAGATCGGAGGGCGACGAAATAGTTTTCGGAGCCGGAATAAATTAGATAATGTGTGTTTAATATTAATTAGTGTAATTAATAGTTAAATACATTTTATTTAATGATTTTCGGATTTATTGGCAGCCCCAATTCTAAATGGGCCTAACTTTTGGAAGAAAGGCCCATAGGGGGGAAACTTCCCCCTAGGTGCGAATTGAGAAAGGGGGGCTGCCCTAGGTGGGCCAATTGGGGCCCACCTAGGGCTGGCGCACCATGAGGGGGGGCGGGCTGGTGTGGGGTTTAGTCCCACACCGCCCAGCCAGCAAGGCTGGTAGCCTCCCTCCACCTATATATAGAGGTGCTCCCATGGCCATTGAAACACACCAATCTCTTCTTCTCCTTGAAACGTGATTCCTCCATTGGAGTTGCGCCAAGGTGAAGTTCTCTCCACCATTCGCACATCGCCGTGCTGCTGATCTTCCGGTCCAAGTCTTCCGCTGCTCGTCCCTGGATCGGAGCCCGGAGGTCGTCGTCTTCACCGTATGTGTGTGGATCCCTGCGAGGTGCCACGCTAGTGGTGCTCGGAGGTCTTCTTCCTCTACACGACCTCGAGGTCGTCTTCGTCGGCAACGCTTGTGCGGGAGCGTAATCCCCGCATTTCGGTCTACAAGGGTATGTATATCGATCTCCTCTGTATTACTATATCTGCATAGTATAGATCCTGGCTAGTTTAAGGTTATCGTTGTTAGAAAATTTATTGTTTTGCGTAGATATAGTTGTACGCTTTTAGAACCCGTGTTTATCACGGGGGCATCGTTCTTTTATTTGCTACCCTCTCGCGTGCACTTGCATTGTCGGCAGCATTGAGTTGATGAAGCGGCCCGGACCGACTTTACGCGTACGCGAGACTGGTTCCACAACTGACATGCGGCTTGTACCGTATATGTGGCTGGCGGGTGTCTGTCTCTCTCTTTTTAGTTGGCTTTGCATTTTCAATGGAGGGCCCGAAAGGGATGAATAAACATGCAATTATTTGATCGTTGTTGTGGTAATAGGTTCGTAGGTATGAAACCTGTTCTATTTACGAAAGCCCCAAGCCACGTAAAATATGCAAAAGATAAAGTAGAAAGCGTCTAACTTTATCTTCCAGGGGGCAATGTGATATGGTCAAGATAGGTTTGATAAATTGTTTATAAACTGTGGGCGCGAAGGAGACCATCGGCGCAAGGACCATATCACGTCGCATTACATTTGATGTTATGTTGTTGTTTACATCTTATATTGTGTGCATATATATATAGTTATATATTAGTTACACGGCGGCAGTAATATAAGATGATCCCTCCAAAATACCATTAGTGTTCTCCCTTTGACACGCACCACCAAGAAAGTTCTACGTTATGAGGCAGGCCGTGACGATCGGGTGTCAGACATATCGTCGTTCGCATACAGTGGGTGTAAGACATGTTTGCACAAGCGTATACGCTGAAGGTTATTATGGCGAGCCTAGCATGTACAGACATGGCCTCGGAACACGGTGACCGAAAGGTTAAGCATGAGTCACAGAGTTGTTGTGATTGACATGTCGATGTCTACCTTTGAATTTATGTTGCCGGCTCTGACGATGAGGGGTTGCATAATGGATGAGAATCGTGTAATCACTAAAACGATTAGAGGGATATTCGTTTTGAGTGGGAGTTCTGTTAGTTTTATTTTATTAAAACTTGAACCCTATTTTATAATGAACAAAGTCTTTATGTTTTGCAAAACCTTTATAGATATTAACCAATGTAATAGCCTTCTTTAAAAATTAGGCGCAATCCTGCGATTGAGAAACTTAAAAGGTTGGGTCCAAACTTCATAGTTTTATACTTTAGCTTGAGTATACTCCTTGTTTAAACCATTAGCTCTTTGTGATACAATACCCGCTAGGAGATAAACCCGGAGATTCCGCTAACAAAAGGATAATTTGGATTATCAAGTTTTTGTGCGGATAATATCATCATAGTCCAGTGTATGCTATGATCTCTGCCATAGAGAATTAACGGTGGGTGCGAGTTGTTAGATCGCGAGCATATGAGATGATCGCTAAACTCAGGATACACCTAAAGTTGGGTTGATAAAGTTTATCAGTACGTTGACTGTTTTTCTTCTCAACCAAGATGGAAGAGAATACGCGCATTGAAGGAGCACGTGGCAGTCATACTTGATGACACTGGTCATACTCGATGACATTGGTCATACTTGATGACATTGAGACGCCTCGCTCAGCTCGATCACTGGATGACAGACAACGTTGCCAGATGCAAATGCTTTGTCATAGACTATGTCATGCAAGGGGAATCGTTCACCTTCATGGTTCTTGATTGCGTTGGAAGAATCAAGAAGATGAAACAGATCGCCGGGAAGTCATCAATTATGATGGTGTATATATGATGTACACGTTATGAATGTTTTACCTAAGCAAGTACTCGCAGTAGTGACTAAGTTTTTGATACTAGTCATGTTTTATTAAAACCAGATTTACTAGTTGAGTAGCTTGGAAGGATGAGGCGACAATGTGTGTTGATGATGGCAGACAAAATGTTGTGATGGCCATAGACACTCTCCCTCTAGATCTACCATTTGAATACATTCTTTTATGATCGCCTGTTAGTATGATCGTTATAAGTGTGTTTTCTCTAGCAAGACGATTGTTCATATATGTTAGTGACAAAATCGTTATCCTATATGTATGAAGTAATGATCATAAGCCGATTTAAATTTAGATGGTAGAAGCTCCCACATTCATAATATTAATGCCAAAGGATATAAACTTAATAAAGACACCACATTTGTGTGGCACTACCGTTTAAGTCATGTCAATGTTATAGTCAATGAACAAGCTCCATACGGATGGATCTACAAGTACTTAGATTTGATCTTTTGACACTTGCAAGATAACTAAGACACCGTTTTCGGAAAGCGGGCATATAACTTATTGATAATCATGCATATAGATGTATGTGGATCAATGAAGTAATTAACGTGTAGTGGAGACCTTTATTTCGTAAACTTCACTGAACGTTTTGAGTATAACTTGTTGAGAATCATGCATATGGGTGTATGTGAATCAATGAAGTACTTTAACGTATAGTGGAAGTCTTTATTTCATAGACTTCATGAATATTCCGAGTAGATATATGGATATCCACTTAGGAAATGTTAGTCTGGAAATTTTGATTCGATCAAACAAGTTCAGAATGAAGTAGGAAAATAAATTTAACAAGAAAAATCAAATTCCTGCGATACAGATCGAGTAAATAAAGATTTGAGTTATAATGTTGGCATATCATTGGAAGACTTGTGAGAAGAGTTCCACAAATTACGTCGCATGGAATACCATAGTGTTATGGTATGTTAGGACGTCGTAATCGCACCCTATCGGATAGTGTGTGGTAAATAAATCTCTTATTGAATTATTGTGACCTTTGGAGTCATATGGTAGAAACATAACATTCACGTTAGATAATAGGGAAACCATTTAAATCCATGGAGACAATACCATATGAGTGATGGCATGGCTTTTAGCCTAGATTGTCGTTTCAGCAATTTAGTGTTTCGATGTGATCAAACCTAAAATGGATAAATCTTTGTAGTGTACCGTACCTATGGGTACATGTCTCACGACATAGCCAAAAACGTTGCCAGAATATACCTTGCAAAAGAAATAGTTTCTTGTCCAAGGGTATAAGTGGGAAAGAAAGTAGAGCAAGACGAAGTTAATGAACTTTCTCTCCAGACATCAGAGTGGCGCAACGGAAAGTGTTTCCGGTGTTATGCTCCTCAACTGGAAAGAAGCTGATGATAAAGATCATGATGCTCTGAGCTCATACTAAGAACGTATGCGTACGAGGTTGTGTTCCACACTGTCTGGTACGACAATCTTGTTATGAAGGTCATGTTAATGGAATATGACATACCTACGAACTACGAAGAAGAGATGGTAGACCTAAGTCCGAGAAATGGCTATGAGTCATATATGATCCGAGATAAAATCCATGTACGATTACCAGGTAATGACTTGGGAGATCTTCTTGATGGCATCTAAGCTGTTAATAGAATATGGAATTTTATGAGAGAGTAGACACTGATAAGGATCGATTTGTCGTGAAACAGTTTCGACAGATTCAAAAGTTGACCACAACGAGATTTTGTCTCAAGTGGCGAAGCCTAAATCTATTCGGGGTCATTTAGCAATTACTATAATTTCAAATTGAGAAATTGATAGATGGATAAGGAAACCATGTTTCTTAATGGTATCATTAAGAAAGAGTTGTAATTAGTACAATGAAATGGTTTGGTGATCCTGAGGATGCTAAACATGTATGCAAACTTCAGCTGTCCATTCATGGGCTGAAGCAAGCATATCGGAGCTGGAATCTTCACTTTGATGATGTGATCAAAGGATTTTGGAGTTGTCCAAAATAGTTGAAGAAACTTGCATTTGCAAAGAAGTGAGTGGGAGCTAAGTAGATTTTCTTGATCTTATATGTGGAAGGCATATTTGAGTGGGAGCTAGGTGTCATTCATGATTTTATATGTAACGACATATTGAGAATGATACAGATCCTCTAGTAAAGTATAAAGGATTATTTAAGTGATTAAATTTTCTATGAATGAAGTTAGGAGTATTAGGCATCCGATCTATAATTGTATAGATCAAAAGGGGCTTAATAACATTAGGTCGGAATATTTTCCTAGGTTAAGATTCTGAAGTGTTTCAGAATAGAACAAGCGAAGAAAAAGGTTCTTGCTTGTATGACTAGGTAAAATATTAAGTTTATCTTGGCATTTTCAGTGATAGCTAATGAAAGAAAATGATGTTCGACATTCTCTATGCCTCAGACATAGATTCTATCAGACTGAAAGCTCGACTTGGTGTGACCCAAGTTCTTGGTTGAAGAACGGGTTCTAGAGTGATCCTTGTGTGGATCAATGAACAAACGTTAAGTATATTCTTCAGTGTCTGTGAGAACTAAAGATATGTTTTCTGGTAAAGGGTAAGAGTGGAAAGACAACTTGCCGTAAAACGGTTACGATGATGCGAGTTATGACACTGACCCATACGACTAGAAATCTCATATAGGAGATGTCCTTTATTTTGAAGAAAGACATGGTTAGCTTGCGAAGTCGCATATGAATGCACTGTCGCATAATCTACATAGGTGCCTCCGTATTCGCCTTTCCTCGAGGCCGTCCTGGAGTTCTACCAGATCCACCTTCTCCACCTACACCCCAACGCCGTCCTCGTGCTCTCCATCTTCGCCTACCTGTGTGAGGCGTATCTGGGTGTGCAGCCCTCAGTGGCCCTCTTCCGGAGCTTCTACGCGCTCCGGAACACCGCGAAGGCCGAGCGGACGGGGTGCGTGTCCTTCCGCATTGCGGACGGCATGGGGGACGTCTACATCCCCATGTCGTGGAGCGACGACAAACCCGTCACGGCGGTGTCGAAGAAGGTGGACGACTTCAGGCAGAAGTGGTTCCTCATCGGCGTCAAGTCGCAGGGCTCCTTTCTCGAGGTCCCGGAGGCGCCGCCCGTGAAGAACACCCATTGGGGGAAGCAGGCCTTCCAGGGCCCGAAGATAGGAAGCCTCGTGGCGCGCATGAGGACGCTTCGGGAGAACGGCCTCACCGGCCAGATGATCGCGGAGGACTTCGTGCGCCGCCGCATCGCTCCTCTGCAGGCGCACAAGAAGCCGATGTGGATGTACGCGGGTCCCTCCGACTCGATGCGACTCCACCCCTGCGACCATCTCCCCGCCGTCGTCGAGACCATCATGGGCGGCCTCTTCATCAACCCCGACGTGTTCGTGGCAGTTGCGGCGGAGCTGAGGCCTCTTCATCAGATAAACCTGGCCTCGCGCCTGGCGATTCTGGAGCGGATGCCCACCTTCACCCCACTAGGCCTGGCGGGGGAAGAGGAGGAAGATGTCCCCATGCCCGTGGCGAGGGGACAAGACGCTGCGGAGTCGCCGTACGCGTCCGACGCCGAGCAGGGCGACGATGCGGCTGGGGCCGTTCCCTCTGCAGGCGGGGCGAGCTCGTCAAGGGCCTCGCCCCCTCCTGGGGAGGTCTTCGAGCTCTCCTCCAGCGACGATGAGGAGGCCGAGGCGGGGCGACAGGAGCCCCGAACCAAGGCGGCCCACGACAGGCCTGCCGGGGAGCCCCCAAGCGCTTCCCTCAAGAGGAAAGCTGAGGCGGCTCCTGAGGGATCCGGAGTCCGGGCCGCGCCTTCTTGGCGTTCGTCCGGCATGGCGTGGGTTGACACCCGCGCCAAGAAGACAGGGTAAGTGTTTTTGGTTTTGATTTCCTCCTTCGGTCTTTGCTTGTTTGCTCTCTCTGACAGATTTTCTCAATCTCTGCCAGCGACCCGGCGCCTGCAAAGCGCCGTAGGCTCCGCAAGGCCGCCGACGTGAAGAAGGCCGCTCCAGAGGCCGCGGCAGAGGCCGCCACAGAAGAGGCCTCGAGGCCTGCGGAGGAAACCCCCGCAGGCCCTCACGGGGACGCTCCCCAGGCCGAGGCCACCGCGTCGCCTCTGGAGGAAAAACGCCCTGAGGAGCAGGTGGAGAAGGCGGCCACACCGCCGCGCGCTGCGACCCCGCCAGCACAGCAGGAGGCCGCGGCGGACACTACTTCGGCCCCGAGCCCGCCGAAGGTCGACGAGGCAGTGGGGGCTGAACTCCCACCGCCCCCGCCAAGCACCAAGGCGGAGGAGGAAGCGGCAGCTGCGGAGCAGGCCTTTCCTGCCCCGGGGGCCCAGGGCGAGGTGCCGCCTGAGGGGGGCAACGCCGGCGTGCAGGACGCGGGCGCCGAAGCGGAGGACGCGCCTCCGAGCCCCCGAGCCCGCGTAGAGACTCCCCGCTCCAAGCTTGACGCAGGAGCAGGGCCCTCCGCCCCGAGCGAGGCCTCCCGGTCCCTTGTCCTCGGAAGCTGGGACTGGAGCAGGGGGCGACGCGACGTCGCCTTCCGCTTGGTGCGGGAGTCCCTGGAGGGGCTGGAGGCCCACCTTGCCCAGGAGGACCGGGAGCTCGCCCGGCAGCGAGATGAGCTCGCAGAGGCCTGGGCCGCGTTCCACGCGGCTGTGGAGGCTCGCCGGCGGAGCGATCAGGCCTTGCAGGCGGAGCGCGAGGAGGCGCAGCGCTTCGCCGAGGAGGTCCGCGAGGGCGCCATGCGCGACGCTGAGGAGCTTCTGCAGCCCTTGAAGGCCGAGCGCCGGGTAGCGGCGGAAGACCTGGCCGCAGCCAGGGCAGAGCGGGAGGCCGTGGAGCACTCCCTGGCGGCCAAGCACCACGAGCTTGTCGAGCTTGAGGCTAAAATCCTCGCCGACTCTGAGACCGTGCGGACCGCCCTGGAGGGGGTCCGCGCGAGCTTGGACGCCAGGGGGCGGGGCCTGAGCGAGCGCTAGGAGGACGTGCGCCGCCGCGACGAACAGTTGGCGCTGAGGGAGCAGGAGCTGTCAGGGCAGCGCACCGCCCTCGAGGCCCGTGAGGAGAGCCTGGCTGCGGCCCTCGGCAGGTATGAACGTGAGGTGGCTACCCACAAGGGGCATGTGGAGCGCTTCAACACGCGGTTCGCCGAGCAGAAGGCGGAGGCCGAGAAAGAGTTCCAAACCCGGGAGAAGGCGTACCGCGCCGCTGTCTCCCGCGACTACGCCGAGAAATTCACCAAGCAGGAGACCCGCTTCAAGAAGAGGCTTGGCGAGAGCGGCGACCGGATCCACCAGCTCGAGAACATGAACGCTACCCTCGTCTCCAAGGTGAAGCGCGAAACGGATCGCCGCCGCGTCGCTGAGGAGGCCCGCAAGCGCACGGAGCAGGACCTCGCCTCCCTCATGGCCGATATGGAGGAGATGAACCAGCAAGTGGGCCCTGCTGTGGAGAAAGCGGTGGAGGCGGCCGAGAGCGCCAAGGCGGCGCAGGTGCTATCGCAGCAGCGGGAGCGCATGTTCCAGTCCTTGGTGGGCCGGGGCCGCGAGCTCGCCGCGAAGCTGGGAGTGGATGCGCCGACCGTCCCCCTTCAAGGCAACTCTGACGCCGCCACCTACCTCATGTACTTCGAGAAGCTCTTCTCAGCGCTCGAGGGCCCTGCTGCCGAGCTCCGCGACGTCGTTGACGAGGAGTGCCGCCGGCTCCTGGCGGTGGCGGTTGACCGCATCTTCACCAACCTCCAGAACCTCCAGCCTGGCTTCGACTTAACCACGGTGACCGAGCCTCTCGAGGGGGAGAAAGGGTGGAAGATCTCCAACGCCATCCGCGACCAGGTCGACGACTTCTGCAGCCGCTTCAAGCGGGCCGCGGCGGAGGTTGAGGAGGACGACGACGAGGATGGCGAGTCTGGAGAAGAAGACGACGGCGAGGCCTCCGCTTGATTTCTTCCTAGGCTTCCTCCTGTAACACGCTTGTAGCGCCGCGGGGATATTTGCTTTAAAGACTTTTGCTTAGCAGTTTGTAATGTACTTCGTATTTTTAAATAGGTGTTGCTAAGCCTGCGTGTGTGCCCCTCGAGGGCCTTTTGCTTTACTTCCATGTCTTTTCGCTCTGCGTCGCTAGGACCCTTCTCCTCGCGCTATGACTCCGCCGCTGCGGTATGCTCGAGCAATGACTCGGCAAGGCCGGGGGGAGTTTAAGGCTTAGAGAGGTAAGAGCCCTCGAGTCGCGATGCTCAGGGCTCCCCTTTGACGCGCAAGCAGCCCATGGAGAGTGAAGGAAAGAAACGCTCGAGGGACGCGGAGTGCTCGTGAGAGAGATACGAAGATTCTCCTGGTGTGAGTAGGGAACTTAGTTTCGCGAGGCTTTTCGCCCTGCGTAGGACTCCTCTGGCGATGCCCTTCCCTCCAGGGGCCGAGTTTTTCCTCCACAGGGCCTGGAGAGACTCCTGTTCCCTGTGGACGTTAGAGAGGCGTACCAAAATGCTAGAGCATAGCCGTAAGGACTCATGCGCACTTATAGGTTTCCTCATGGGTGCCTCGCGAGGAGAGAGAGTACCAAGGTCCTTTGGAGAGGTGGCGTGTATCCGGGAGCATGCCCTTTAGCCAGAGCTCAGGGCCCCTTGGGTTTTGCAGTGCTGCTGGGGTGCTCTTGGGCACGGGCACCATACTCAGCCCCCGCTCGCGAGGTGCGCATGGGGAGATTATAAGCGCACGTGTGAAAGCAAATGACGAAAGTAAAAACTTGCCATCGAAATATTACACAGCGGCGCCTCAGCGCAAAGTTCACTTGGGAACGACCCGGCGCCGTAGCGCAAAGTTCACTTGGAACGACACGGCGCCGTAGCGCAAAGTTCACTTGGAACGACACGGCGCCGTAGCGCAAAGTTCACTTGGAACAAAAATCGGTTCATTACACTTGGGTTTGACAAGCTAACGTTCCTTCCATGTTGAGGCATGGGGACCACCCATTAGTGGCAGAGGTTCACTGCGGCCTGCGGTGGCTCATTAGCAGGAGAGCTCGGAGGGCTGACCCTCGGGAGAAGCTTGGAGAAGCTTGGAGGTGAAGCCGTGAGCTTCCCTCTCGAGACAAAAAAATGCCTGGCGTGACGATGATCACGGGTAGAACTTGCGTAGGTGTGCGATGTTCCACGGGTTTTTGACGGGGATGTCGTCTTCCGTCTCGAGGCGTACCGCGCCAGGCCTGGCGATGTGGGAGACCCTGTAGGGGCCTTCCCACATCGGCGAGAGCTTGTGGAGGCCTTCTCTAGAGAGGATTCGCCTGAGGACGAGATCGCCCGCCTCAAGAGTGCGTGAGCGCACGTGGCGGCTGTGGTAGCGTCGCAGATCTTGCTGGTACTTTGCCGCTCTGAGGGCGGCACGGCGGCGCAGGCCCTCGAGGAACAGCAGGTCGTCGTTGTGGAGGCCCTCTTGGGTGTCCTCGTTGAAGGCAAGGACCCGTGGGGATCCACGCTTGATTTCTGCGGGGAGGACAGCTTCAGCTCCGTAGACAAGGGCGAACGGCGTTTCGCCTGTAGGCCTTGAAGCGGTTGTGCGCATGGACCAGAGCACAGATGGGAGCTCATCGATCCAGCCTTTGCCGTGACCCTTGAGGATGTTGAAACTTCTGGTCTTGAGGCCCTTGAGGACTTCTGCGTTCGCTCGCTCGGCTTGACCGTTGCTGCGTGGATGAGCCACCGAGGCGAAGCAGATCTTGACGCCAAGCTTTTCGCAATAGGCTCGGAAGATGCCGCTGGTGAACTGCGAGCCATTGTCGGTGATGATGCGGTGAGGCACTCCGAAGCGGCAGACCAAGCTCCTGATGAATTTCACCGCGGCTCCGGCTGGTATGGTGCGCACTGGTTCCACTTCGGCCCACTTGGTGAACTTGTCGATGGCCACGAAAAGGAAGCGATAGCCCCCCTGCGACTTCGGGAAGGGGCCCAGAATGTCCAGCCCCCAGGCGGCGAACGGCCAAGAGAGCGGGATGGTCTGGAGCCCCAGCGCCGGCTGATGAATTTGCTTGGCGTGGAACTGGCAGGCGTCGCAGGCTTGAACGATGGTGACCGCATCTTGAAGCACTTGTGGCCAGTAGAATCCGCTCCTGAAGACCTTGCCCGCGAGGGTGCGCGCACACGAGTGGTGGCCGCACTCCCCGCTATGGATGTCCTTGATCAGCGTTCGGCCTTCCTCGGGAGGGACACATTTGAGCGCGATGCCATTCGGGCGCTTGCGGTATAGGTTTCCCTCGAGGATGCAGTAAGACTTCGCTTGTCGAGCGATCCGCTCTGCTTCCGCATCTTCCTCAGGGAGGATCCCCTTTACCAAGTAGTCCTTGAGCTCGTCAATCCAGCCTGTGTCCTGGTGGGCTGCCGTCAGCAACAGGCGCTCCCCGGTGTGGGGACCACAGTCGGGTGCCCCAGCGATAGGAGCTGGTGGGAGTGCTTCGTCTGTGCTTGCGGCTGCGGCCTCTTGAGGCTGCTTGATGGATGCCTTGGCGAGCCTTTCTTCAAAGACACCGGCCTGCTGGGGTTGCCTTCTAGAGGCTCGCTTGGTGATGTCGTCAGCCTCCTGGTTCTCCTTCCTCGGGATATGCATAAGCTCCATGCCCCTGAAGTGCTTCTCGAGCTTGCGGACCTCTTCGAGGTATGCGGCCATGTGGTCGTCTTTAGGCGTGTAGCTCTTGTTGGAGAAGTTGACAAGCAACTGGGAGTCACCCTTGACGAGTAAGCGCTTGACGCCTAGGGCGATGGCTGCCCTTAAGCCAGCGAGGAGGCCCTCGTATTCAGCGATGTTGTTGGAGATCTTGTCAATCGTGAAGCACAACTGGACAGCGTAGTAGAGCTTGTCGCCCTTGGGCGAGGTTAGGACGACACCTGCCCCGCCGTTTCGGCAGGCAAAGGCTCCGTCGAAGTGCATGGTCCAGTGGCTGGGCATTGTGTCTCCAGAGGGCTCGGCCTCTTCTCCCCGAGGCTCCTCAGGACTTGGGTCAGTCCATTCGGCGACGAAGTCAGCCAGCGCTCGTCCCTTGATGACTCTTGTGGTGTCGAAGCGTAAGTTGAATGGCTGCAGCTCTATGTTCCATCCCGCGACACGATCTGTGGCGTTGGGGTTGCGCAGGATCTGCTCCAGGGGGAAAGAAGTGACCACCGTGATGGGGTGGCCCTGGAAGTAATGTCTCAGCTTCCTGGAGGCGATTAGGAGAGCGACGAGAAGCTTCTGCTACATCGGGTACCGCTCCCGAGCATCCCGCAGTACCGTACTGACAAAGTACACGGGGTGCTCGACAAGGGCTGTCGAGGGAGGTGCAGCGTCGATTCTCTGTGGAGGCTCTTCGGGGCCCTTGTCGGGATTTGCCTGCGGGGGCTCTTCAGGACCCTTGTCGAGGTTTGCCTGCGCAGGGGTCTCGGCAAGGGTGTTGGGAGCAGACTCGACTTGAGGCTGTGGGCCTGGCGGTGGGTCTGTGGAGACTGCTCCTTCGCCGATATCTTTGTCGGGTGGCTTCGGGCTTGGAGTGGCAGCGCTCTTCTTGGGGAGGACTGGCTCTTCCCTCTCGACCACCAGGACAGCGCTTGCGGTCTGAGGAGTGGCTGATAGGTACAGCTTCAGATGTTCGCCTGTCCTGGGGACCACCATGACTGGTGGGCTGGCCAAATATTTCTTCAGGTCTTCGAAAGCCTTGTCCGCCTCGGGGGTCCATTTGAATGTGCCGGATCTCTTCATGATCTTGAAGAATGGCAGGGCTCTCTCGCCGAATTTAGAGATGAAGCGGCCCAGGCTAGCCATACAGCCTGCTAGGCGCTGCATGTCCTTGAGTCGACGAGGAGGCTGCATCCCTTCTCTGGCCTTGATTTTGTCAGGGTTTGCTTCTATGCCGCGGTGGGACACGAGGAATCCGAGGAGTTTGCCTGAAGGCACCCCGAAGACGCACTTGGCGGGGTTCAGCTTGATGTTCACCTTGCGCAGGCTGGCGAAGGTTTCCTCGAGATCCTTCAAGAGGGTATCTCCCTCGCGGGACTTGACCACGATGTCGTCGACATATGCCTCTGCATTTCTACCCATCTGTGACCCCAAGGCTATTCTCATGAGCCTCTGGAAAGTGGCGCCGGCGTTCTTCAGGCCGAAAGGCATGCAAGTGTAGCAGTACACACCACAAGGGGTGAGGAATGCTGTCTTCTCCTCGTCCTCTTTAGCCATTTTGATCTGGTGATAACCAGAGAAGGCGTCCAGAAAACAGAGGAGGTCGCAGCCAGCGGTGGAGTCCACGATCTGGTCTATCCTCGGCATGGGGTATGGGTCCTTGGGGCAGGCCTTGTTGACGTCGGTGTAGTCGATGCAGAGTCGGCCTCCTCCAGCGGGTTTTGGGACAACCACGCCGTTGGAGAGCCAAGTTGGATGCGCGACTTCACGGACGACGTTTGCCGCTTTTAGCTTCTCTACTTCCTTGACGATGAATGCTTGCTTCTCGGGGGCTTGCTTGCGTGCTTTTTGCTTGACGGGGCGTGCGTCTGGACACACAGCTAAGTGGTGCTCGATCACCTCCCTCGGTACACCGGACATATCTGACGGAGTCCATGCGAACATGTCAGAGTTTGCCCGGAGGAAGGCGACGAGCGCGCTTTCCTATTTGGGAGGCAGGGCAGCGCCTATGGTGACGCTGGCCCTGGAGCCCTCAGCCCCCGAGCCACTGGTATCCAGCGACACCTTCTTCGTGGCAGCTTGCTCCTGGGAGAACACTTGCTTCTTCTTCTTGGGCCTCTCGAGAGGCTCCATGTCCTCGTCAGCCGGGAATGCCATGGCGGCGGCCTTGTAGGCGCTCTCGACAGCGCGCGTGGCGTCCAGGATATGACCATGGATGGCGATAGTGCCCGCGCTGCCGGGGATCTTGACCATGTTGTAGGCATGGTGCGTGACGGCCATGAACTTCGCGAGGGCGGGATAGCCGAGGATGGCGTTGTATGGCAGGCCGATGTGGGCGACGTCGAAGTCGATTAGCTCCGTGCGGTAGTTCTTCTGCGTGCCGAAGGTGACGGCCAGCCGGACCTGCCTCAGAGGTTCGATTGAACCACTGGTGACCCCTGTGAATGGCCTGGAGGGCATGAGCCACTCGTAAGGCACCTTGAGAGTCTCGAAGGTCTCGACAGAGATGACGTTCAGGCCTGCTCCTCCATCAATGAGCGTCTTGGAGACGGTGATGTTGTTGATGGTGGGGGAGCAGACCAGGGGGAGGGTTCCCACAGTCTTGGTCGACTTGGGGTGGTCCTTGGCGTCGAAGGCGATGGTGTACTGGGACCACTTGAGGGGCCTAGAGGTCTCGGTGCTCGGGAGCGCGGCATTGAGCTCGCGGGCGAACTGCTTGAACTGGTTGTTCGACTTGGGCGCCTGAGCCCCGCCGAGAATGCAGGCCATAGCCCCCCTTGGGGCCTGGTAGCCTCCCTCCTCCTCGTCAGGGAGGTTGTTGTTCTTCTCGGCGGCGTTGGCCTGAGTGCCTGGCGGCTTCTGATAGCCGCCACCGCGTCCGCCTCTGCCGTCCCTACGGTAGCCACGGCCTCTGCCGCGGCT
Source organism: Poa annua (assembly GCA_026929855.1). NCBI lineage: Eukaryota > Viridiplantae > Streptophyta > Magnoliopsida > Poales > Poaceae > Poa > Poa annua. The sequence continues at coordinate 23,669,830 of CM049435.1, read as the reverse complement.
CCCGTTGCCTTCTTCGCGCCCGCGCTCTCGGCTCAACCTCTTGAGGTCGAAGCAGTCGTCCGTGGCGTGGTCGCGCCTGTTGTGGTAGACGCAGAACGGACGGTTGTCCGCTTCCCTGTCGCCAGGCTCAGGAGAGCCTCTGCGGGCGCTTTTGGCGGCTGGCTCTGCTGCCAGGACAGCGGTGGTCTTGCGCTTGGTCTCCTCGCGCTTCTTGTGGCTCTTGGAACCCCCAGCCAGGTCATCTGTCCGCTGACTCATCTTGACGAAGAGGAGTCCCTCTTCAGCCTTGGCGCACTTGTCATCGAGGTCGAACAGCTTCACCACAGAGGTGAGCTTGTCGTGAATGCCCAGCTTCTCGAGCATTCGGCGATTTGTGACGCCCTCTCTGAAGGCGGCGATGACCTGCGTGTCGGGGATGTTGGGGATCTTATTGCGCACTTGGCTGAAGCGCTGGATGTACTTGCGGAGAGTCTCATCCTTCCTCTGCACCACAGCGCGCAGGTCGTTGTGTGTGAGCGCGCGCTCGTAGGTGCCCTTGAAGTTGGCAACGAATTGCCTGCAGAGCTCCTCCCACGAGTCGATGGAGTCCTCAGGCAAGTTAAGGAGCCACGACAGCGCGGATTCCCTGAGGGCGTGGGAGAACCAGTTGGCCATGACTTTGTCGTCTCCTCCTGCAGCCTGGATGGAGGTGGTGTAGAGCTGCAGGAACTCGAGAGGGTTGGTCGAGCCGTCGAAGCCCTTGGGGAGGGCTGGCCTGAACTTCTGCGGCCAGACCACACGGCGCAGAGCGCGGGTGAATGCCATGCAGCCAGAGGCGTACGTGGCGGTTCCTACTTGGAGAGCCCTGCGGTTCTGCTGTCCCGCCTGGCCGAGCTCCTCGACGAGGCGATTCTGGAGGTCCCTGCGGCGCTCCATGCCTACTCGCGCGTCAGGCGCAGTGCGTCGCACGATCTGGCAGTCGTGCGGCGAGGAAGCGTGAGAGGGAGCCCTCTGCGCTGCGGCCGGAGGCGGTCCCGTCGGCGGCGTAGGCACATCTGGTGCAGCCGTTCCCGCGCGGCCAGAGTGATGGACCATGGAGCGCGATGGAGCGGGGCGCGTGGTCGCGACGTCGACGAGGTGGTGGAGGCGGTCCAGCCACTGGTCGTGGGCCTCCGCGCTAGGCCGGTAGCGAAGGAGCTCCTGGGCCATGAGCAGCGCGGTGTGCGGCGTGGGCTCCGGGCGTCCAAGAGAGGACGCGCTTTGGCGCCGAGACGGATGCGAAGACTCAGCATCGTCGTGGTGCTCCGGGGAAGCATCCCTGTCGCCGCGGTGGTCGCTACCACGGTGCTCCTCGCTCTCAGGTCCTCCACGTGTGGGCCGGTGTTGGCGCGCTCCGTCGTGCGAGGACGGCCGCGGCGGGCGCGGGTGGCGGCGGTGCCGGGCTCGGTGTGAGCCCTGTCAGCTGCGCGCCTGTTGGCGCGTGTCGCGCGGGTGTCCGTCATGGCGCGGAGACGGCTGGAGGTTGAAGACGCGCCTCAGTCCCCTACCTGGCGCGCCAAATGTCGAGGTGTTGCTCCCACGGAACAGGGATAGTCACCCTCGAGGGAAGTTCGTAAAGGGGGACTGAACACGTTAGCCAACAACCCTCAACCGGCCCGGCGACGGTGCTCGTCGTGCCTGTAGAGGGATAACACGACAGAGATGGACTCGAGCCCGTACCCAGGTTCACGGCCCTCAGGAGGAGGTAAGACCGCTACTCCTGCTTGTCTGTATTGCTCTGTAGGGGTTACAGCCGAATGAGCTTGCCGAGAGCAGTGCGGAGCTCGGAGGGGGAAGGAGAGATTCTCGTCCTCCTTCAATCCGCTCAGCTAGGCTAAGCTAAGGTAAGGCGTCTAAGGCCGATTGATCGGTCGATCCCCGGGTCCCTTGCTACGGAGGTGCTCCCTCTCCTTATATAGGCGCCCCGGGCCTCCTCCCTGCGGACGGCGCAGTGGAAGGGTTTCCACATGGCGACGAAGCGGTGGAGAGGGGTGCACCGCAGCTGGGTTGTCCATGGACTTGGTCCATGGTCGTAAAGTCTTCCCTCGTGACAGAAAAGCCGCCGTCTTCGCTGGGCGGCCAGCTGGTGCAGCAGCGATCGTGGGGGTGCCCACGGTGACGTCGTCCTTGGAGCGTAGCGCCGGCCAACTGCTTTATCACCAAAGAGGAAACCCTCGTAAGCCGGCGCAGGGGACACAGCTTTGTTAACTCCTTTATTCACCAAAACGGCAACTGCGGCGCCGTCGTCATCGCGCGCAGACGCGCGCGTCACTCTGCGGCGCGGCAGTGGCCATGTGCGCCTTGCAGTGGTTGCTTCGGAGCGAAGCATCTCCACAGGGCTGGGGCGGCCCTGTGGAGTGATTCGCGTTGACCCCTCTCCAGGGGAGAGGGCCCTGTAGAGGAGCAGCCTCGGGAGGGGCCTCGTCAGGCCTTCGCTGCCCTCTTCAGCCCTCTCGAGGGTTTTCCCTCTCGAGGGCCTCTCCAAGCGTTTTGCTCGGTCCTTAGCCGTTTCAACGACTCTGTCGCGTGTGAGGGCTGTGGAGAGTGGGCTCTGCACACCCTAGATCCCACTGGGCCGACAGATATGCCCTAGAGGCACTTAATAAAGATAGTTTATTTGTCATATCTCAATTGTTCATTATATGTTTTATACCATGCTATAACTATATTAAGCGGAAACATTAATACGCGTGTGGTAGATAAACAACCAGGTCCCTAGTAGCCTCTATCTAACTAGTTCATTGGGCAATTGATGATCGAGGTTTCCCGATCATGTGACATTGATGTCAGTTGACAATGGAGTCATGTCATTGGGAGAATGACGTGATGGACATACCCAATATTTGTAGGACGTAGTCATTACGCCTTTGACCGTGAGATCAACTCTTATTGCTATTCCTGAAAGATACTTTGATTGCATCAAACGTCATATCTTAACAGTGTGACAATAAAGGTGTCCCTCTCGGGTATCGGAAGGGAGTATGTTGAAACGAGGGATCAAGAGCGGGATTTGCCAGTCCGCATAGCAGGATAGATACTCTAGGGCCCACTCGGTGAGATTATGTCAAATGAGCTTGCAAGCATGTGACTAGGTCACAGGGACATAATATCATGGACGAGTAGAAGATAGTGTTGTCGGTAACGAGACCAAGCTAGGTATCATGATATCTATGGACGAGTCTCGGACACACTAAGTATCGCCATGGCAAAAGGTTTAAGACTCGACGTCTAGGTTCGAACGACAAAGTTATTCGTTATCTCACAGGTATTAATTCTGGGTATCCAAGGTCCACGAATTAGTCATTGATCGGAGAGCGTGTCTCGATCATGTCTGGCAAGATCTCGAACCGCTAGGGTAACACACTTAAGGGAAGTCGACAAGTTTAATAGACCGGAAGAAGAAGAAGAGAAATTAACAGAGAGCACCGGGAGCGTCCCGGGAAAGATCCGATGGAGATCGGAGGGCGACGAAATAGTTTTCGGAGCCGGAATAAATTAGATAATGTGTGTTTAATATTAATTAGTGTAATTAATAGTTAAATACATTTTATTTAATGATTTTCGGATTTATTGGCAGCCCCAATTCTAAATGGGCCTAACTTTTGGAAGAAAGGCCCATAGGGGGGAAACTTCCCCCTAGGTGCGAATTGAGAAAGGGGGGCTGCCCTAGGTGGGCCAATTGGGGCCCACCTAGGGCTGGCGCACCATGATGGGGGGTGGGCTGGTGTGGGGTTTAGTCCCACACCGCCCAGCCAGCAGGGCTGGTAGCCTCCCTCCACCTATATATAGAGCTGCTCCCATGGCCATTGAAACACAATAATCTCTTCTTCTCCTTGAAACGTGATTCCGCCATTGGAGTTGCGCCAAGGTGAAGTTCTCTCCACCATTCGCACATCGCCGTGCTGCTGGTCTTCCGGTCCAAGTCTTCCGCTGCTCGTCCCTGGATCGGAGCCCGGAGGTCGTCGTCTTCACCATATGTGTGTGGATCCCTGCGAGGTGCCACGCTAGTGGTGCTCGGAGGTCTTCTTCCTCTACACGACCTCGAGGTCGTCTTCGTCGGCTTCATCGACAACGCTTGTGCGGGAGCGTAATCCCCGCGTTTCGGTCTACAAGGGTATGTATATCGATCTCCTCCGTATTACTATATCTGCATAGTATAGATCCTGGCTAGTTTAAAGTTATCGTTGTTAGAAAATTTATTGTTTTCTGCCTGCGATGCCCTTTCAATTCACTGGATATCTCTTCGTAGCCTGATCCAACGGCTCACAAGTGCTTGAAAGAAACACACGATCCGTACGTGTGCTTCTTTAGTCCCGGTTCAGAAGTGATAGTGTTGATCCAACAGCTCACAAGCCCTAAAAAGAAACACACCCCTGATCTAATGACTCAGAAGTGCTCTAAAGAAACACACGATCCGTGTGCTTCTCTAGTCCCGGTTTGAAAGTGATAGTGCTGATCCAACAGCTCCAAACTATTTTAAAAATAGTAGTTTTATATTAGTTAGTCAAATTCAAACACATTTCATATTGCAAGTTTTGTCAAATTCCAAAATATACATTAGTTATTCAAATTCATATCCAAACTCTATTAAAAATAGTTAAAATGATTATTATAGAAAACAGAAAATAGTATTATATTAGTTACTCCAATTCAAACACATTTCAAACACATTTCATATTGCAAGTTTTGTCAAATTCCAAAATATACAAAAGTTATTCAAATTCATATCCATACTCTTTTAAAAATAGTTACAATAATTATTATAGAAAACAGAAAATAGTAGTATATTAGTTAGTCAAATTCAAACACATTTCATATTGAAAGTTTTGTCAAATTCCAAAATATACAAAAGTTATTCAAAATGTATATTCAAACTCTTTTGAAAGTGCAAAATGAAAAAAAAAATGTGTTTTGGCGCAAAAAAGAACGCTTAGGTCGCGGGTGGTGCCACGAACCGCGACTAAAGGCATTACGCGCGCGCAGTCGAAAAATTCACTGGGTCGCGGTTCGATCCTCCAACCGCGACTAAAGGCCCCCTTTTGTCCCGGTGCGAGCCACGAACCGCGACTAAAGGAGGGGTATATAAGCCAGATGCGGATCCCGGTTGGAGCCACCAACCGGGACCTCGCGCTTAGGACTTGCAGCGACGCCGCCAGGCTGCCCAAATCGAGCGCCGCCGGTGCCGCCGAGCTCGCCTCCCGCTCCTCTCCCTCACCACCGTCCGCTGCTGCCGCGCAGGCCGCCCGCTTCCGTTGCGCTGCCGCCGTGCCCGCTCCTCTCCCTCACCGCTGCCGCGGAGGCCGCCACCGCGGCAGCTCCTCTTCCTCTCTCCCTCACACCGCGCCGCCGCCGAGCTCGCCACGCCGTCCCGCCGTTCCCGAAGCTCCTCCGTCGACGTCTCCGACCGAATCGCGCGTGGTGAGCACACGCCGGTTAGCTAGGGTTAGTTCATCTAGCTTTTTTTTAAGGATAATTCGTTCATCTTGATAGGGTTAGAATTTAGTGGATTAGTGTATTAGTTGATAAGATTTAGTGTATTAGTTGATTTAGGAATTTAGTGTATTAGGACTTAGTGAAATTTAGTGGATTAGTTGATAAGATGATGGGTTAGAATTTAGTTGATTAGCTAGATAGATTATAATTTAGTTAATTAGTTGATTGTTAGTAAACTGTTTTAGTGGTTTAATTAGTGTCTTAGCAAATTTTAACGTCTTAGCAAATTGTTTTAGGAATTTAGTGTTTTAAGACTTAATTAGTGAAATTTAGTTGATTACTTTGATGGATTAGAATTTAGTGAAATTTAGTTGATTACTTTGATGGATTAGAATTTAGTGAAATTTAGTGTTATTGCTAGTATAGCTTTAGTATAAATATTGTTTTAGTATTGCTTACTATAAATATTGTTTAGTATTGCTAGTATAGCTTTAGTATAAATATTGTTTTAGCATTTCCAATCTTGCTCTTCTGTTGTTATTGCTACTACGACTTTTAATCTTTATTCTTTATAATTAAGCTATGGACCATGACGGTAGAGATGATCGGGAAGGCCAAGAAGATCATTAGGTAGATGACGGCTCACAGTATCTGAATGAAGATGGTTATGGGTTGTCGGATGATCAGTTAGAAGAACAAAACATAGTCAACCCGGAAACAAGTAATGATGATGTCGATGCTAGCGATGGGCCCTCAACCAAGTCCTCCGATGTAAATATTTAAGTCTCTGCTCATTATATATATAGACCTCCACATTGAGCATACATTTAATGAATGTTTTTTTAGTACTCCACTTCAAGGTTACGGGGCCCAATCAAAAAGTGGAACGAGAAGACACATATGATTATTGACATAGTCAGTGCCGATGGGGAACCTTTGGAGCCCAAAAACAGCGTGACAGCATTTACTAATCAAGCAGGTGTTCTTGTTAGGTACATGATCCCGATCACCTGTCGAGAATGGAAGAAGCCAAGAGTTGATGGAATAAGTTTTGTCTCTAACGAATTGAAAAATTCTATTTGGGAGAAGCTGATATCACATTTCACTCTGCCGATGATGGACACCGAGGAGCAAACAACGGCCTTGAAGGCCAAAGTCAAGGTGTGGATACTGAAGAAGATGGCCAAACAATTCCAGAACCACAAAAAAAGATTGTGGGCGAAGTATGTCAAGAATGGGAAAATTACTCCGGAGTTTAAGGGAACAGAAGAGAGGTTACGTGATCACTGGGATGATTTCAAGACGTACAAGGAATCAGAAGAAGCTCTTGAGAGGTCGAAAAAGAATGCGGATAATGCCAAGAAAAAGGTATACCATCATAATTTGGGGCCAGGTGGCTACAGGACTGCCATGACTAAGTGGGATAAACTTAAGGCTGAAATTAAGGCAAAAGGTCTAACTCCAGCTACGGAGAAAGTGCCCGAGAGAGCAGGAAACTTCCTAATGGCGCATGGTATGACGTTGGAGAAGGAAACAGGGGAGTTGGTTCTTCGTGATCCGACGAAGAAAGCAGTGTTGACTCCCTTCGCTGATCATAAAAAAAGCAGTAGCCGAGGTGGAGGCGGGAACGTTCATTCCGGATAGAGAGAACGACGAGCTGACAAAGGCACTCGGAAATCCTGATAAGGGAGGACGAACACGAGGCTATGGTGGTATTCTTTGGAAGATGGGGTTTCATGAGGACTATCAGACTTATAGAAGCTGAGCCAGAGCAACGAAGAGGAGGGAGCAGCAGGCGGCAGACCGGCTGAAGAAGGTGGAAGAAAGGAACGAGCTGCTCTTTGCGATGTATACGAAGATGCAGGAGAAATTTTCAAACCGTCCAGAGGGCGATCAGATTTACATAGATCCTGCAGCTGATGGCCTATCTAACCGGAGGAGCAGTGTGGCTTCCACGGGGTTGCATGACGATGATGGAGAAGTTGATGCGTCACCGATGGATCGCTACCCCGTGGATAATATCGAAGATAAGACTGATTGTGAGCTGCACCAGCCAATGAAGAACATATCTATGAAGGTGGCCGTCGGCTTTGTTTTAAAAGTTGATCCTGAAGTGCGTTGGCATTGCCGCGAGGTTCCAGCTGGGTATCCTCGTGTCGGGGTGGAGGAAATTGTACCTGGATGCGAGACATTGGAGATTGACCACCCTGGCCCTGTAGGGGAGGCGACCCTGGAAGAAGTCAGGCATGGAATCATTTTATGGAAAAAGAAATACATCATATTTCCAGGCTCGACGCAGAGGCCACGGTCTCTCTCACCTCCACCACCTCCAAGTCCATTGAACTTCGATAGGGACGACGACGACACCTACATGACTCCACCTCGATCTTCGCCGCCGCGTCAGCAGCCTGAACCTTCTTCGCCTGAATCTTCGCCTCCGCCCAATAAGTACAGGGCGGGAAAGCGGAAGATCAGCCAGGTCAAGTGGGGTAACTTGACTAAGTGCCCGCCTCCGCCTACTAAGGCGAAATTGTCGCTGCTTCCAAAGGTTCCCAAGAGTCCTCCCAAGTTTTCTTACCATAAGACCCCCGTGGAAATCGTGCCAGACGTTCCAATTGATCCGAAAACAAGAGAGTACTTTAGGAAAAACCTTTTTCAACCACCACAATATGTTTTAAACTTACTATCGGACTATGGACTATGATCGTGTTATTGACAAGGCATATAATGAGGTGCTGGAGGAAAGAAAGCAGAAGAGACGCGACGTTGCTCCGCTGAAGTTGGCATCCAAGATTGTGATACCAGAAGGGTATGAGATTTCTGGTATGACCTACGAAGAAATGGTGGATTTGATAGAGGCCGACATGGCTCCCGAGGCATTGCAATATCGCCTTGGGAAGGATCTGGTCACGAAGGAGGACTGGGCCAACCTACGTACAAGAATGCGAGCATTACATAAATGGTACAAGGATGCCTCAGCAGATGGGTATGAGATACTGTCTGTTTAAGTTAGAGATGAGCATTACTTCATGGGAGAACAGACGATCCATATTGACTTTGACGAACTCTTTCAGTTATTCAACCAGAAAGCCCTCGACAAATCTATCGTCAGCTGCTATTGTTTGTAAGTGATTAATTTATCTCTAAAGCTAATCTCGTATCTTTTCCTATAATATAATTGTCCTCACTACATTCTTTTCTACGCTACTATGCAGAATGAAGATTCTCGAGTGTAGGAGGAAAGGGATTTATCAAGTTGGGTTCGTTGACCCAGATCGAGTTCATATACATAACTTAAAAATAAACCCGGAGGAAACAGAGAAGAACATGCTCATTTTTTTGGAGAAACAACATTTCAAAAAGAGCATATTGTTTCCGTACAACTTTAGGTTAGAGTGTTACACGTTCATTTTTCCTCGTGTTCGTTAAGTTGATGAGTTAGCTAAGACTTAATATTTACTGAATTCTTTTCTACGTGCTGATGTGTGCAGCCACCACTGGATTCTCTGCAACATTGAAATTGACTTGGGGAAAGTTCAGATCGAGGACTCATTACATCGACCCATGACGGAGTACTGGAACATTATTGAAATGCTCCAGAGGTATTATATTGGCATATTTTCTTCATTTCCTGTGTTCCAGTTATGAATATATTCTTTATTCATTTTCTTTGCCGGGGCAGAGTATGGAAGCGGTTCATAAAACGTGCCGGAGAAGGTCAATTTAAACCAGAGCTGACCTTTCAGTAAATCGACGTAAGTAGAGTACTCTGTTTAGTTCTAGTTTCAATATCGGATTGTCATGCTTGATTATTACTTGATGAACTCTATGTTCGTAAAGTGCGAGAGACAGCCACCGGCGACAAATCTATGTGGATATTACGTTTGCGAGTATATCCGCATCTATGTTAATGAGCGGCTGGATATGGTGGTACTTAAAGCATTTACATATCAATTAACAATTTAACTCTTGATGTATTTATATTGACAGTCTTCTCTTAATATATCCAGCAAATGAATCAACGTGAGCATCTCAATGCATATCAACGCTCTAGAGAAATTCAAGAGAAAATTTGTGGATTTCTGCTTGACGATGTCATAGCCCCAACAGGAGAATACAATATAAAACGTAAATAATGATTTTGATGTAATGATCGTGTTGGGATGACACTTATGTATATGATACATGTTTAACTTGATACGAGTCTCGTTGTATATGTGATATATGAATCAATTCTCGTTAGACACTTCATATAATATATGCATCGATGTGTGTAATTGTAGCGTACAAACAATAGTTTAAATCATAAATAAAATAGAAAACAGAAAACAAAATAAAAAAAATGCTAAAACCTAAAACCCCTCGAACTCATTAGTCCCGGTTTGTTATACAAACCGGGACAAAATGTCAACGCCGAGCAGCTCGCCTGCTCGCCCACGTGAATACCTATTTGTACCAGTTGCAGATCATACCGCGACTATAGGTTGGGGTCTTTAGTCCCGATTCCGCAGTCCCGGTTTGTAAACCGGGACTAAAGGCACTTACCAACCGGAACCGTTAGCCTGTTTTCTACTAGTGTCCTGGGCTAATTAAGAAGCTAAAAGTAAAAGCGAAGATGTTCACGTCGCACGTTGGTGTACGTATGCGTGTGATCACATGAAATTCATCATCGCGGGCGACGCGTGTTCCGTGAGAAAATTGCACGTAACACCAAGGTTTGGTGCCATTGTTGCACAGAACACAGAATTAAAACCTGTTTTGCAGCAAACCCCAGTTTATGGTCTAAACGTTGCAGGTAGCCAAAAAGTTAGTTTAGGCTCTTAACATGTCTCTAACATGTGGCCGCATGACACTACACCATATTTGTATACCGTATACTACAATCATAAGACATTTTTCTAAAAAAAATTGCATATATAAAAAATGTGGGCATCAACATATGGCTTTATACGGGCTCGTTAATATCGGTATAATTTTCTCATTCTCGCTATTAAGCCGGCTCTTGGTTAAACAACTAGCAGCGTGTGCCCAGTGAACCCATTGCTTAAAAAAACATATTGTGATCCCGAATTTATATATTTTTTGTAGCTTGAAATATAACGTATTTTTAAAAATTTCTACGTACATACAAAATCTATTTATGTCTCTGCAAAGAAAGTAGAATATTTTTTATAAAAAAAACTACAGTTTTTTAGGCCATGACATTACCGTATTTCTATACCATACACCATAATTATATGACTTTTTTTTTGAAAATCGCATATACAGAAATTAGGCATCAACACAAGCCTCTATATGGGCCCGTTGATGACGGTATAATTTTCAGATTGTCCCCGTGTTGTAATATTCTGAATAACATGTTATGGGAAGTCTCCCCATGTGAACGTTAGAGACATGTTAATTGTGGCATATGGTAACAAATATGGTTTAGTGTCATGGGGCCACATGGGCCACATGTTAAGAGGCTAAACCAACTTTTTGGGCTACCTGCAACGTATTAGACTAAAAACTGGGATTTGCCGTAAAACGAGTTTTGATTCTGTGTTCTATTCAACAATGGCACGAAAGGTTGGTGTTACGTGCAATTTTCTCGTGTTCCGTTGCCTATAGCCCAAAGCGTAGCAGTGATCTACAGTGGCGAAGCTCCAAAATTTATCATTGGGTTCATTACACCATACAACTAGAGATGATTAAGTTATTTAAAGCAAATTCCTAGTAATCACAAAGGAATTATCACAATTCATTGGGTTCAGCTGAACCCCATCGTTGTGTGCTGGCTCCGCCACTGGTGATCTAGTGCTACGCTAGCTCATAGGGTACACGTACAATTCTTCAGTTACCCGAGGACGCTAGCGCATGCAGCTCTCTTTGCTATTTTTTTATTTTCTTTGGGAAGCATCCCACTAGACGAGATGTTGACGGACGGAGAGGTGGCCCACAGGGTGACAGGTGGCGTCCAGGTCAGCAGTTAGGGGGCTCGTCAGCCAAGGAAACTCGTGGCTGGGAGGCATCAGCAGCTCAGGAGGTGCGAATCTTGCGGAAAGCGGAGCCAAAAGGGGCGGCTACCAGCCACACTTTTTGTATTCCACGTCCGCCTTTTCTCGCAAACCATGCACCGGTTCGCCCTTACTTTCTTTCCCTCACTCACGCTACCATGTGGATAGATAGAGCCGGGTGTGGAGCCTGCGTATGTTAGGGCATCTCGAGTCGCTTCGACCTTCAGGGTGTAAAAAAACGCTTTTTTCAACCATCGCGACCTTAAACGGCGCGAATCAGGAATCTGGGGCACGTTTTCCAGCCGTGAAACTCAGGTCGCCCCCCCCCCAGCCGGCGATTCGGCCATATTTCGACAAAAACAAAGGCCGACCCTTTTTTGCATACAAATTCACACATAGAAATAGTTTTACATACAAATTCACACACAAATAAATAGTTCAACAATGCAAACAAATAAAACAAATCATACTAGCCATTGTCATCGTCATTATCAACATTGCCATTGGCCTTGCGCGCCCATGATGCCGGCACCTGATGATCAATATCTGCAAGAGGATCCTGACGGTAGTATGGTCCCTTGCCTCACTGTCAGGCACTGGGTCATCCCGCTCACTCTTAATGATCATGTTGTGCAAGATCACACAACACTGTATCACCTACCACATGTTGGATTTCGACCAAGTCATAGCTGGGTACCGAACAACAGCAAATCGAAATTGCAGCGCGCCAAATGCTCGCTCAACATCCTTACTGCAAGCCTCCTGACACTTGGAAAACCAAGCTTTCGCGATTCCTGTCACAGGGTTGGTGATGCTCTTCACAAATATTGCCCACTTCGGGTAGATGCCATCTGCAAGATAGTAGCACTTTGTGTACTGGTGTCCATTGATCTCATAGTTCACAGTAGGAGCATGGCCTTTGACAAGCTCGACAAATACATCCGAGCACTGCAAGACATTGATGTCGTTGTGAGTTCCTGGCATACTAAAGAATGGATGTCAAATCCATAGATCATATGAAGCCACAGCCTCGAGAATCACCGAGCATTCTACTTCATTTCCCTTGTACATCCCCTGCCAATCAAATGGATAGTTCTTCCATGCCCAATGCATGCAGTCGATACTATCAAGCATCCCAGGAAAGCCTCTTGCTTCATTCTCTGCAAAAAAGCGAGCAGTGTCTTGCGCATTGGGTGATCGCAAGTACGTTGGGGCAAAGACTGCAACCACTGCCCGACAGAATTTGTTCAATCACTCAATGGCCGTGGACACGCTCATGCGCAGATAGTCATCCTGTGCATCTGCGGGAGCACCGTATGCAAGCAACCTCATGGCCATCGTGCACTTCTGAATAGAGGTAAAGCCTACCATTCCGGTGCAGTCCTTCTTCAATTTGATGTAGGTGTCGAACTCCCGGATGGCATGCATGATCTTGAGGAAGAGCTTGCGGTTCATCCTGAAACGGCACCGGAACACCTTCTCGTCCTGGGTGGGATCATCGGCGAAGTAGTCGGAGTAGAGGATGCAGTACCCCTCGTACCGCTGCCTCGCTTGCTCTTGCGGCGACCGCGCGTCGATCCAACACGCCGTGGCCCCGCGTCGTGGGCGAGCAAGCCGGCGAGGGAGGCCAAGATCAGCAGGTGTTCTTCGTCGTCGATGGCGGCCTGATCTTCCTCGTCGAAGAGCTCGGCGAGCATCTCCTCGACATCGGAGTTCATGGCTCGGGCGAAACGCCGAACACCTTGCGGGAGTGGTGGACGCGTTTCATCATCAACATAAACAGAAAATGATTTTTTACTTCTTCTTAAGATGAAAATCTCGGTGCTTTGCGCTAATAGGTTGGAAAAAGGAAATAGCGTGCTAAAGTTATGACGCTTAAGCGCGATATAGCGTGCTATTTCGTGAATAGTTTTATAGCGCGTAAAAATGGTAAAATTTAGCGTGAACCCTTCAGATATGCTATAGCGTGCTATTAGCGAAGAAATAGCGGGCTAAGAATTTCAGGAAATACACAAGAGCCCATCGGCCCAAAGCGGCAAAACCCCGAACAAAGGCCAAACACGCACAGCCCAAACAAAGTCTCCCCATCTAACCTAACGAGTTCCTCTCCTTTGCTGTTCACGGGAGCGACGCCGTTGCACCGGTGGCGGGCCACCGGCGGATCGAGCTCTTCCTCCACGGTGAGTTGTAGCGGCGGCGCTTAAACTCCGCCATCAACGGCTTCCGTGCTTCCTTAAGCTCTACGAAAGGAGTCAAGGCCAGGACGTCCTCTACGCCGGCGGCAAGTTAGCCACCACGGGGTAAACCTTGAGTAGCTAACTACTCTATTCCTTGATTCATTCAGTAGTTAGTCGCTAGGTGCAAGTGCGTTCGTTAATCAGTACTCCCTCCGTTCTAAATTAATTGACTCAGATTTAGTATAAGTTGTATTAAATCTGAGTCAATTAATTCAGAACGGAGCGAGTAGCTGGTAGCTAGATGCAAACGATGGTACTAGTACTACTCTGCACTCAGCAACCGTGCAAGTGCTTGTTTAGGCAGTAGCCAGCTACTCCTTGTTCGGCTTCAGTTTTAGGCTTTAGGCAGTCTTAGGACTAAGAAGGATATGGCACGCTTTGCTGCACCCACTGCAACCTTGGCACATTCATTTACGATATAAAGAATAGAATGTTTAAAAGGTATGTCTCCTACTAAATTATCTCTGCAAGTGAGTTGTAAAACTAATTATTTCCACACATGAGCTATACAACACAAAATGTTTAGCAACTCTGGTTTGCACTATGTGCAGCTCATTCTAATATTTGGCACACATTAATATACACCACCTCAGTTTTCTCTCAATCAACATCAAAGAATAACTCCTTATGAAATATCCATCCATACCCTAGTTCGCTGCCTGCTGAGCCATGATCTCTTTACTGATGCAGTATGCGTTCTTGTCTCCAAATCCAGTCAGAAACAAATTCACTGTATCCAATATGCATACTTCCAACTATCGAATATATGTCTTGAAATCTCCCATTAGTGCCTAAGGGAAATGAGATAATCTCTATAGATCAGTCCCACGGGTTAGATTTTATTAAACTTACATATTTATTCTTTGGTCAACGTAACACAAAAGATACATATATTTTTCCATATGAAGCATTGATCTGGTTAACAGAATAACTATCCAGTTGTCCTAACGATACAAATAAAGTTGGCAGCACCTTACACCTTCCAGATCGAGCCATCAAAGCAAAGGGAGAAGCAACATTCCAATTTCTAGTTATCCACACCAGGGAATGCTCAATGACAATGAAGTACAAAAAGATACACAAGTGGGACTTTTGATTTTATTGAAGAAAGGTTGAGGAGAAAGTTCCAGGGTTATGCTGAAAGGTTTCTAGCGTGTGCAGCAAGGGAGGCCTTGATAAAAGCTGTGATCCAAGCAATTCCCACGTTCAGCATGAGCTGTTTTTTACTCACCAAGAAACTGTGCAAGAAATACTCAGGATTTATAGCTCGTTTCTGGTGGAGTAGTTTAATTGACAAGAGGTCGTTACATTGGCTAGCTTGGGACGTGTTGACTGCCCCAAAAATACACGGAGGAATGGGTTTCCGAGAGCTGCACCTGTTCAATGTTGCTTTGTTAGGAAAACATGGCTGGAGGATTATGTCTAACCCTCAGAGCCTCTGTGCGAGAGTACTTAAAGGGAGATATTTTCCTGATACAGATTTCTTGAGTGCAACTGTTCCGAAGGGTGCATCTGCAACCTGGAGAGCAGTAGTTGCCGGTAGAGAAGCGTTGAATATTGGTCTGATCAAACATGTTGGCGATGGATCAACTATCAACGTTTGGACGGATAAATGGATACCAAATACTACTCGGATGATGCCTCTGTTCCGTCCCGGATATGCTACAGTAGAGACTGTGGCCGAGCTTATTGATGTAGATACATGGAGATGGAATGAGGGGTTGGTCCGAGCTCAGTTCTCACCACCAGATGCCGCAAATATTCTCAATATTCCTTTGCGGAATGGGGGCGGAGGTGATCTTGATGCCTGGGCCTTTGAGAGGACTGGAGTCTATTCCGTAAAAACAGCGTACCGTGCTCTAATGAATCAGAAAGAGCTTTCTGCTCGAGATGAAGGGACGGTAACGGAAACCTCTGCGTCAACAGAAAAGATGTGGTCAACTCTCTGGAAGTTGAAGGTGATGCCTAAAGTGAGAGTCTTTTGGTGGCGAGTAGTCCGTGGAATCTTGCCTGATGAAGCTACACTGAAGCGTCGCCATATCAAAGAAATCAGTAGATGTAATGTGTGTTTTGCAGAGGAGGAGGATCTAATGCATGCTTTAATCAAGTGCTCCCATGCAAAACGGTTTTGGAATGAGGCGCAGACTTGTCTGAATGTGAGTCTACCTCGTTTGCATCCGGATACTTGGGCTCGGGATATCTTATGCGAGAACAGATTCAGTGCAGAAGATAGAGCCAAGATCATTTCAGTGATGTGGGCAATCTGGCATTCCCGCAACCGCTGGACTCATGGCGAAGCGGGTATGGATCCTGCCAAGTCGATGAAGCTTACCCGAGAGGCCCTTCAACTGCTGGAAATTCCTATTAAGCAGGCCTTGATTTTACCTGGCCATGGATGGCGGCCACCAGGGGAGGGCTCAATAAAGATAAATACTGATGCAGCGATAGATTTTGTGAGCGAGAATGCTGGGGCTGGAGGAGTTGTTCGATCTGCTGCGGGTTACATTGCAGCATGGAGCAAACCTCTGCCAAGCATTACCGATCCGCTGATCGATGAAGCTTTATCAGTGCGAGAGGGTGCTATCTTCGCAAAACTAAGAGGATTCTCGCATGTGATCATGGAGACAGATAGTCTGGAGGTTGTTCAACTCTGGGAAACTCGCCATAATCCGAGATCGGTTGTGGCACCTGTGTTACTTGATATTAGAGAGCTAGCTTCAAATTTCACTTCGTTTTGTATTCAACATGTAATAAGATCAGCCAATAATGCTGCTCATCTTTGTGCAAAGCATGCAAGCACATTGGTGGTGACAGATTGTTGGCTTGATAAGTACCCTAGTTTCTTGGCCTCCTCTCTGCTTGCTGATGAGGTCATGGACTGTTTGGTTGAATAAAGTTTTCTGATTCCCGCAAAAAAAAAAGATACATATTGGTTTAGCCATTTTATAGTACTAACTCGGTAACAAAAAAATGAGAGATCAATCTATAGATATATCTTCCTTTTTTTCTTATTAGAATTCCGTTATACAAATAAATAGGAGGCTAAAAAGCAGGCACTATAAATACATTGACCAACAGGGGAAGGATCCCTCACATAGCTTTACGCTATTAGGTAGATGAGACCCCGTTTTCGAGTGTGCCTCAACTGCGACTGGAATTCCTTTGAATATGCGTCTGGGATTCGAACCCGGGTGGGCTGGGCGCGCACTCGCTGCCATTGCCACTGAGCCAGCACACGCTTCTAAAAAAAAGCAGGCACTATGTAAATGCAGAACGATAGTGACCCTTACAGTAACAACTACCACGATAGTTTTCACCAACAGTATGTTTACAACATTTGATGTCAAGGGAAATTTATAGTCAACATACACCTAGTCTATCAAATAAATTATAATACGTCTACTTGTGTACTCATAATGCAATAACAGGCAAAAAAAATTGCAAACATGTTTTACTGTGCGGCTCATTTATCTTAGGTGTGAGGAGATGTTCCTAATAGATAGAAAGTTGTCCATTTTTCGACATTCAATCCAGGCAAAGGATATATGTAAGGACACTTCTAACCGAGTACTTGTCAATGAGATTTTCATATATTCTAAATTCTAAGATCATTTAGTTAACTTCGGATTCATGGAGAAAAAGAAATGAGGCATGTACCATACTTACATCTTACAGAAGTTCTGCTGCGAGCGGCAAATGCTAACTGATCCCCAAAGCCATAATATACTTTCAGGTATATCGAAGATGACCACAAGGTGTATCAGAGGGGGCAGATCCATACAAAAAGAACATAGATTCGATGTGCATAAATTAACAGGAAAGAGTGCATGTACTATATTCCAGTTATCTTCAGTGCCATACCCCTTTAAGCCTGCAGCAACACAAGAGAACTCCATGCACAATAAATGTTTTCGGCAAGCTCGCCCAAACAGACACTTTCTTTACTGGATTTAACACTAAGGCCACAATTGGAATGTCTGCCAAATTTCCCCTCCGTGAATGTTTACTGGACTATACACGTGATCGGACGGAATTTCAGCAGGACCTAACCACCTCCGTAAAACTGCATGACTATATTGGTTAAAATCCAGTGAACCAAGCAGGCCCTAACGATTTTTTGCTGGTCTTACCATCACCAGGTATAGGAAAACGCAGAGTGAAGCCCTGGAAAAAGTTGCATAATTATAGAAGCGCCATCATTTGAACCAGCAGATTTTTTCAATTTTAAAATGATCCAAAAGAGCTTTTTCAAGTGTCTTTTTTACCAGCAGGGAGAAGATGAGATATCACATTTAACATATGACTATGAGTATCACTTCTTAGGAGTAACATAATCGCTAATCTGATTATTGACCAAACCATCAGCCCTCTATAACACATGACCAAATGTTGATTGTCACTTGTAAAGATGCATCATTATCTGTTGCGTACTCATGCCATCAAACATAACTAAACAACCTTTTCCAATCAGCAAAACATACCAAAACTAAAGCATGTTTGCATCAGTGACTATTGAGCATCCTCAAAGGCGTACATGCTATTGCTTGTCCTCATAAACCCAGTCAAGAAACTAAGTAAGCAAGTAAGTAGTGGATACAAAACATGGCTAACAGGTTCATGTGAAGGGTGCTATTTACAACCTAACCAACAGGAGTATACCGCATAATTTCCCATTTTATTGTGATTTGATGTTCAGATCCAATGAATCATAAGCCTCTGCAACAACAGAGAAGAGAGTGCATGTCAGATACATATCGGAATCAGAACAAAGAGACAAATTGAATTGCCACTCTAATTTTTATAGTTATTCTAATTTGCAAGATTTATCCGCTTGAGTTCACCAGTGATACTTTTAGAAGGAAAGCACAATTTCTTGAGATGTTACTAATTCGCTTTCCTCCTGAGGAGATGTATCACCACAAGGCCCCAAACAAAGAGGTTTACAACAAGAATCCGTAGAGAAGCGGTAATTTTTTTTGACTTTCACCCTTCTACTATTTATGGGTAGCTTTCTAATTTGGGGTTCAGAATTCAGACATGCAAAAAGAAAACAAACTTAACCGAATTAACCCAGTAGAACAAATACAAAAGACACGACATCGAGCTGGAGCCGCTGACACGTACCAGATGGACCTTCCTATTTGATAGCTTATGACCAAAACCTAGCATAGCAACAATGTTGTTTTATAAATGACTTGTAGATAGTTTTGTTGCTGCAAAATCGAAGTTGGTCACTGTTGGGGGTATCATAACCCGGTAGGCCCACCGACCTAGAAGATAAGCCGGCCTGGTAAAGACTTGGGCCGGGTCAAGCATGAAGACATGGGCCGGGTCTCACGTAAGCCGGTGCGCAACGTGTTTCTTGGCCCACAAGTTACGAAGGATCTAGAAGACTAGAGACCAAGTACAAGACGGAGTCCCGATAAGGAAGGCGAAGACTTAAAAGGACTTAGAGTAGAGTCCGGGTACGATTGTAACCCGGATCCCGCTTGTACGCCCAGCGAGACCCACCGCCTATATAAGGGGGTCTCCTGGTTGCTAGAGAGATAAGTCGAAAGCCAGAGCAATACCTAGTACCAGAGATTGTAATCGAGACCCGGAAGCTAAGGCGCCGAGTCCTCGAATCCCCGTATCAATAAAGCAAAGCAGGAGAAGGTATTTACCTCACGAAGAGGGGTCGAACCTGGGTAAAACCTTGTTTCCCCACGCCACGCTAGACAAGCTCCCGATGTCAGAAGTCGCTACGTCCCCATACTCAAGTTTCCACCCGGAAACATCTGTTGTGACAATCCCACGACAGTTGGCGCCCACCGTGGGGCCTGCGGCTAAGAACATCATGATTTGTGGAGAAGCGCGGCACGGTATGGAAAATCTAGCTATCGTCCAGATCTACACGCTCCCAGGAGGGGAGTGGATCGTGGATGACTTTGGTTGGAAGGAAGAAGCAGATCAGCTGGAAACCGGATCTATGATCATCTTTGGTCAGATTAGCGTTTTCGTCGGCGTGATCCAGACCACAGGAGCCGGCTCAGATCAGTATGAGCCGGAGTACGAGTCAGAGTCCGGGTCAGCCACCATGGCCCAGACGGATGGAGAGGAGTCTGTTGGATCGCCAGAGTGCGAACTCATGTCCATTGAGGAAGAGGCGGCAATTCAATCACTACAGGATTCCTTCGAAGCACCAACAAACGTGTCGGATCTGGACACAGATACTGAGTCAATTTTACCACTGTTTGAAGATCGCTGGGGATACGGACTTGAGGAGGAAGATCACCCGGTGTCCCCGGGACCCGCGCGACACATGACGGTTCACGTGGTAACGACGGCTCAGCCGACTGATGGGATGGAAGCTTCCGTTAGTGACGAGACAAGCGCAGAAAGAACCGCCCGACAGGACAGAGAAATTTGGGAGCGGAGCCATCTTGGCATGTGATGCACCGGTGAGGTGTTGTTGGGAAACCCCAAGAGGAAGGTATGAAGCAGTGCAACAGCAAGTTTCCCTCAGTTGTGAAACCAAGGTTATCGAACCAGTAGGAAATTAGAATTCTTCGGAGGTGTCAACGGCGCCAGAAAAGAGCATGCGTGTAGTTGACGTGCAACCTGCACACAACACAAACAATATACTTTGCCCCAACTTAGCAGTGAGGTTGTCAATCTCACTGGCTTGCTGTAACAAAGGATTAAACGTATATGTGGAAAATGATGTTTGTTTGCAGAGAATGAAAGTAACAGGATTGCAGTAGGATTGTTTATCAGTCTGAGGAAAAATGACCGGGGTCCACAGTTCACTAGTGGTGTCTCTCCATAAATAATAATAGCATACATGCGGGTAAACAAATTACAGCGGGGCAATTGACAGAATAAAGAAGTGCATAATGATGCATATACTATAGTTATGATATCTAGTGTGATATTCATTAGGGCATTACAACAATATACATAGACCGTTCCAACCGCATCTATGACTAATAATCCACCTTCCGGTTAGCGTCCGCACCCCTTTCAGTATTAAGTTGCAAGCAACGGATAATTGCATTAGGCAATGTGTGTAATGTAAGTAATACAAATACCCTTAGATAAAATACCACTGTTTTATCCCTAGTAGCAACAGTACATCTACAATCTTAGAGCTTGCTGTCACTACCCCAGATTAAATAGAGACATGAACCTACTATCGAGCATAAATACCCCCTCTTGGAGTCACAAGCATCTACTTGGCCAGAGCATCTACTAGCAACGGAGAGCATGCAAGATCATAAACAACGCACTCACAAGATATATTATGAAGCAATAACATAGTACTCAATATTCATCGGGTCCCAGCAAACACAACATGTAGCATTACATAAAGATGATCTTGATCATGTTAGGCAGCTCACAAGATCTAAACATGGTAGCACAAGAGGAGAAGACAACCATCTAGCTACTGCTATGGACCCGTAGTCCAAGGATGAACTACTCACGCATCAGTCCGGAGGCGGGCATGGTGACGTAGAGCCCTGCGGTGATGATTCCCCTCTCCGGCAGGGTGCCGGGAGGAGCTTCTGAACCCTCCCGATTTAGGGTTGACGACGGCGGCGGCTCTGGACTTCGTGGAGAAAAAAGGTGCGCGTCTTAGGTCTTAGATATCCGAGGGGTATAAGTAGGCGAAAAGGCGAAGGCGGCGGGGCCTCGAGGGCCCCACACCCCGTGCTCGCGCGGCAGAATGGGGGGCCGCGCCGGGAGTGGGTGTGGGCCCCTCGGGGTCCTCCTCCATGTACTCTATAGTGTTCTGGAACCTCCCGGAGAAAATAAGCACTTTGACGTTTCGTTTGTCCAATTCCGAGAATATTTTCTTAACAGCTTTTCTGAAACCAAAAACAGCAGAAAACTGGCAACTGGCACTGTGGCATCTTGTTAATAGGTTAGTCCCAGAAAATGCATAAAATAATATAAAAGTGTATATAAAACATGTAGTAATTGGCATAATATAAGCATGGAACATAAGAAATTATAGATACGTTTGAGACGTATCAAGCATCCCCAAGCTTAGTTCTACTCGTCCCGAGTAGGTAAAACGATAACAAGAATAATTTCTGAAGTGACATGCTTCACACAATCTTGATCAAATAATAATGTAATGCATGTAAGTTGAGATCAAATGAATAAAAGTTGTAGTTTATATTGATATCAAATGAGTAATGAATAAACAAGTAGGCATAACAAAGCAAAACTTTCAATGAATCAGTAATAGAGAACAATCAACCGTGCAAAGTAGATATTAAAGATGATTTAAGCTTCAAGCACAACAATATAATCATCTAATGAATCAAACAATCATGACAACTTTGTGAAAGGATCAAGTCAAGTGATAGCAATATGCACATAGAAGATCATCTCTCTATTTGTTCACACAAAAACAAGAAAGTGTTCAGCGTTGGTTCCTGGCAACAGGATGTTGGGGCTAAAAGAATAATAATGGGGGTTTGGAAGGCCAACGGAAGAAAGTCTCATAAAGCTGAAAATGATCATTAGACAAGAGGAAGTCTTATAATCGAAGCTTTGCAAGGAGTAGTGATTGCCACACAACGGATGCACATAGAGCTATAAGTGTATGAAAGCTCTCCAATGGAACTAGTGGGGGTGCATCTAACTTGCTTGCTCATGAAGACCTAGAGCACTTTTGAGAAGGCTCATCATTGGAATATACAAACCAAATTCTATAGTGTAAAGTTCCCCACATAGTTATTCAAGTAAAACGTGAAAACTCTCTCATATGGAGTATAGGTGCTAAACATGAGCACAAATGATGACTATGAATAATATGCGTGCTATAACATGAGCACAAGTGTGGATAAAGAGTAGTAATGTTGCCCCCTTTTTATTCTTTCTTTCTTTTTTTCTCTTTTTCTCTTTTTTCTATTTTTTTGTATTTTTTTGTTTCTCTTTTCGATGGCCTCCATGGCTCTTTTCACTTTAAGGGGCAAACATCCTAATATGATAATATGACAACACACTTTTGGTACAAATATCTCATGATGAATAAAACATAATGTATGAATATGATGAATGACAACAAGTCATGTAATGTAAGATGAAAGTTGCATGGCAATATATCTCGGAACAGCTATGGAAATGCTGTAGTAGGTAGGTATGGTGGATGTTTTGAGAAAGATATTTGGCTTATGTGTAGGAGAGCATGATGAAGATCTCCCACGAGTTTTGGATGTACCCGCGAAGTATGCGCCAACTCTCAATGTGAGAAAGGGCAATGCAAAATACCGAAGAGGCTAGCAAATATGGAGGTGGAAGTGCCATGAAAACCGCAGCTTTAGAACTCACAAGAAAAAGAATTACAAATAGAAATATGATCTTACAAGGCATAATGAAAATCACTCCACCAGGGACTGTGGCAAATGAACAAGTCACTGTTGGGACCCCGACCGTAGCGCATAACACAAAGTCATTACGGTTGCTTTTAACATTAGGAGTCATATACCATTATGCTATCAACTGGAAATTTAAATGTGGCACAGCTTCAAGTTTTCTAGACCAAACATTAATCATTCCACCTTACTAAACCATCATGTTTACCATTAAGAATATTAATATCTCAAAACAACATCAATGATTCAAGTGACACAATTTAATGATCTATAAGATTATGTATCATTTAGTTATACCATCTACCACATTTAACATTTTCTGTTCCTAACCAAACACCAATCAACTTATTTTAAACATAAACTCTCAAAGTATATAACAATGAAGCAAGAGAGTATAATATATGAGAACTAACAGCTCCAACAAGAGATGCATGAAAAACAAGAGCTAATAGTATTGAAATAACATAGAAAAATACTCAACAAATATAAGTGAAAAATACGAGTATTCATAAGAAAAAGCGGAGCGTGTCTCTCTCCCACAAAGGAATGCTAGGATCCATTTTATTTAGAAAATGAAAATAACAAAAACAAAAACAAACAGACGCTTCAAGTAAAGCACATAAGATGTGTCAGAATTAAAATATAGTTTCACTAGAGATGACCTGATAGTTTGTTGATGAAGAAGGGGATGCCTTGGGCATCCCCAAGCTTTGACGCTTGAGTCTTTTTTAAATATGCTTGGGTGACCCACGGGGGCATCCCCAAGCTTTGGCTCTTTCATCTTCTAGATCACATCACATCATGCTTCTCTCTTGATCCTTGAAAACTTCCTACACACCAAACTCAAAGTAAACTTTATTAGAGGGTTAGTGCACAAAAAATTCTTATATTCTGCATGAACACAATTGCTACCAATGCTACTGGACATTAGCTACAGCCACTGATACTTTATGGAACAAAAACATCCATTCAAAATAGTAAAAGAGGCATTGCAAAATAAATGGCAGAATCTGTCAAAAACAAAATAGTCCATAAAGACAAAAAAATTCGAGGCACTTAACTTGTTCAAATCAGAAAACTCAAAACTAATGAAAGTTGCATATATATCTGAGGATTACGCACAAAAAATCTCAGGTCCATCCGATTTTTCTGTGAATAGTTATGAATTTAACGGTGGACAGCAGAAAACAGTTTCAGCACAGCAATCCAAATCTAGCATCAACTTTCTACTAGAGGCTTAACTTGACACAACAATGCAATAAAGTAAATATACAAAGGAATTGCTACAGAGTTAGACATCTTTCTTGACTCAATAAATAAAAATAACAGAAATAAAAAGTGGGTTGTCTCCCATAAGCGATTTTCTTTAACGCCTTTCAGCTAGGCACAGAAAGTGATATTCAAGTATTATCCAAATCAAGAACAGAAATCCTCTCAACTATGCATTGTATTTTATCTATATAAGGTGCAGAGGTTCCTTTTTCATTACTTTTAGGTTTACTACATTCATCAAATGGGTTTTGAGTAACAATCCAATCAAAATTTTCTTCAAAGGCTTCATGCATAGCTACAAGTTTAATAGGTATTGGCACTCTAATTTCCTCCCCCCTAGTAGGTTCAGTTTTACCCAATTTTTCAAGTGCATTAATAACATCTACACATGAGCCTAGCGTATCAAAACGATCAAAGACTTTCCTAGCTTATATAGCAACATCATCAAATTAATTAAGCAAGGTTTCCATAATAAAATCTTTCTTTTCAGCATTTTTAACATTATCTATACTACTATTAAACAAGCGAACATATTCTTTCCTACAGCCACCCCAACAAATGTACACGGTCAGCGTCCCACCACACGATTTGACATGACTAAGTAAAAAAAACGACCCAGATTAATCAGTCGCCCCCGCTGTGTGCACCTAGCAATTTAACCAGGCGGACGAAAACTCTGCCGAACGATAACGCGAAACCCCCACCTCCCTCTCTTTCCTTCGCATGGCTCTCTTTCTCTCTCCCGTCGCCCCTGACTCCAGATCCGAACGTCGCCCCGGCTCTACTCCGCCCTGCCCCAAGCGCTGGCCCGAGCGCTAGCCCACGGTCGCCGGATCGAGGCCCCAACTCTTCTCTCCAGCTACCTCAGACGCCAACCCACCAAGCTGCGTCCGCCGGGCCAACGACGGCCAGGACGAAGTCCGGGGATGCAGCGTAGGAACGAGAAGCTCGACGAGGCCAAGTCAACAAGGTGGCAGTCCACACCGGCGAGGAAACTGGGGAGGAGCTGGTTGATTGTCGTCGAGCCCGACTCCGAGCGCGTGCAGGGCACATCCTCCGCCGGCGGCGATGCTTGTCCTACAGTATCCTCGCGTAGGCGTACGTGTCGGCGGCCACCTTACGCGCTGCATCATACGGCAGCTCGAGACGCCGACCAGGTCCGCCTTGACTAGATTCTTTAACAACCAGAGCCTAGGAACTATTTCTTTATCTATTGCTGATGAGAATCGATCTGAAGGGCCGGATAGATTATTTCTTTATTCATTTCTTGGGTTCAATAACAGTAATGTTTAGTACTACCTGACTGTAACGGACTAAGATTGGGAAACATATAATTCCATACTAATCGGGCATGTGCACCAACCATGTTTAATTTTGCTATTCACATTTGTTGATGCTTGTGGAGCAGGGGGCTGGAGTAGGACATGTCGTGAATGTCAAATCTATCGGGTATCTCACTCTGTTTGTGGTTAAGTTTTTGGTTCATGAAATCAAAGCAAGCGTGAAGAGGTCAAGATACCGGCGTGAAGGAACCATGAGATGAGAACATTAAGAAACTTGAGGTATATATATGGTTTCCAAAAATCGACTCATGAACAACTGAGCACCGTAATTATATACTAATGTAGATGCTGCAAGCTTTTTTTATTTAATATCTTTCATTGTGACAATTTGAGGTATATATAGGGAACTAATTTCTGCGTCATTGGTGTTGTCTCTTTTATTTTTCAACGCATACACTGATGCTAATTTGGAGTAAGACAATAAATCTACTGCCTTGGAGGTCTTTATTATGTAGTCAAGTTTCTTCATGCTTGCATTTTTCTTTCTTATTTCCATCATTGAGAAGTTAAGATGTTGGTTTGGATGATATTCTGATGCTATTTAGTTAGAATAGGATATTATGATGTTGGTTGACCGCTTTCAAGCTAGAGTTCATTGGAAGTACCACATATGATGCTAGACGATTATATTGGTTTACCGCGTTATTAGTAATAAGGGTGCTTGATTTACAAGGTTAAGATGCGAGATGACGAAAATGATTCTGTAGAAAATAAAAGTACACCAGACATTCTCTCCTGGCAATTAGAACACATTACCAAATATTTATTCAGTTTGACTTCATTATTATTAGATGTCATTCTGAATGATTAATGCTATTTTCATTGCCTGGTTTTTAGTTCCTGAATGCATATGTTGCATGAGTTTAGGGGTTGTTGGGTTCTTTGGATTAATCTCGTGTACAATATCAATTTGTTCTTTTTCGACATGAGACATGATTAATTTGTTAGTGATACTATTATTTGTACTTTTTTTACTGTGATGTTTAGTCCCGATTCATAAGTTATGTATTGAATTTTGTGATATTTTCCCATAATTGACTTTGCTTATTTTCTGTTCAATCATCTCTTTAACTCATGCAGATTACATATATAGTTTGTTTCATCTTCACATTGATTGCCAAGTCGACTAATGAGTATTCTGGAGCAGAGCTGGACCAAACTGAATGTGGATGTTGAGGTAGATTATACTACATCTATAGCAGTCATAGAATATGTTACAGGATGGCTCAATCATTGTCTCTTTGTAGTCAGGCATGTTTCTGAAAAGAAAAAAAATCAGGGCGGCGGTGGTGGAGTTTACCACATGCTTCTCCATGGCTAATACATTTTGGAATCATGTCGTGCACAATCTTGTCTTGGAATCTGGCAATGAAGTAGTTATGGAACTGATTTCCTTGCTTGCGGACAAGTTTATCTATCGAGCTACTATTCGGGACTTAATATGATAAAGTATAAGCCAATCTGGTCACATATTAAATCAAGGAATGCAGTAGCTTATGATTTTGCAGCTCTTGATACTAAAGCTCTATGTTCTGGTGTGTTGCATGAGCACATTTTGACTTGCGCATGAGGGAGGGCCTCTTGATATCACTTTGTAAAGGATTGTTCATTTGGCATTAAACATTGCTTTCCGTAAAAAACTCAAGTTTTTAATATGATCCCTCCCTGATGCAAAAAATAACTCTGGCCCCATCTACTAGCGCTTCGAAAGTTTAACAAATGGATCACAATTTTCTACTCAATTTTTTACTTGTCTATGCAACAATACTGAAGTCTAAACATGATGAGGTTACGGAGGTGTAAAGACCAGCCTTCGTGGCTGCAATGCGACGTTTCCCTCCTTGTTCATGTCAGGGGTGCCTGTACCGAACTAAGAATAAGTAACATACTAATATACTATACATCTATACATCATATATTCTCTATTGTGTATGTAAAAAAATTAAAAAGTGCCATTAAACTGAATCATAAGATGTGCCTTGTAGAGCGACGTGCGTGCACGTGCAAGGCTACTAGTGAAGATTAAGAAACATTTGTTGTATTATAGGATGTAGGTTAACAAACCTAGGCTCTAACATGTGAACTAAAGAAGTTGCAGCAGTTTCATAATTAGGAGCAAGTTCTGCTATGGATTTCTCCCTAAGATCCTTATGCTTACTAACATGATTAAAGAATTCTTCAATATTCTCATTTCCAATTATAGAACCACTACCTACTGACAGGTCTTCCAGGTGTACTTAGGAAGCAACATTATAGCAAAAGTAAAACTAAAACCGAAATAATAAAAATGCAAACCGAAATAAAAATAGTAATGCAAGTAACTAATTTTTTTGTATTTTTGATATTAAGCAAACAAGACAATAATAAAGTAAATAAATTGCAAGTAACTAATTTTTTTGTATTTTTGATATTAAGCAAACAAGACAATAATAAAAATAAACTAAGCAAGACAATAACAAAATAAAAAGATTGGATGTGAGAGACTCCCCTCACAGAGGAACTCCAATTTCCCGACAACGACGCCAGAAAAATACTTGATGCACCGGTGAGGTGTTGTTGGGAAACCCCAAGAGGAAGGTATGAAGCAGTGCAACAGCAAGTTTCCCTCAGTTGTGAAACCAAGGTTATCGAACCAGTAGGAAATTAGAATTCTTCGGAGGTGTCAACGGCGCCAGAAAAGAGCTTGCGTGTAGTTGACGTGCAACCTGCACACAACACAACCAATATACTTTGCCCCAACTTAGCAGTGAGGTTGTCAATCTCACTGGCTTGCTGTAACAAAGGATTAAACGTATATGTGGAAAATGATGTTTGTTTGCAGAGAATGAAAGTAACAGGATTGCAGTAGGATTGTTTATCAGTCTGAGGAAAAATGACCGGGGTCCACAGTTCACTAGTGGTGTCTCTCCATAAATAATAATAGCATACATGCGGGTAAACAAATTACAGCGGGGCAATTGACAGAATAAAGAAGTGCATAATGATGCATACACTATAGTTATGATGTCTAGTGTGATATTCATTAGGGCATTACAACAATATACATAGACCGTTCCAACCGCATCTATGACTAATAATCCACCTTCCGGTTAGCGTCCGCACCCCTTTCAGTATTAAGTTGCAAGCAACGGATAATTGCATTAGGCAATGTGTGTAATGTAAGTAATACAAATACCCTTAGATAAAATACCACTGTTTTATCCCTAGTAGCAACAGTACATCTACAATCTTAGAGCTTGCTGTCACTACCCCAGATTAAATAGAGACATGAACCTACTATCGAGCATAAATACCCCCTCTTGGAGTCACAAGCATCTACTTGGCCAGAGCATCTACTAGCAACGGAGAGCATGCAAGATCATAAACAACGCACTCACAAGATATATTATGAAGCAATAACATAGTACTCAATATTCATCGGGTCCCAGCAAACACAACATGTAGCATTACATAAAGATGATCTTGATCATGTTAGGCAGCTCACAAGATCTAAACATGGTAGCACAAGAGGAGAAGACAACCATCTAGCTACTGCTATGGACCCGTAGTCCAAGGATGAACTACTCACGCATCAGTCCGGAGGCGGGCATGGTGACGTAGAGCCCTCCGGTGATGATTCCCCTCTCCGGCAGGGTGCCGAGAGGAGCTTCTGAACCCTCCCGATCTAGGGTTGACGACGGCGGCGGCTCTGGACTTCGTGGAGGAAAAAGGTGCGCGTCTTAGGTCTTAGATATCCGAGGGGTATAAATAGGCGAAAGGGCGAAGGCGGCGGGGCCTCGAGGGCCCCACACCCCGTGCTCGCGTGGCAGAAGGGGGGCCGCGCCGGGAGGGGGTGTGGGCCCCTCGGGGTCCTCCTCCGTGTCCTCTACGGTGTTCTGAAACCTCCCGGGGAAAATAAGCACTTTGACGTTTCGTTTGTCCAATTCCGAGAATATTTACTTAACAGCTTTTCTGAAACCAAAAACAGAAGAAAACAGGCAACTGGCACTGTGGCATCTTGTTAATAGGTTAATGCCAGAAAATGCATAAAATGATATAAAAGTGTATATAAAACATGTAGTAGTTGGCATAATATAAGCATGGAACATAAGAAATTAAAAATACGTTTGAGACGTATCAGAAATTAAAGTATCTTGGTTGTGTTGTGTGCAGGTTGCACGCAAGCTCTTTTCTGGCACCGTTGACACCTCCGGGAGATCTCTAGTTTCCTACTGGTTCGATAACCTTGGTTTCACAACTGAGTGAAACTTGCTGCTGCACTGCTTCATACCTTACTCTTGGGGTTTCCCAACAACACCTCACCGGTGCATCACTTACCTATCACGAAATCACCTCAATTGTCAGTTCTCGTTAGGTATATTGTGCCATCATCTTTGGTTTGGTATATTTAAATACATCGCAAAACCTTCATTGGGATATAAATAGATGCTTCCAACAGATAAATACCACAAAAGGCCAATCCCTTGGTTGTTTTTTTCGCGAAAACACAAAAAACATTGGCTTTCATTGCATTGATAGAAAGAGAGTTAAATACAAACCTACAAGGAGGCCACCCCGCAGTACAACTCGACCCACAAAGACCTAATCTATGGGAGAGTGCAAGATCTCAGAGAAATCCAGAGAGATTAAACAAGAAATCACATGGGAAAGGACAACTTGCGTATCATTTATCGTCTAGGCCATATCACGCACAAACCTGGCTTCCTATATATACTTCTCTGGATACACTATCCAGCAAAAAAAAGCAGCAAACACTCTTCCAAATGTCTCTAGAACAATCTCCACCATCTCTCTCACTTGCCTCACATCGATAGCAACAAACAACATGTCTCTTGATCTCTCACACTTCCTGTCAGCAACAAGCAGCACCAAGCAAAGTAGCAGCCGCCTCTCAACAGTTCCTCTCAGCTATTAGCAGACACCATATGCCACGCAGGGACGTGCCCTCTTCTCTTCCCCTACATCATGTGACCCGGCTCTACCCATCCCCTCCCCTCCCATCAGCTTCCTTTCCCCTTATGTGCATCTCCCCCGCATCCTTTACTCCTCTCCATGGCTTGACGCGCCGCGTTGTGGCTGAGATGCAGCCTTCCGTGTTCCGTGTGCCCTCGGTGCGCTCTATCTCTCCCCAAATTTCCATCTCTAGAGCTCGATTTAATAGTGAAACGGAGCAGCATACCTCGGTGGCCTGGAATCGAGTTATTCCGGAGGTCATCGGGACGGCGGAAGCGCCGTCTCTACTCCTTTCTCCTAGTGATGCTTGCCCTCGTCCGCATCGGCGCGGCCGTCATACCTTCTGGCGTCGGCAGTTCTCCACCCTCTTGGTTGCGGCCAGCACGCCAACCTCCCTCCTCTCCACTTCTTCCCGTCCGCGGCGGCCCTTCCACACGCGCGCGTCGACGCCGTGGGAGCGGTGCGCCTTGAAGTCGAGGTCGTGGTCGGCGAGGAGAGTGACCGAGGAAGTGCACGCGTGGGTCGCATTCCCGGAGATTGTTCTGGATGTGTGTTACTCAATACTCATACGTTGACCGCAAGGGAACCGACCCAAACGAACCGACCGAAAGCAGTAAATCCATCTGCCGCCGAACTGTGGGCCCACGACACACCCACCACCGACAGCACACGCAAACATCGAACGGTAAATCATAAAATCCATGTGCCAGTGACCTGCAGGTCCATGTCGTGGATGCACGAGAGGCCAAGAATTCCAGGCGGCTTAGATGTTGTAATTAAGGGATTTATTCCTCATTCTGTATTTTTGTTAGGGCCATCGCCCTTGACATTTGTATCTAGTTAAGTGTTATTATATGTATGTATTGCTTCTGGATAAATATTTAATGCCGAAATCCTTAATATTTGGGCTATATCTCCCATTTTTTTCAGCACACTATTTTTAAATATAGGTTTGCTATAACATGCTATAACTTCTATAGATTCTTAACGAGGGCCACTATTTTTGATAACATGCTATTTTTTCCTTGCTTCTTACCAACACCACATCTAGCCAAGATGAAGACTACGCAAACACTGGTCTTGACTCTCGCCTTTCTCATAATATCTTCAGGTATTATTCAGATAGATTGTATCATCAGCTTGACCAACAAGCTATAGCCATGCTATTGTACTTGTTTAGCTTATTTCATGGTCATGGCAATACTTTTGCAGAGACTATGATGGAAGCCACACCGGTGTTTGGCACTAAAGGATGCGCAGAAGCAATTAAGACAACATTGCGAGCACAATTGTCGTAAAGTTATTCATGAATGTCCTAAGTGCACTTGGACTGTTGAATGCACTTCCTGGGGCCGCGAGTGCAGAGTGTGTGGGTTCACACATATGAGATAAACACTAGATTGAAATGTTAGGATGTTCCTGACTGCGCGTTCGGGATCTGATCACTTTAGATTGTAAGAACTCTGTGTAATTGTTGGGTAGCAAGTTTCTTACGTACTCTTTTCCTTACCAGGTACCTAAGGGGACTTGAAGGTTTTAAATGAGGTGGCTTGCTGCTCGTTATCTTTAATTGAAAACTTTCAAAAAAAAATAGGATGTTATATGGCTTATGCAGTGGCTTATTACAATGAATACTTATTGAATTAAGTGATGGGTACCTTACAATAAAATTGATAATTACATTGTATTCGTAAAAAAATAGGCCTCCAATGGAGCAGCAGGACTTCTCCCACCTGAATGTCCATTCCTAATCAACAAAACTTTTTTAAAACTACAACCAATATAATGCACAATACTAAATAACAGTCGCGACTGAAAGTTCCTAACGTTTACCAAGTAGTTCAAAGCCACTTTCTAAAGAGTTTAGATACTCTGCTTTTTGGAGCAGAAATTCTACGCATAAAAATAGTCTCTACAGGCTCTCGTTGCCTAAATCTACAACCGTGAGGTGCAACTGGCTTGCCCCACGCGACAATGCAGTACCACATCTGTGTCACTTTCGAGTCGTTCCCGTGTCTGCTCGTTTCTCCATTTCTCGTATTTTTGAAATTAAACGAAAATGATATAGAATTTAGAAAAGTTTTATAGGAAATAGTTACGTCCAATTAATATCTTTCTAACTCCTTATCATATGTAACATTTTCATAAGTGGATTGGAAAATGATGTCCAAAACTAGTACTTAAACGGAGAATTTCAAAAAAAAATGGTATCAACTATATTGAAAAGTGCACTTATATCATTAGGGATTTGGAAAAACTCAAAATGCAAAATTTAACAGATTTTTTACGACATATCACTTGTATAATTCAAACAAATGGTTTGAAAATAGCACCCAAAAACAATACGAAAATGGAGAAATCCGCGAAAACATAGTTTTCTAAACTTGCAATTGTTTTTAAACCGTAAATAATTTGGAGAAGTAGCCAAAACGAAAATGTTGTGTAATATCCTTAGCTTTCCAACGGCACATTGCATCATTATTCTGATAAACTGTTCAAAAATAATGCTTAAACACTATGCGTAAACCAGAAAACCAAAGAGTTCCATTGGAAATGTGCAGAACTGGTTCCAGATTAGTTATTTTAGCGTATGTTTGGTTCCTGACCTAACGTGGGGTGGAATGGAATGGTCTCACTTTTAGTGTTGTTTGGTTGCAGACCTGCGTGAATCGTTCCGCTCACATAAGAGAATCGGACCCACGTTTCCCTAATCACATCTCTAGCTTCTAATCCTTCTTCCCTGAAACAAACAGAATATGCGACCAGCCAACTCAAACCATCCGATCCACAAAATCTAGGCCGTCCCATTCCACTCCACTTGACTCTTCCAACCAAACACACGCTTAGGCCTTGTTTATCTCTAGTGTATTTTAGGGAATGGGAGGGGATTATCCCGATTCCCGAAAAATCCCCACTAGTCTGTTTACTTCTAGTGTATTTTAGGGGATGAGAGGGGATAATCCCCAGATATCCCCCACCAACCACCTCATTTTTGCTCAAAACAAAAACTCTAGTACATGCTAGCGTATTGTAGGGGAAGAGTATTTGTGGGATGTGTGGGGATTGGGTGTTCACCAAATCCCTGGTATCCCCGCTCTTCCCATGCCCCTAGAACCTTTATGGTAAACAAGGCCTTAGAAGACGTTGCAGACCTGGGCTGGGCTGGTATGACAAATCCTAGTATTTGCCGACCTGGTCGTGCGCCTGGCTCCGCACACCTTTGTACCGTGTTGGCCTGGGCCATTGAATCCCGAATTCCTATTGCTTCTTCCCTTTCATTTTCTCAGGTATGTACGTTGCTGCATAGGGTGGTTCATGGATACAAAAATTACGTGCGTTTTTCTCTTCATTTTCTGTTACTAGGCTGTCTACCTTGGCTTGAGTATATCTTCAGAGTGCAGTGCAAGCATATGATAGCCAAGCACCGACCAGACGAGCTGGAAGCACGAGACAAAAACCTCGATCGATTCATGACCTAAACCACATGCCCTGACAAATAATTAACTGGACCATTTTACCTTGCGATTCGCCATCTGATGACTGAGCACCCGTGATCGATCTGCTAGACCGCATTATACTGTATATTTATCGCGATTCAGTCGAGTTACTTACTATATGATCAAGTGGGCCAGGATTGGAAGATCCTAAGCTGGGGTTGCCGTTTTTCAAACGCTTAAACAATGCCCGGTTAGTTGGTGATCCAAGCGTTGGTTTGGTTTGGTTCATTTGAATATGTTGAGGGCGTGGCTTGGGTGGCGCGCACTCGGGATCTCGCTCGGGGAACAAAAGTCCAAGCCGACAGCGCGCAGAGCAGAAGAGCCGTTTCCCGCGGATAAATTATGCGGCAGTTGACCCCTCCCCGTGTGAACAGTAGTCCTACATCGATACACAGTCAAACCGTAAACGCAGCCTCCTCTCCATCCAGTGTCTATCCAATCTCGAGGCCGGAGCATGATCGTTTGGCCAGCACCGCCACCCGATCATTCTGCTTGTCGCACGCGCTAGCTGCTGGACTGGACAAGCAGCAGCCGATGATGCTCTGTCTGCTCTCTCTATAAATAAATATAAATAAATAGAGCGGCTACCGTGTGTGTCTGTGTGTGTGCTGTGCACAGGTCAATCGATCGAGGAGGCGGATCCCGTCCGAAGAAGAAGCAGATAGTGTTTGTCTTCACCCTTTTCACGCGATCGAGAGAGGGAGAGAGGTCGCACTCGCCTCTCCCGCTCGGCGATGTGATGGCGCAGCCGTGGCAGCAGCGCTCGAAGAGAAGACGCCGCCTCCTGGTCCTGGCGGCGCTCCTGGTGCTGCTCTGCCTCGCTCGCCACGGCGGCGCGGCGTCGGCGGGTACGTTCTTTGCAAGCTAGCCGTCTCTCCTCCTGGTTCTTGTTTCAGTACCACGCGAGTGTGTTTCCTACAGTACTTACTTACAGCTCGGCCGCTTCCTTCGTTGTTTAGCGAGTAGCAGCACGCACCGGAAGGATGGAGCAGCGGTTGTAACGGCGGAGAAGCCTGCCGGTGCCGGACGGGATGGAGCGGCGAGCGGGTTCGCGGCGACGACCAACGCGGAGGGCGAGTTGCCGGCGAGGATGGAGATGGAGGTCGACGTCCAGGACTACCCCGGTGCAAATGCCAACGCCCGGCATGACTTCGGATACCCGCGGGGACCGCAGCACCCGTGAGAGAAACGAGATCACTGCTCGCCGGCCATCGCCGGCCTAGCCAGCAGCTACTCCGTAGCGTAGCGTAGCGTAGCGTAGCGTAGCGTAGCTGCTCATCTTCCAGATCTGCACGCGCACACCGACGCTTGCTGCGCCCTACCCCGCAGCTTTGCCTTTTCGTTGTGTTCTTTCTTCCGCTAGTACTGTACTTACTACTGCTGAACCTTTTTGCTTTCGCCGTACGTGTTGGCCACTGACGTTGTGAGATTGTGCGTGTGATGATTTCATCGATCTGTATGTGTCCGATCGCGAGTGGCCTTCTGCTGTGTGCTTCGACTGTTTATGTATCGATCGAGGCGACGCTCTTGGTACCTGATGAGAAGCACTGCCGATGGGGTCGCTGGCTGCGACAAGGCAGCGGAGGCTTCTGCTTCTGTTATGTGCTCTGCTGCCTCACTGACATGGTAATTCAGCCGGTTGTTGTTGGTTTGAGATTTTAACAGAAATGACGAGTCAAATTACATTTCAAGGAAGAGAACGACCTTGGACCGTTCCCCTCCTCCCGCTACAGTAGAGAGAGGCGATTTCTGAGTTCTCCTTCTGCTCCCACCTCGCCGCCGGCGATTCGCGTGATTCCCCACCCTCCGGCGGCCGCTCCGGCGGCGGGAGGATGGGGAATCGCCGGATCCCGGCGTGTATATAGCGTAGGTAGCAGTAGGGTTCCAGCCGGCGTCGTCTTGGAGATGGTGGCGTGGCCGGTGTTGAGTTTGCGGGTGGTGCTCGTCCTCTTCGGCGGTGAAGCTCCATGGAGTTCCACGGCGGAGCGCCCCCTTCCTCGCGCTCGCGGTCCTCTAGGATCGCCGTGTGCGGGTCTTCCCCCTCTGGATCTTGGAGCGGCGGATCCAGTTGACGTCTTCGAAGCAGTTGGTGGTGATGCAAGGCGATGCAGCGGTTGGAGTAGGGTGGAGGCTCTCCAGGGTTCGAGGTCCGACGACTTCCCGTCCGCAAGGGGACATCTTCCGATCCAAGGCTTGTGGGAAGATGCTGCGGCGGCGCGCCATCGGCACGTCCTGTTCCTCGCCGGCGACATCGAGATGCGGAAGAACCTGTTTGTATTTTCCTTCTTTATGTTGTTCTTTCCTGCTTACTTGCTGTAATCACCAGTTGTTTCCTCGCAAAAAAAAATTACATTTCAAGGAAAAGAAAAAAAGGGAGGCCCACGAGCCAACATTCAGGACCTCCTCGTACGTAATATCAACACAGATTTCATTGTAGGGGAAAGAGCCTCGAGCAGAGATTTCGGTCAATGATGAAGTCGGCTCATCTGAGATTGAGCAATGTCATTGATGATTCATTGAATTTGCCTATTGCCTTGAGGAAAGAGCCACGAGATAGGGCGGGAAAGCCTCCTTATATAAGAAGATTGAGCAATGTCATTTAAAGATACATATATTTGAGAATGATATTGCAAACTATTACCTCTGCTTTTTTATATAAGAAGTTTTAGCTTTTTTCACGTTCACATGTCCAAACTTGTACCTAGACATATTTTAGTGTTCATATTCACTCATTTTGATGTGTATTTAGATAAAATGCGTAATAGCTAAAACATTTTATATTAAAAAACGGAGGGGTATGCATTATGACTCGCTATCATTCGGGTATTGAGCTTTCGTTGCTTCATTTAATATGTGGTAATCCCAAGAGATTGGAAAAGCAGCAAAACAGCAAAACATCGTAACGAGGCTATGTTGGAGAAAATGGATTCTCTTGAGAAGAACAAGACATGTGATCTTATTTCCTCTTGCAAATGGGTGCATACCGTGAAGCAACCCCTAGAAGGAAAAATAGAACGATACGATGAGAGGTTGGTGGCAAGGGGTGATGACCCACAAGTATAGGGGGTGTATCGTAGTACTTTCGATAAATAAGAGTGTCGAACCCAACGAGGAGCAGAAGGTACTGACAAATAGTTTTGATGAGGATTTCACTGTAAATACTAGCAGACAGGTTTTCAGGGATTTTTGATATAACAGATAAATAAAGTGCGAGTAAATAAAGCGCAACAATAATAATTGCAGCGAGTGGCCCAATCCTTTCTAGAGCAAAGGACAAGCCGGTTTGTTTACTTATAATGACCAAGCGTTCTTGAGTACACACGGGATTTATGTCTAGTGCTTTAGCTTCATATAGATGATTAATCTTTAGTGTTTTGATAAGTGTTGTGTGGGTGAACCTATGCTAATGCACCGCCCTTGGTAGGACTAATACATACTTGTGATTATACCCCTTGCAAGCATCCGCAAATACAAGAAAGTAATTAAGATAAATCTAACCACAACCTTAAACTCTGAGATCCTGCTATCTCTCATGCATCGAGATATTAACGGGGGTTTAGGTTTCTGTCACTCCGGCAACCCCACAATTAATATTTGAATACACAATGCATTCCCCTAGGCCCATAAAGGTGAAGTGTCATGTAGTCGACGTTCACATGACACCACTAGAAGAATAGCACCACAATTTAAATATCAAACCATTAAATATTACTCAACATAGTTCACTACTAACATCTAGACTTCACCCATGTCCTCAAGAACTAAACGAACTACTCACAACACATCATTTGGAACATGATCAGAGATGATATAATGATGGGTAACAATCTGAACATAAAACTTAATTCAACGGTTCCACCCAATAGCATCAATAACAATAGTAATTAACATCGGAAGATTTTCCCCTATCAAACACACAAGATTCAGCCCTAGATGTTACAGCGGGAACGGAGTGGAGCGGTGGAGATGACGGTGACGGCGGTGGAGATGATGGTGATGATGATCCCGATGAAGTGTAGCTCGATGACGGTGACGACGGCGACGATTTTCCCCCTCCGGGAAGGGATTTCTCCCTGCCGGAGAGCTTTCTTCTCTCTGGTGTTTTCCGCCTCGTGGAGGCGGCGGAATAATTCTGGCTCTCTGTAGAACGTCTTAGGTTTTCGGGAGGATGAAGTACGCGAAGGGGCTCGGCCAGTAGTGGGCCAGGGGCCCCACACCTGGTGCTCGCGCGGCAGGAGGGGGACCCGCGCCCGGGCATGGTGTGGGCCCCCTGGGGCCCACCTGGCTCTCCCCTTTTGGCCTCCTCCATGATCTGGTAAAATAGAACTTCCACGGTCTTCGTTTTGTTTTCTGAGCTTTGCAAATAATGTATCTTGACGGTGCTTTTTCCAGCAGATTCCAGACTCCGGTGATCAACTCTCCAATAATCATCAAACATGTAAAATAGATGAAATAACATAAGTATCATCTTCAAATATGAAATATATCAATGAATAATAGCAAATTATGATATAAAATAGTGATGCAAAATGGACGTATCAAGGGGTTACGGTCAAACCTATGGAATTGACTATGATGAGATATTTACACTTGTCGCAAACATGAGCACATTAAGAACCCTTATTTCTTATGTTGGCCCTTACATCAATTGGATGTCAAGAATGCATTCTTGCATGGAGATCTCCAAGAAGAGGTTTATATGAGATACCACCTTGCTTCAATCCCCCAAAACACCATTGGGAAGGTGTGCAAATTGAAAAAAAAAATCCTTGTACGGTCTTAAGCAGTCACCAAGGGCATGGTTTGACAGATTTCGTCGAACATGTGCAATATGGTTTACAAACAATGTAATGGGTACCATACGGTGTTTAATAGGCATTCAGAGAGTCATATGACCATCTTTCTATTTATGTTGGTGATACTGCTATCACTGGAGATGATAACGTGGAGATAAGTCATCAGCTAAAGGTGAGGTTGAGCAAAGAATTTGAGGTTAAGGATTTGGGGGTACTCAAGTTTTTTTTGGATATTGGGATTTCAAGATCTCCTAAGTGAATAGTTCTTTGTCAACGAAAATATGTACTGGATCTGCTCAATGAGACCGCTATGGTTGGGTGTCGAGCTGCTTCGACTCCTATTGAGCGAAATCACCAATTGTGTGCGCAATCAGGATATCCAGTTAATAGAGAGAGCTACCAACCGCTCATATGTCGACTCGGCTATTTGTGCCACACGAGGCCTGACATATCATATGCAGTGAGTATGGTGAGCTAAAACAATGCAGTCGAACAAAACACGTGGAAATAGATCGATTCTTTATCAAAGAGCGGCTCAATAAATGCACCTTGAAGTTATGTCATGTAACCTCTAAAGACAAATAGCAGATTGTTTGATCAAGGGATTTGATAATAAGGAATGTTTATTGGCATGTAGCAAGATGAAAATGATACATATTTATCACCCATCTGAACAGATGGGGGTGTGTTGGACTCTTAAGTTAAAGCACTAGTACGGCTGAGTTGGGCCGGCCGTAAGCCGCTATGGGCGATTTCATGCTACAGATCGCAAAGAGCGATATATGGGTTTCCTCCTGAGTAGTAGGAAAGCAGCTAGCCCGTTAACGTGACAGTCTGGGCTTGACAGTGTCAACAGGCTTTACTCGTTCCGGCTAGTCCACCTCTGATCCCGCCTCGTTCTGGCCTCTGGGCCTGCGTTCCACCCACCACGCCTTGGAGCCGAAGAAAGAGGAAATCTGACGGTTGTGCAGCTACGACCGATCCACGTGGGGGAATCGCGTCCGCTCCAACATCGCAGGGTTTTAACGAAGCTGGCCTGTTCGGTTTTGTTTCCTGCGGCTGGGGCGACACACAGGAGGTCAGAGCTTCCCTCCCTCCCGCTAGCTCGGGACGGATCGATCCACCCCGCCGGACCGGGAGACTCCCGGTCGCGCCATGGCGGAGCACGCCGCCCCGGAGCTCCCAAAGAGGTGCCACCACTGCGCTGGGCCCCTCTCCAAGGACATGGTACGGTCACCCCCTCTTCCTCCATCTCCTCTGACGGGCCGCCGCCGCCGCCGCTTTCGTGCTGCCTTGCGTTACTCTGCTGCACTGCTTGTAGCTCCGTCGGTGGTTGGACCCTGCGACTTCGTGGGGGTTTCTCGCCCTGCTCCCCGTGTTCCCGAGTTGGGTCGCGGAGGATCCTGTTGAGGGTCGGATTGGGTAATTGATCGTGACGGCGTTGAGTCGTTGCTAGTGTAGTGTTACCCCCTTTGTCTATCTGGTATGAATTTTTTGCTGTATAATGGCTCAAATTTAGCTAGCTTGGTGTTTACTTGTGCAACATGTGCTTCCTGAAGAAAACGTGTGCTGTTCTACATCATTTTGGACAACATTAACTGATGCAATTTTGTGCTTTTCTAAAAAACAAATCGGACTAACTTTTTAACACAAATTATGCGATTATAATTCTGATATATGTCGTTGAATTGGTTGAAGGAAACAAGTAGCTGGACGGTGACTCCGTTGGTTCGAGATAGCTTCTCTATGGTTCGTGTTGCTGTCGTTTACTTCTCTCTACTGCAAGATATTCTTATTTTTAGTCCAAAATTTTATAAACATTGTCTCGTGCACTAACATATGTACCAAATCGAAACAGATTGGTTCCGCTGTTGGGGGTACTGCAGGCGCGTTTTATGCTTTTAATCATGGTACGTCGTTAACCCCTCCCTATTTTTTCAGTGACTGATTGAGACATGAAGTACAAGCTGGTTATTTGTGCGACAAATTGAAATATTGTCTTGTTAGTAATAGTTATGCTTCCTTCACCATGCTTCTTTTGAATTGTAATATAGTTAGTTTCGAGTAGTCCATATGAAGCAGTCATGTCATCTCGTTTGTTTGCTTGCGACCTGTGAGCGGTGTTGTAGTTGGCATGGTAGTGCCTGTCGTTCATCATATGGGCCTCAATAGCATTTCAAATCTCGAAAAATATCCAGGCATCGACGTAGTGTCTCTGCTGTCTTAATAAAGGCTTTGGTTATGTTACTCTTGTAAAGCCCCTCCCTGTACATACATTGCTTGCACGTAAGGTTCTTTTCCTGTTTGATACATATGATGTTTGCTCACCTTATTTACCTCCAGTATATTTGCTGCTTGGTATCATTATAAAACGATTTAGATTGAAACCGGTTAGATATTTATGCCATGATCTTCTTCTTATGTTATTATACAGTTAATTATGATTGCTCATATTTATCCATTAACATTATCTTTGATTTCTCGAATGTAGCTATGCCTGTTGTTCGCCGTTACGTAAAAGGGCCAATGTGGATTCATTTTCTTGTTGGTGTAAGTACACTGTACTTTTTCTTTCTTCAAGTTCTACTGCAATATCTTATCGTTGACCTATTTAGCATGAATAATTTTGAGTGATGCAGCTTTAAGATGTTTTGTCCCTTGATGGATATATTGTGGTATAATGGGCATCCACCACCTGGACAGTTCTCGGTCATAAAATTAGAACCTGAAAGGGAAAAAAAATGATGTTTTGTTTTCTTCAATTGTCATCAAGGTCAAGTTATCTCATAAATTTCTCAGAACAAACATCAGTCTGTAGCCTAATCTCTGGAAAGAGCACCAAATATGATTGGGCCATGTGCTTAATTTCATATCGTTCTGTACAGAAATAAGCTTCATCCTCGGAACAGGTTCCCTCACATTGCTTAGTGTGGTCTTAGACAAATGCTCTATAAGATGCAAATATTTTTTAATAAAAATGCTCTCTTTTATTTGGCAGAAACAATGCATGAGGATGCTATTTTCAGTTGAATCTGTGTGGCTTTTAGTCTTATGTGCTCTTTCCTCCTGCAGGCCCCTCCAGTTGTTGTGTTCTCTTCTGCATGTGCTGGATTAGCAGGTGAAGCAACACTCTTTTGTACTCACTATTCTGTTGCCTAGCTGTATCATTATTATTATTTTCTTGATATCATGATCGATATATATTTTCCAATCTATGTACTTCGCTGGTCTAGATCATTTTTGTTCCTTGCTCCACTTGACAGTTTTTATTGTTAGTAACATTTCATTTAGCTTGCCTATAAAAAAATAGCTTTTAGGGATTCTAAAGCAAGCGTCCTTCATAAATATATTTTTAATAAGGTTTGTGCACTGAGTTGAACCTCATTCTTTATATCAGATCTACTTAATAGAACAAAGCAATGATCTGGAACCAGTACGAGTGCAGCACAATGCATATGTAGTAGCTTTAGTGATTTACATCTAGTAGGTATGTGCAGACCATGGCTGGCTTGATGACTGATTCTCTAGGGGCACAACTACATGTTGATTCTCTAGAAACATGTTTTGATTTACATGAGCATTGTAGCATCTAGCTAATCTTCATTGGTAGTAGTGTTTAGAGCATGTTCCCATGTGCTCATCCACTACATAATTGTATGTTTTGTGCTCTTATCTGCCGATGTGGATGAATGAAACCAGCTCTAAACTTGCCTACTAAAGAGAATCCTATTTAGCTTGAAACTTGCTGCACTGGGAAATCTTTTTTCTTACCTACTTGCTGACCTTACGATAGGAAGTGCATATTACCTGAAAGATAGTCGCTTGGCTGGCATGCTAGCGAAGCACTTACGATTTGCTGGAACAGAACCCTGAGAAACCTTTGAAAATTTCAGAGTATAGAGGACGGAGAAAACTTTCTGGTTTGCTATCATAGTGTTTTCTTGTTTAGCCTGGTCTCAGTGTCATGAGCACCTCTACTGACACGTCTCCCACTGGCTTCATCCTCTACATGCCAAACATTGTCTACGTCAAGGGCTTGGTTCCAGTTGTTCTTAATCTCCACTGTAGCAACCACTCCCAAATGACATAACTCTTCGAGCTTACCCTCAGCAAGTTCGGCGTTACCTCTCACATCAATGGTGATAATCATAGCAGGATGATGCAGACTAGCCCCAGTTTGTCCTCACCATCAGGTATAGTCTCTATGTGATGGTTTGGAAAGAAATTCTTGACATGGCCCGTCTACACATTCTGGATGTTATTTGGTGTTTCTTTCTCTTCAAGGACATAATCATGGGTTTGCTTAGCATATTGAAGGTCTGCTCTCTTATAGTCTAGAGAAATGAGCCTTTAAGCAACCAGATCCATGACCATATCCAGGTTTTCTTTAGAATTTATCGCGCAAACACAACACTGGACAGTGAGGTCAAGCTGGTTTCAGTCCACATTACAACTGGTATGGTCGCCGCTGCTGATGTCATAGGTAAGGTCGAACTTACTGTGGGTAATCTCAAAGAGTGCCATTTTGAATAGTTGTTGGAGGGGAGATAAGATATGAGATATGGTCGTAATGCGTGGACGGACAAGATAGTGACAGAGGAGGAGACCTATCCATTGCCCATGGCGCAGATAGTTAGGCAAGAACGCACTCTGATACCATGCTGGAAAATTGACTTAGATGTTTCGACCTGGATTGAATTCATTTACATCAACACGGAATACACGCGACAGTGGATGAGTAAGTGTGAACAAACTATACACCGGTCCTTACAAGACAAAGCAAAATATACACTGGAGGATAGCGAGATCCCAACTTATGGGATGTGCTGGTACAGACGTTGGCCGAAGGCCATGCTCAGCCCTTCCTCCCTGGGGAACTGGCATGTAGTTCTCCTGGATAATGGGTCTGCGAGTGTAACACAACACATGCAGTTGCAAGTATGGGTGTTCATTTTACCACTTGAACAACACATTTTGTGATTTTGTGCTAGCACTATAGCATAATCGCGTGGTATCATTGAGTAAGCATGCACATATATTAATAGGTGTCTGTACTATTTCCATATTTTTTTGGAGTAATTATGAAGTTTGATCGGGCACTTCATGTATGATGGTAATAGTGCTTGACAATACCAAGTGAGGAGAGCCTGCTAATGTGAACCG
Organism: Poa annua; assembly: GCA_026929855.1. Lineage (NCBI taxonomy): Eukaryota > Viridiplantae > Streptophyta > Magnoliopsida > Poales > Poaceae > Poa > Poa annua. The sequence goes on along the minus strand of CM049435.1, from coordinate 23,625,757 downwards.
GGAATTTATATGCATCTTTAAACACTCGTAGAGTTGGCGTATGCCCTATTGGGTGATTTTATTATATTTTGGAACATTTGCATTTGAACTGCTGTTTAAAGGGAGGACTAATTAGTGCCGTTACGGTATTTATTCGAGTTCAATACATTGGAGTAATAACAGTGGGCACTCTCCACGTACACATATGATGAAATATAGCAGGCTGCATTGGCAGCCTTTCTTCAGAGATAAGAAATGGTTTCTGGATTAGTCAGCTAAGATAAGCTGCTTAACAGTGTTTTGTCAGATTTGGTTTCATCTTTAGATTAGGCTACCAAGTATTCTCAAATTCGAATTAAGCAAAGTAACTGAGTGTTTTTACTCACATACATATTTGAATATTACATCTTGTATATGGATGATTTGACCCATACCACTGTTATCGGTTACTAAGCCAAACTTTTAATTCTATCTATAGGTGGTACAATACCAGCTCTAGCACAGCTGGTTTCATCGTCCTGTCATGCAGCTATGTCATCGCCCTCATTTCCCCGCTCTGCTTCTCGTGAGGACATGCAC